>BPLQ01014047.1:0-574314 GCA_021605075.1 Caerostris darwini
GGCCAGATCATTCGTTGAATTGTCTGAATGTTCTTCAAACCAATTGCGAACAGTTGTGGCCCGGGTGACATGGCGCATTGTCATACATAAAAATCCCATCGTTGTTTGGGTACAGTCCATGAATGGCTGCAAGTGATCTCCAAGTAGCTGAACATAAGCATTTCCAGTCAATGTTCGGTCCAGTCGCACCAGCGGACCAAGTCCATGCATGAAAAAACAGCCCACACCATTACGGAGCTACACCACTAGCTTGAACAGTGCCTTGCTGACAGTTTGAATCCATGGCTTCGTGGGGTCTGCGCCACACTCGAACCCTACCATCAGCTCTTACCAACTGAAATCGTGACTGATCGGACCAGGCCACGGTTTTCCATTCATCTAGGGACTCACCGATATGCTCATGTGCCCACGAGAGTCGCTGCAAGCGATGTCGTTCTGTCAGTAAAGGCACTCGAGTCGGTCTTCTGCTGGAATAGCCCAAGAAAAGCCAAATTTCTCCGCACAGTTCTAACAGACAAGTCCCTTGTACGTCCCACATTGATTTCTGCGGTTATTTGATGCAGTGTTGCTTGTCTGTTAGAATTTACGTTTCTTTGCAGACGTCGCCGGTCTCGGTCGTTGGCAGGCGGTCGACCACTTCGCTGTCCATGGTGGGATGTTATGCCTGAAATTTCACACTCTCGGCACACTCTTGACACAGTGGATCTGGGGAATGTTGAATTCCCTAACGATTTCCGAAATGGCATGACCCATGCGTCTAGCTCCAACTAACATTCCCGTCGTGCGGTCATCATCACGTCAAAACCTCTTCACATGAATAACTTGAACAGAAATGAAAGCTCTGCGAAAGCCCTGCGCATTTATACCTGTTATACGCGATGCTACTGCCATCTGAAAAAAATTTGCATATTGCTATCCCATGACTTTTGTCACTTCAGTGTATACAATGACCAAATTTCACTCACTTACTTTATAACTTTTGTTTTGAGCTTTCATAGTTTTTACTATGAAAAATAATGATATTAAAACATTTTTTTGCGGGAAAACAAGAGTATTTCCGTGGCTTTCTTTAGCTTGTTGACACTATTTACCTCCAGGATTGGTTGATATGTATCACGTGATATACATCCTAATAGTAATAAGTTGATATACATCCTATCAACAAAGTAATTAATAATGAGCAAAATACATGTTTAGGTAACACCAGTGAAGTCAGTTGTAAAATATTTCTTGATACCTAAAAGTATTTAATACATACACTGAAGAAAACAAAAAATATTCAACACCGGAAAGAAGCGATTTTCCCATCAGTAAAATAAACATTATTTATCAATCTCTTAAAATCTATATTTTAGCATATATTTACTGACTTTCAGCCTAATCATGTTTAAAAAAACACAGTAGAACAACGAATACGCAATACAGAATAATAGAATTTGTGTGGTATAGAAAAAGAAAGAGTACCAAAAAAACTACCAATTAGTAAATGTTGATTTCTTTATTTATGCACATCTGACATCTCTTTAGTTACAGTTGTAAGCTTTTCAAATGTAGCCTCAATGATATTAATTACTGAGTTTAACATCATCTGTGCAACTTTTACAACACTCAAGTGATTTTTTTTTTTTTTTCTTTATAGTGATATTTTTTTTTTTTTTTTTTTTTTTTTTTTGGTGTTGTTGTTGCCACATTCAGCAACAGATGGGAGGTTTCTTATTCTTTCAGAAGTTTCTCCATCACTGATGGCTTCTCACCCAAATCTTATTTTGTCTTTTGTTTTTTTCCAAGAAGTTATTTTCTGACTCCTTCCTTTTCAGCAGCATTTCTCTTGCCGCTATTTATGTTGTCTAAATAGGATGCTAGGACTCTTTCCACAATGTTTATTATTTCTTGTTTAACAGAAATTTGTGATATAAACGGGTAATTTTTTAAACAGTCTTTGAAGAACTCTCTTTGCACTCAGAAGCTTTAATGCCAACTTCAGAGAGAGCGCACTCTTTTCATCAGTAACAATGTGGTTATTGATTAAGAATCCTGTTTTGGGTATCGAAATACCATGAGGCAAATTCGAGCATAATTTAGTCAATTTGGTTAAATTGAGGTATTTCATTGCCCTACGACCATCTTTCCTATCAGCAACAATTTACCAATATTTACATAGATCAAGATATTTCCTATAATCCATTTCGTTGGAGAAAACTTCGCACAAATACATTCCATACTCAGTCTTAAGATTATCGCTGTCCGTGTCATTTTTGATGACCGGAGTCATTTGTTTTCCACTGTGACAGGTAGCATCTTGAGCTTTATGTCTTTTTTGGAAATTTGGGAATATATATCTTATACCTCTCAATGATGGATTGAAAAGGAGTAATTTTTGTTGTAGGCATTGTGCTATTTTCAATAGAGCGTTCAGTCGCACGGGGGGTTATAGAACGATCCCAAAATTAATTCACCTTACTCTGTTAAAAACATCTTTTTTTAATTGGAAAAATAATGTTTTTGACTTTTAGACATTAAGAATACAGTGTTTTAAAACAAATCAAATCTTTTATATTATTATTTTTTGTGATAAGACTTAAAATATGAAACGACCACGTACAGGTTCTGATTTTTTTTATCAACATTAATATATTAATCCAGTATATAATGTTTCAGATAATTCGATACAAATAACTAAAAAAAGTCTCCTACATTGGAAAGTTAGTCAATTAACTGCCTTTTTCCTGTCATTTATATTGTCAAATCTAATGCAGCGTAGAAAACACAAAAACATTTATGAGACATTGTAGTGAGGAAAAGGCTTATACCATCCTCATACATTCAGCTGGAAAGATTTATGTAATGCACACATATATAATAATGTTAATAAACCACGGATTCTAGAAGGTCTGTTTTTCCTGCATCTCATTTAATAGAAAAGTTAAATGCGCATTTCTCGATAAATATGTTTGTGTACTCTACAATTAATTATAGCATGCTATCATCAATTAATAACTCTCAACTTTTCACAGGGCTTGTTACATCTTTTGCTGATACTTTTGATCCAGGTTTAAGTGCTACACAATATTATGACAAAGATTACGAACATTCGGCATAAATTTTATTCTCCTCCACTGTACGCCATCTTTTGATGAAAAGCATTCTAATTTATTCACTTCTTCATTACCACAATCTATTTCCTTTTCTGATGCCATATCATGCTCCCTAAAGCTTTCGTGATCTGAAAAAGTCTCTTCTAAAACACCATCAGGTCCTTTACTTTCATTGTCAATGTCTGAATCTTGATCAGTTTCAACTTCAGCAAGAAGTCTACGTAAATGCTTTATTTCTTTTTCGTATGGAGTCAGCAATAGGCAAACCTAATACAAACATGGTATCCAATACAAGAAAAGCAACGAACTCACCTTATCAGCCACGTGAAATAACTGGTCTGTGAGAGTAACGGAAAGACGCGTGGGTCATTCCATAATCCAAGTAACTGACCAAATATGTATGAGAGAACGAAAAATTCCGGAAACAGTTTCTAAATACTCAGGAAATGGAGAGGAATGTGACTGACTCAGCTACTGATAAGAAAAGAAAAAACTGGTGTCTAGTTTTCTAGGAATCAGAGTCAGCGAGGGCTTGGGATTATAAAATGACCTTCCGAGTTAATGTAACAGCTACGGATATCATGCAGAAAGTCTTTATTATCAAGACACTTAAGAATCTTTGAAATTACAGAACAACATCAATCATTTTGACAGAGATCCAATTGTTTTGCATCTTTACACTTAAAGTTTGAGAGAGACAGTCCCTCCTTTTGATCAATAATTTCAGATTTCAAAAACTTAAAAACTTTTTAAGATTCAACTTGCTTATTATAAAATATATGAACAAGAAAAGGTTTTTTTTTCTTTGAAAGATGTTCAGACAGGTGCAGAAAACATTAGCCATAAAAGCAACAAAATTAAGGTACAACAGATAATCTGAATTTTTTTTTAAAAAGTTGCAAATGTTGTTATACCTAACACTATGTTAAAAGTTTGATTTTATTAAAACTTCTAACAAATATTTTTTTAAACATCATGTTGATCCAAGTATTCTTTCACGTGAAGCCAACTGTTTTTAATAAGTTGCACAAACAAAGGATTGCTAACATTTTCTATTAGATGTAATTCGTGATAAGCCTTCCTTTCTTGCAGGTGAAAGTTTAAACCGCTGAAAAATGGAAAAGGCAAAATTTTCCACATCACAGTTCAATACAGTAATACCTTTCTTAAAGGCATTATAAACTGTATCTAAGCTGCAAGTTCCAATATCTACAAGATTAAATTGGCCTTTAGAAGCTAAATGCAAATTCAGCTTTTGGAACGATAAAATGACATTTAAGTCCATCCATGGAGCACTGAAGTCTGAATTATTATTAGAGATAAAACTAAAGAATTTCTCTAAAATGATATTGGCAGTTGCATGGCTGAGTCTGCACTATATACTTTCATTATTGTAACAAACAAAATTTATTTTTATACCTCCTTAAGATTAACAAATTAAAGCACTTTGATAACAAAAATATGGGGGAAAAAAGAACTTCTTTCCTTATTTCAAAGAAACTTGCTCATATTTACGTGTGTGAAAAATAGATATTTTGTTGTCATCGTGTTTAAAGAAAAAATAATTGATATTATTTCAAGTAATCTTCTGAAGTCTCATTGTTTCTAGATTGAAATATTCCTATAATATCCATATCCAGAAATATTCCATAATATGCATTGGTGATACTTGTAAAATTTGAGTAATATTAACAGATATCCAATAATATATTTTTTTACGACAAAAAAAATTCCAAATGATGAAAAATAAAATGTAATAAATGTCTTCAATTTAAAGATTTTTTTTTTTTTTTTTTTTTCTTAATAAAGCAAACTATTTTTTAACAAAATTATAAGATTTCAAAACATGCAAATAACTAATAACAAATAATAATTTTTTTCCTTTTCATTTCAAGATATCATCTGAATATTTTTCATTAAGTTGAAATTTCAAAATACTACTTACCTATTCTAGTTTTAGGATGATTTTTTTTAAGCATGTTTTAATATGCCAGCAACATTTTGACAAAATTATAACACTTCTAAGCAATAAAAAAATTCGGATAAAAATTTTTATTTCCTTTTATAATTTACTAATTAGGAATCATTGACTCTGCTGTACTTCATAAATCAATGTTGAGATATAATTATTAATGTCTTTTCAGATTTATAGAAATTGTTAAAAAGAAAATAGAACATTCTTTTCATATTTAAAAAAAAATACAACACAAGAAATTTGTGCTATTTCTGGTAACAAAATATTTATTATTTTTTTTATGAGCATCAATGAATGTAACAAATGATTACACTATGAAGTGCATAACAGAATATTATGCTGTGAAAAAATTCAACATAGATTACATTAGCTATAAATAATTATAGCATTAAATATAGCTAATTAAAATTATTGACAAATAATAACTACAAAATATCTTGCAAAATTATATCTGTTGCTTCATAGAAAAAAAATATATATAAAAGAAATACATTGTGTCATATAGAATTGAAGTGTTTTTTTTTAATTCATTCTTAAAAAACAATGAATAAATGATAGTTTATATTTAAAATGTTAATATTTTAATTGCTTTCTTTAAAATGGTATATTAAATTTGCATTGAGAAATAAATTACAAGTTATAAGAAGAGTTATAGTATTATCATAAATAGTGAATCATGAAAAACTGACAAATTAAGTTTTATATAATATTTATTAAACATTTACACAAGTTAATCAGAAAAATAAAAAATAATTTGAGATATTTTGTTTGGGATATAGATAACAATTTCATACAATATGGTGAAAATAAAACTATTTATTTAAATTTTATTCCTAAATTGCTGATAAAATGAAATTAAAATTAAATTTATTAAATTTTTTTGACAAAACAATAAATATTTGCAATCATAATGGCCTTCCTATAAGTAATAATAAGTAATCACATTTTAAAATCAAACTGCAGAAAGGAAAATAAAAAAGCTTCAATACAGAAATAGCATAAATATAATACAGAAAATTAATAAAATATCTCCATCAAAGAAATATTTCATTTCTTGTGTATTGTTAAAATAACAATCCCATCATAACACAGATTAAAATTAATTGATAACAATTTTTTTACATGCATTTTACATAACTTCTTGTCATAAACATATTTTCATTTGAATTTATTTTAGGATTAAAAGATGTTGTTTATCTTACAATGAAAGTAGGCTAATTCCAATATGACTTTAATTGTCAAGAGGTAATGACTAATAAAAAAAAAATTTAACAATGATTTCATAAATATAATTCAAAATCTATTCTTTTTGAAGAATAAAATGCAGCATCTTGCTTTCCAACTTGGCGCACAAATACACCATTTTCAAAATATTTCTCATCAACCCACTGCTGCATTTGTGATGTAGGATAAGGTCCATAAATTTTATCATCCTCCTTATCTTCCCATTTGAATTCCCACATAACCTCAGATTCTATATCACCAACTCCTAAAAATACAAAACATTTTGTAAGTCTGTATATATGTAATCAATAGATAGATTTATAATATCCAAGGATAACAATAATAATGTAATAAGTTAAAATACAATTAAAACAACTTGATGTAAACTAAATGGATAAAAAAGAATAATTAATTGATCATATGAAGTCCTAAAAAATTGCTTTTGAATGATAAAACTACAATATACTTTTAGGCATATGATTAATATAATAAATTTAAAAATTAACATTACGTAAATTATTAAAAAGTGCATTAAAAGCAATTTTTAATATTAAATAAAGCTCTTTAATTATTTATATAGAGAGGTTTAATAAATCATTTTCAATAAAAAATAATTTTAAGAATTTTTCTAACAAATCAAAATATAATTTTGCCAGCTAAAACTTATTTTACTTTTATTAAAATATTGTGTTATAAGAAAAAATATCCAATCACTGAATATTACAATATAAAAACAAGTAAAAGAATTAACAATGTTTATAATATTATTATGGAAATTACTATTAATTTTTATTACATTGAATTTTTTAAATACTTTTGATAATTCAAAATAAGGCATTTAAAAAAAAAAAAAACTGCTTTGTAAACTTCTTAAATAAAAGTTATTGAATAAATTTAAAAACAAAAATAGTCATTACAGAAATAATGAGCAAAAAAGTGGGGTTTACCTTTTAAATATTTTATAATTATCATATAAAGAAATCTACTAAAAAATAGATAATAATAATAAGATACTTATATGCCAAAAATTTTAATAATAAATATTAAGAAAAAGATTAAAAAAATGGAATTCCATTATTTAAACTACTTATTTGTATTTTTGATACATATAACTACAATCTGATTTATAACAATATCTACAATCAATGTGGATATAATTATTTTTTTATAATATAAACCATTTTGTAACTGTAAATGATATTCATACAGAAAACTAATAATGATATGTAAATAAATGATGAAACAAAACCATTTCTATATATTAAAAATTTAAACTTAAATGCAAATTTAATAGTTAGGACTTACCTGTACTTGGAGATGGAGTTTGACGATCTGGTAACGAAGGTTTATTTTCATCTACTTTTTCTTCAAAATCATCACCAAACATGTCCAATTCAGCATTAGTGTTCAGTGAACCATTAGGTCCTGACTTCCCAGTATTTGACTTAGAATTCACATAAAAAGTCATCTTCTCATATGTTTGTTGATAAATGTCCATATCTCCTGAATGCACAATGTCATCTGCTAAACTTGTGAGAAGTTGTAACTTTTCTACATCTTTTTCATTTTCTTCATTGGTATTCATGTTATCGGATTCTTTCTTCTTTTTCCAACGACTGCTTGCACTTCTGGATGATTTATTACCACCTAATCGGCAAATGGCTCTCTGTACACTTTCTCCTGGCTTCATAAGTTCAAGCATTTGCGTATACTTTGCAACCAAATCAATCGGGGGCCTTTCATCTTCACTATTACTGTCTTCATCTTGCTTCCTTTTCGAAGCTTCAACAGCCTTAATCTTTCATAGTAAAAAGAATACTTTATTTACAAATTATGATTTTATAGACTTTTTAAAAAAATAAATATAGGCAGTAATTTTTTTAAGATTGATCAAATGAAATGTGGTATTTAATACCAAATTTAATAGTGCATTAAGCAATGCACCAACTACAAAAAAACAATAAAACAAAATACATTTAAGAAGAAGAAGTTTGCATAGAAACAATCAAGAAATTTTGAATAACAGTCAATCTGAATACAGACATACATAGAACTGATGAACAAAAGATTTTTGCTTATTGTTTTATGTTTATGATTTTTATTTTATAACAACATAATTTTGAAGTTAAATATCAGAAGATACCATCAAAGAATTTAATTAAAAGATGAAATTTGTGTTTCAGTAAAACTGGAGTTCTTAAAAATATTTTTGAAATTAATAGCAATGTATTCAATACTATTAAAGTTAAGAAAAATATAATTTATGGGAAGTTATTCAAGGTTTGGGATGAAATTATAATTAATGTGAATCTTAAGAATAATTGAGGGATGGAAACTCAGAAAGAGACGACTGTTCTTTATTAATAAAGCTATATTAAAGAAATTGTTTCTGCCTCTCATAAACAATAATTAGGGCAGAGTATTTAGTGCTGAGGTCCTCACTAATATTTTGCAGTACCATATTTCAATTATCCCAACTAATAATGAATAAACAAAACCTTTAAATTATCTTGTATTCAACAATCCCTCAAAAATTTTTGCCCAAACTTTTAAAATTAATTCAGTTTAAAGAAGATAAAAGTTTGAAAAAATTTTAAACACATGGAAGTATTTTACATTTGTTAAGTTTTATGTCACAAGATAAAATTTAAGGACTATTCATTTGTAAACTTTATATAACTGTTTTTGTATTATTTATAAACATGTAAGCAGTGTCACTTCTCAAGGCATTATACTTTTATGCTTTATGCAAAAACAAAAAATACATTAAAAAATTTTTTTTAACAGATTTATTAAATAGCAATTTGGTTTTTATCCAATCAATAGAGAAAACTTTAAAAATTAAAAAAAATGTATTTAAAACTAAATCACCATTCCACTCGCAATTTATCTAAAACTGATCAAAATACCAAAATCATTACAAAAACTTAATATAAATTAAAGCACATTATCAAATTAATACAAAAAGTAACAAAAATATAAATATGCTTTAAAGAAATTTAAAAAAATGATTAAGATTATTAAAATGTGCTCTGTTTTTAAATAAATAAAAGAATAAATATAATATACAGATGATATTATTTCACTAAATGATTTGGAAGAAAAATGCACTGAATGTATAATAAACATTCAAAATATGCATGCATTCTTAAAATACTAACATATTAAATTACTCTAAAATTCAAAGCAGAATATTTAAGAGGGGGAAATTTTTTTTTCTTCTTTTTTTACTTTGAATTCTAATTTAAAAACAAAGAGATCTTATGCAATATTTTCAAAATGAAACATATATAAAAAAAATTTTTTTATATATCTGAAAAAATGAAAATACTTTTTGAAAATTCAACTGACAAAAGAATCAGCAAAAACGTGAAAAAAAAATACATACTTTTACCCAATCGATATCATCCAACCATTGATCTTTTATCTCATCTTCTTTCTTAAAAATATATGTTCCTTCTTTATCAAAGTATCCTTCTTCTAATTCTTCTTTCATATTAAAAGGAGTAATTTTTATCTCACCATCAAAATCAATTGTTCTATCTTCTTGTCCTAAAAATAAAATTCTTTGCCTTAAAAATAATTGAAGCAGTAAAAGTTTTCAATAAAGTTAATATAATCTTTATAAATAAAATAAATTCAGAAGAAAAATATGAATGGTATAAAAAATAATTTAAAAAAAAGTGAAAAACATTTAATTTCCTGGGCTAATTATAATAGTACAGCAATCCTTTATTTATCAGGCATATCAAAATAGAAAGAAATATTGAAAAAAGGTGCAACTTTTTAAAGGCTAGATTCTATACTCCCCCATCCTCAAAACAAAAAATCCAAAGCACATTATTACAAAGTGTGGTGTTTTGAAAGACTAATGTAATAAAATTTTAAACAGCAAAAATTAAGAACAATGCACATACAGTATAATTTGCCATGATTTGTCTTTTGATATAGAAATGAAAAAGTATTGACTGCTGAGATACATACTAGCAATAAAATTTGCAGTTCATATTCAATAGAATTATTTAATTCAATTCATATTCAATTTTTTTAAGCAAAGCTTTAAAGAAGAGAACTATTTAATAGAATAAGAGCTGTCTGTTTAAAGAAGTACATAAACTAATAATAATATTTAAAAAATTAAATGAAGGTCCAATATAAAGAATTAGAATATATTTAAAATTAAAGAATTCTATTAATATATTGATCATGCAGAATTACAGTTAAAAGTTCAGTGCAAATCTACGCTGCTTTTTTTCTTAATTGCTCATTGCTTAAGAATAATAGAAAAGAAGTGAATGGAGGTGGTAGTAAAAAATTTCCAAATTCAATTGTGTTAGCTTACATATATATATATATATATATATATATATATATATATAGTTTATAGTCTAACATAAAACATAAACAACATAAAATAATTCTTACTGTAAATATTTTTCTGAACAAGACTGTAAATTTAAAGATTGACAAAACTAACATTGATAAATTGGTTCAAGAATACAATAAAATGATAATTAAAGAGCAATAAAAGTGAATAGAATTAACAAAAATGAGTTTATAGAAGACAATAAATTTAACAAAAAGGAATAATCTAGAATGTGAAATTATAGCTTTTTTTAATCTTTCTAAATAAATGTTCTTAATATTTATGCTATTATTTCACTAATTTAATTGTTAAGAACTTAAAAATTAAAAACACTTTATTTTGTAAAATAAACCTTTTTAAAAGCCCTTTTCAATGAAAGGTTCAATTACAATATTATCAAACCTGTTACTCATAATAATGAAATTTTTAATAAGGATGAATCAACCAAAAAGGCTCATAAAGATATTATCAATATGAACTTTCTCAAGATCATCTTGTGTTCCAATTAAAAATAAAGAAATATGCATAATGTACATTAATTTAAATACTTTTATATATATTATCATAATCAATTGAATTCTACTCTACTATTCAAATCTGATAAATTTAATTTCAAAATTTTTTTAGTTAAGAAATATCCAGAGAATATATACTCAACAAAATAAAATTTCATCACTTGAGACACTGGAAAGCTTAACTGAATTTGGGTTTGGTAATATTTTAATATGGCTAAGAAAGTAAATGCAGTGGTGTGCCATATTAGTCCCATACCAGTAATTGTGTTAAAAATCACTTAATTATAATAAAAGACAATACTACATATTTTCATTAAATTTAAGTGTGGCATATACTAACAACTGTATAAATTTTGTTTTAAGAGCTGGCAACACTGAATTAATAAATAACATATGTGCACATGTACAAATAACACATATTTTTTTTTAATTGGGTTTTTCCAACTAATCTTTAATTCAGGTATGAATTGTTTTAATCGTATTGCTTGTCGTTTATTACATAACAATGTGATGCCCATTGAATAGTATTTTCTATTAAATTGTGTAAAATTTATAAAAATTTTGTGGTTTTTCAGAATGGGAAAGGTTTTAAATTTCTCACCAAATTAAATTGGCCATATATCTGGTTTGCTTAAGGAATTGTTGGCTATAAAGTAAGTAAGTTTAATAAATAAAGTTGCTGGTCATTTTCTTTTTAAAAAATATTAAAAAGAAAATAGAATATGGAGACAGTTCACAAAACAAATGTAAAGGAAATTGTGGAAGAAAATACACAACCTTATAAATAGAGAGAAAAATTACATTTAATTACAAATAATTTATAAAAATTTTGAGTTTTAAGTGTTACATTTTTTTTAAGGAAATACAAATAAATCTCTCATTTAGCATAGATAATTTTTATATATTAATGATTGCAAAATGAAATTATAAAAGTGCATTATTTTTAAAATCTGTTTTTTCTCAATTCTATTATTTACTATTATTCATATTTATGAGCGATTAAAAGCTGCATCTTACCTTCAAATTCATTAGGATCAAGAATATTATATTTTTCAGCTTTTACATCTTCATCTTCTTCATCACTATCTAAAGAATGCTTAGATTTTTTATAAGATAATGCTTCAATCCTATCATCTTTTTCTCTTTGAATTTCAGCTTCTAATTCTTCTTGATTAAAAATTTGACTTGGTTTTAACTTGCCATCCATCTTAGATATAACTGTAAGAACAATTAAAATTGAAGAAAATGAAAGAGAATTTATCATAGTTACAACTAGAAAAAACAAATATAGAGCAACACAATTTTATTTTCCTTAGATTTAATTTCATATCAAGAACCTTTAATTAATTTATTTATTTCATTGCTTTTAAATGAATAATTTTTTTACTGTAATTAGAAAGAAAATTACCGTTAAATTGAAAGAAGCACAATACATAAAAAAATTAGATATACTTCTGTTAGAAAGACTAGACAAAATTTATGCATGAATTAAAACTTTTTACTGCAAATTAAGCCAAAATTATAAATTATTGCTATATGATTTTGAGGCATCTTGACATCGCATGTGAAGCGGCACCCTGTTACCATACATTATATATGTTTTTAGAAAATGTAAGCTATTTAAAATGAGATTTTATTGCTATAATTTATTAACCATAATGTTCATTTATACTAGAATATCTAAAAGAGCGTGCTTTTAATATATTACTATAAATGAAAAAATCTTGTTTGAATTTTTTTTGTTTTTGTAACTTCTTAAGGTTAAAGATAGCTTTAAGTGACCATGAATAAAATCAATTCTAATAAAAAAAAAACTGTAGTAGATATTTTGTAATAGTATTTATTATTAAAGTTGAAAAATATATGTTACCCCAATTCGGGAATAGTAATAAAAATACATGAATAGAGAATAAAAACAAAATATAATAATTAAATGTAAATATTTACACTTCATACATTTCATTACAGAAATAATGACATTGCTTTCATAAATAAATTATTTTCATGCTCTTTTAAATAGCATTTCAGAGATAGTATAGCATTAAACTGATAACCAATTACATAATAAAAATATTTTGCTACATGTTATCAAGGGTTCTGCAGTTTTTCATATCAATTTTGCTTTGCATCATCAAAAAAAATCAATATTTATAAAATCTAAAAGGGCAGATTAAGAAAACAGAAATACAAATTAAAATATCGAGTTTTAATAACTCACGTTTTTTATCTTCATTAAATATATTAAAAATGCTTTAAAGATTTAAAAAAAAGAAAAAGATAGAATCAAATGCTACATCAATAATATTTAAATTAGGTTTTATAGAAATATATATATGCGTAATTTTATGCACAATGTTACTAAAATATTTCAAAATGTGTCACAAATTACTAACAGCATAAAAAGTTTCTTCGATTCGTTTTATACAAAACAGACTTTTTAATTTTTTGCGCAAACGCGGCGACAACAACAGCAACTTATATCAAAACATTTTAAATATAAGTCAAAGTTGTAGTAGTTAAGAGGAAACATAATATGACTATTGTAAAATTGTTATCAAATTATAAAAATACTAAGACTTAAAAACTTTTGCCTCTATAACTATTTCCCTTCTGTTATATACAAATATAGACCTGTAGTCAAGACAAAAAAAAATTAATATTATAATTTTCAGTACTTTTTCTTTCGATTATTTTAATTTGTGCATTAGATTAACAATAAAATTCTATTTTGGTAAATATACAGTAGAAGTTACATATACAGTATAAAAAATAGTTCTGAATTTATATACTTATTAACTATCTTCTTCATTTTAAAATTAACGAATATAAAAAAAACAACATTTTTTGTTTACTTATTCATATACAGATGATAAATTATCTTTGCCAATCTGCAAATCCCAATATTAACTATTAGTACCAAATTACCTGTATTACATATTAAGAAAAAAAATTATAGGCAGCAGTGTACAATTAGTTTTTCATGCTTAAGCATTCGTAACAATTAATTAAAGAAAATCAATTGAAACTTTCTTTCCGAAGATAATACATGGAACTTTAATACTGATAATAATTCAGATAACAACTTCAATACTAATGATTTTAAGATTACCTTAATTTTGATTCTGTTGATGTAAAAAAATAGCAAGCAATTCTTCTGAAAAAACGTCTGGAACCTAAGGAAGCCCCGGATGGTTATGGACAACCGTAAATTTTAGGAGAGGAAGCGGTAAGGTGAGTCCAAATGAATAAAAACGGCGGGGAGCGGAATAATAGATAATTACTTTATTACTTTCTGCAGGGCCAACTTTATAACTGATTTTGATTCTGTTTGATTTTTATCTTTCTACCAATGTTAAGTTTATAAGGTGTCGGAATTTTTTTTTTAGTTTGTTCCATACAGAACGAATAGAATTTTCTAATTTATTTTGAATTCCTTTAAAACTCATTCTTGTATTTTCAAAAACAGTTTTTTAAGTATATTTTTTTATTTTCTTGGAATTCCATGGAATAAATCAGATGAATAATTGTTTTTTTCATATAATGGTTCTTTACTGCCTAATTTTTTTTTTTTTTTATTTCCATCATTTTTAATATATTATTTGTAATTTTTTAATACCGTTATCAAAAATACATTTGAAGCTTGAAAACTGTTGTGCTAATTTCTCATCATGGACAGGTTCTTAAACACGTTCACAAAAATGAAACTTAATTGGCAAAAACTGTCAAAGAAACAAATCGCCAACGGATTATACACCTCTGCAGATTATACCAGATCACCTTTTTTCCCCTTACTGCAGAAAATTACAATCGTGCATTGTAGGCAACAATATTACAGTAATAAGAAAATACATTTTCATTAATAAAATATTTGGGTCTTTTAAACTTATCGAACATTTGTAAACTTCCCTTACTAAATCAACGCAATTAATGTATTTTATTTTATTTGATATTTCAATCGTTTTATCTCCGCAATTAATTCTTAATTTATAAAATACCATTATGTATATATATATATATATACTAGGTTTCAAAATGTTACAACAAAAATAAAAAATTTGTGATAGTGAAATTTCTATTCGATGTAATTTGGCGAAAACATTAATAAAATTGGGCTTCACATATTAGTTAAGAAAGAGAAACAATGTACCATACTAAAAAAAACATAGTATCTGAGTACGAAGTGTGATCAGCTCCAATTATGAAGTATGATCACTGATAATCACGATCAGTTATACAGGCATGATGGCAATGTTCTATGCTTAAAATGAAAGTGTTTATTAACTTAGTTAATAGCAAAGATCCGTGCTGTGTCAAGATAATTAGAAGAATTGGAATGATTACAATCTTGCCGATAATTCTACGACGTCTTAAGTCGTCCTGATAGTTTCTTCAAGCCATACTGAGCATGCGAGTAGACTTGAACCTTGCAGGCAATTTTTTTAATATCGCATTTCGTTCTTTTTATTGTAATCTTGTATATTGACAACTGACTACAAGCATTTTACGTCACGCCTCGTGTCACCTCTGACGTCTTATTTCTGAGATTTATATACCATTTTTCTACTGAATTTGATTTTCGTTTTCTGATTCCTTGTAAGCCCTATTCTATAAAGTCATGATTCTCCGCTTAAAAAATATATTATTACTCAAGCTTTTGCACGACAATGTATTTATTATTTGGAATGTAACTTTGTATAAGCCTTAAACTAATTTACATTTATCAGAAAAGCGTAGTCACGGATGTTAGGAATATGAATTCCTCTTAAGTCATAAAAAATTAGTTATTACTATAGATTTATTATATTTTATACTTATTACAATCTTCAAATAATTTCTTTATTAATTTTGAATTCAGAAAAATTTCAATGAAAATATGATCAATTTATTTCATATTCGCTCTATATATTTTAAAATTTCTCTTTATACTTTCTCAGTTACAATGAAAAGAACAGTCAAGTAATTCGTTATGATTTTTCATTAGTTAACTGATAAAAAATCACTCCAAAATTCTTGTGAACCATGAATTCCAATCATAAAAATGCAACGTTTGGAATTTTGTGGAAAGCTTAAGAATTTTTTTCTGATTAATTAAAAAAAAAAAAACAATTCTATTAAAAATTAACAAAACAAAAATTATTAAACAATTCTTAGAGAGAATTTTAAAATATTTTTGTTTAAATAAGATATCATAATTTAGATTTAACATACTGCATACAACAAAAATTATTTTTTAGAATTTTTGAAAAAAAAAAATTTTTTTTTCATTTTTAAAAAAATATGTGTGAATAGCATATCAACATTTTTCTATCAAGTGTTCAAACATTTCAAACACTGAACTACGTGCATATGAAATTCTAAAGAATTTGAAATGGATGAATTTCACAGAACTTAATTGTTCGTTAACGAGAAATTTACTATTTAGTTAATCATTTTTTTTAACCCAGAAAAGAAAATTAAATTATCACAAAAAATTTCTAACATAACTATATATTTAAAAATATATTTCGATGAAAACTCATTTCGTTCCAAACTAATTGAAAAGAAATTGAAGGATTATGTTACCGTATAATTCCAATAAGAAATTTCTGTATAGTGTCGCCATCTATCAGCTATCAGTGAAAGCACTCTAAAACATTTCTTAATGGATACTTTTACAAACACATAACAGAAAAAAATAAAAGTTCTACACAATTATTTCAAATAAATAAGTTACATTATATTCAAATTTTATTGATTTTTGCCATTTGTTGAATTATCACTAATTTATGTAGAACTTACACTTCCTTGTTAAACAGGAATTTCTAAAAATCGCTGGATTTCTCTCCCGAAGTAAAACTTATTTGGTTTCTTATCCTGTGTTTATCACATTGTAATATGTCACATTTTAAAATAACTATAAATTCATCAAAAAAGCATTTAAATTTTTTCTTTCATCCTTTGTTGTGAATAGAAAAACTGAAGAAATCTTTTACTTCAGAATTCGATATTGTAAACTTTGATTTGCATCAGATTTTATTTCTTTAACATAGAATCTATGCAATTTTTTTTAAATCAAGAAATAGTAATATTTTCAATACGGAAAAACATGTTTATTCATAATTTATTTATTTGACATTAATTTTATGGTGGTAATTTTATAACATAATTTTTTGCCCATAATTATTTTATTGTATACAATAGCTTTCTCTTTTTTCCAAAAATTGATACAATTAATTTAAAAAAAATCAGAACTAAACTTTTTTAAAAATGGAACCAATTTTTCTATGCCATATTGTCTAATATTTTATTTAGTTATTCATTTTTACATTCTGATATATTTTTTGATATTTTTAAATTCATATTGATCATTTATTTTTATTACTACTTATGTAAACTAATTAATATTTCAGAAAAATAGCATACTTAATGTAAAAATAGCATGCCAAAATAAAATTCCGAAAATAATATATATTTTTTTGTTAAATAACTATAATATTTCAAGTAATCTATTAAAAAAGCAATTTCCTTTTTTTCCTTTGGTAAAGTTATTCAGTACTAAGAGTTCTAACAAATTTGAAACTGAACAAAAGATAAAGAACAACTATTTGTCTTTAAAATAATACAGAAGGTTATAATATATATATATATATATATATATATATATATATATATATATGGGTGTGTCTAATGATACCCATTTTAACGACCCACACCGACTCGACGGCGTTTGGGATAATCAGCATCTTGCCTCGTGATTCGGAATACCTGGTGGGAGTTTTCCAGGTTTTATCCCATACGTTACGCAAATGCAGGATAGTTCCCCCTAAAAAGTCCTCCCGGAAGGCACTGCCCTTTTCAGTGTCACGAAACCAAGTCAGACTTCTACCTACGGGTGCTTCATCACAGTAGATTCTGCCCACGACCTTTCCCTCCTTCCATGAGACCACACGGTTCTTGGACTTGGTGTAGATCAGGGATCTGCAAACTTTTTCGGTCGCGGGGCAAAAATCAAAGAAAAAAAAAGTTTGGTAGGCCAAGATAAATTTTTCTAAAATTTAAAAAATTTTTAATATTAATTACCATTTATTATTACCATAATATTTATAATATTTTTAACCAATAATATATATACTTTACTTTTGAAATATTTTACGAATAACCCAAACAAGCACTAGCTACGCTATACTTTTAATAATTTCACCACTATTCACAATGATGCTATATATATGTCCGCAATCTTTCCATACGCAACCAATAATATTAAAACTCGCGCCAAAAGAAAAAGCCGCTGGCTGGAGCTTAAAATGCGCAGTCTGCCACATGTGAGGTCTAATTCACCTAGATTGGATTCCTATATGTCTCTCCCGAGAAAGAGATAACGCTTGGTGGTGCCAATCTACAGCTGTAACTAACAAAGAACTTTCCCTTTTAAGACTTTACCGATTAAAAGTTGTCTATGCTTGCTATTTCCGTCGATTTATGTTTTGCAGAATACAAATAGAGAAAGTAAAAAGATTATCAGTCCTTTGAAAAAAACGAAGATAAAAAATAATATTAAATCAAAGTAGAAAAGGAGATGGATATATAATATATAAATATATATTTCTTTTAATTTGCCTCGGACCGGCAAATTAAAATTCTATCTGCGGGCCGGATAGAATCTTCCGGCGGACCGTAGTTGGCCCATCCCTGGTGTAGATATTGCTGTCTACCTAGTGGGATAAGGGGGAAAAAAGCATTTCGAAAGATGTACGTAGTAATTGCTTGATCATGTAATGGATATTCTAATTATGTACATAAAAAGCAGGTAAAAAAAAACAATTAAATATTCCAAACATACCATTTTATTTATTATGGCAAGCTACGTTTATTAACTACGAAATATTTCTTAATTAAAATGCAAAGCAGATAAGTTTAATATAAATTTAAATCGTTCACAGAAACCTCTGTGATATTAAATGAAAATATTTTTGAATGTTTTTAGGAAAATATTATACTTAATAAATCCTTCTGCATCAAATGTAATAAATTAAATATAATATTCGTCTGGTTTTCATTAATTTTGATGTTGATGGGTTTTTTTTATTTAATTTATTTCTACTTTTTTTCTTGGAATTTTAGCAAGAATCTCACGTGGGCGAAAACTATTATCTTTTTTAGTTGATGTCATTTTCAGGGGAGTACAGTATCATACAAAAAACAGTGCCAGGGTTTCAAAATTTTATAACTGAAAGTTTTATAACAGTATTCAAATGATTTTTGAATCAAATTGCAGCATATAACTGATTTTATTGATCAGAATATTTTATTATTATTTAATATGTATTTAATATTCATGATAATATTTTAAGTGAAAAGTAACATAGGTCTGCATAGTAATCAAATTTCACGATCAAAGCAGCACACTGAATTTCACTTATAATTCACTGATTGATCATACATGTTTCGTGATTATCGTTTTAATTCATTTTTTTTTCTTATAAACTTTCTTTTTTGTACATCTTTGAATTTTGATTATGACATTAATGCTTGGTACGAATAATTCTCCTACGGGCAATAAAGGGAATCATTATCTGTCTGGTGAACTTTTACAGATAATTACCCTTCCTACGTTTATGTGTCGAATATAAAAAAAACCGGAATATTCCCATCATGCCGGTCTGACTGTCATTTAGCATAAATTATCACAATCGCCATGAAGTTTCTCGCTCATGAAAACAGTGTAGTGCCTCGACCTATACCAGACCTATAACTGCTTCAAGAAGAGGGCCACTTTCAGGTTCATGGGAAACACTTTAACTTTAATTTACAAGCATAAAAGTTAAAGCAAAATAAAAGTTAAAGATATAAATTAGATACACAAGTGCAGTTCACTTCAAGGTCGTAGATTTTCAGAATTCCCGAGTCTACGACGAATCTACGGCACCTGGTCTGTGGCAGACCTTAATTATCACAGGTGTGATGCACGAAACCACAAGGGGCTCACTTTGAAAACGGATGGAAACTTCGGCCTGTTCAGTCCCTTTAGAGAAAAAATGAAAACAACACTTTTTGTCGACTTGTCTCAGAACACTCTTCTTTTCTTCTCCAAAAACCTCTCTTTAAGAAAATCCGCCTATGGGGGAGGGGGAAGGCATCAGCTTCCCTCACTTTTCAGTGAAGTCGACATTTCCTCAGCCCATACAACAACTCATGACGTAGTCCATATCTCATCTGTAATTGTTTTGACCTGTGAACAAGGTCGAATAGACAACTCGAACAGACAATCTCTGAACAAGGTTGAAGAGACTATCACTAATTTCATGAGGTCTCAATATCCATGACACTGATTATCTGTTGTCATATTTCAGTGACAGGTTGTTTTTATTAGAACAGGACACTGATTGCATGTAATTTAACCAACCACAACACTGCTTATGTGCTGTCAAATTTGAGTGATAGGTTGTTATTATGTACTTGTTAAAGGATATACATTTCGCTCTCCTGGGAACGAAATGCTACAATTCTTTTCGTGGAAAAAATTCTACGGCAGTGACTGCAACGGTTAGCACAAGCAGATTTGAATCGGAACCCTCCTTCAAGTTAACAACACACGTTATTAGTGGCTTCAAATTACGATAGAGGAAATCTCGTCGAAATTTTTATCTAGTTTTTCGAATTTCGTGTTTACGTAAAATGAAAGCTGAAAAGTTAAAAATTGGAAATAAAAAAATGAAGCTTCTCCGTAATGCATGAGTTGAAAGAAATAGTGCTTTTCGGAGTGTAGATAGCAATTCATTTGAACACTTTCTTAAGTTCATAAAAAGATTATATACAGTGGAACGATGTCGATCGTTACCGCAATGAATTCAGATAGCATTAGCAATTGCAATAAAAAAAGGGAGGGTTATTGTATTTCTCAAAAGAAAATAATAATTACAAAAAACATATCGAAGCATGCTAAAAAAAAGCATAATAAACATTGTAGACCTATAACTTTCGATACTTCTTGACAATTTAATACTGGAATTATATGAATACTTTTTCTAGTTTTTGGATCATAAACTTATGCAACCCCTGCACTATTTTTCTATGGTCTTGTATTTAAGAAATATTACACCCGATTCTTGAATAAGTGAGCATTAGGGCTGAGGTTCGATCGGCTGGTGGCTTTATTATAGACATTGTTTCAAAAAACGAGGAGGCTCGATGGCTTTCGTGATGTTTAGCATCTTGCCTCGTGAATCGAACTACCTGGTGGGAGTTTTTCAGATTTTCTCTCATACGATTTGCAAAGGCAGTGTAATTCCCCTTAAAAGTCCTTTCTGAAGTCCCTGTCCTCCTTCTTCAGCGGCTCGGAGCCAAGTCAAGTCTGACTTCCAACTACAGATACTCCATCAACACAGAAGCTTTCCCTCCATCCATGAGCAGATTACGCATGGGATGTCCATCCCATGAGGATTAGACACAGCAATAACAGAAATATTACTTTTATAGTTAAGACAATTAATTTATCAATGGTGTATTCGAGTGCTTAATGTTCAGCTTTCATTTTTTCTTCTTTTGTTAGTTGTACGTTTCTATCATAACATGAAAATCTGTAGGATTGCTTACAAAGGAATTTGTATCATTCAGTTTTATTCTAGAGATTGTTCATATTAATATCAAGGATTATTAAAAATAAAAATTTCAACAAAATAAGTGATTATAACTACATGGAAATTTATTCAAAATTAACAATTGTTAAATATTGCGTCACTTATATACTCAATGCATGAATATTTCTCAACTGTTAATATTTTTTATCTAATTATAAATCAACTAATCGTAATTTTGTAATAAAATGCTACAATAAAATTTTGCTGTATTCTGTAGCAGGAATTGATGGGTAGATTAAATAAAACATATTATTCGTTTTAGTTAAAGAAATCCATAATATAAAAAATATTTAAAACTTTAAGTTATTAATTTTGTGTATCAATTACTTTATTCCATAATTTGGTTACCTTCTATTTGTACTCAGATATATCCCTTTTGCTGCCAGTAGACAGACGGCCTTTGCCCACCATGGGGCTATTGAACCACTAAAGATGATGATGATATCCCTTTTGTGAAAAAAATAAAAAAATTTAATGTTCAATTGTCATTACCTTTTTTGTTTCATTATATGCTTAGTTTATTTATTTATTCCTTTATTATTATTATTATTTGTCGCAAGCGCATATAAGCAATTTTATCTGAAAGTGGTAAAGGACCAGTTTGAGATTTAGCGATTTATTTAGGTTAATTAGGTTTACAAGATCTTCATAGATTTTTTAGAATTTTTCCAAAACGTTTTAGTTGATTCAAAAACAAATAATTAAATATATCTTTGAATTAATTAATAGATTTAAACTTCTTTAGAATTAAAAGTTTAAATGTATAGATTGATAATTGTTACTTTTTTATTTTGGCATGAATTTTGTTGTTAAATTTTTCAGGTTTGTCTTTAATTAAATGATATTAATATGTTGAAAACCATTATAATTAATTATCTTGAGACAAGTTTACATGTATAAATCCTAATGTTTAGATATTTATTTAGAATAGACATTTAATATAAATATTATTAATAAAAATATTTAAATTAGGCATTTAAAAAATTTTAACCTTTTGGAATTCATGGAAATTTTTTTTAAATGTTTTCCCTAAATAATATTTTATAAGTTAAACGCACACAGTATATAAATATAGCTAATTAAATGTAGTAATGATATAGCGTTTCAAAAATTTTTCGTTTTAACTTCACAAATATTTCAAAAGGCAAATAAAAAAAACTATAGAAGAAGGTGGTGACATTTTTTGTAGAATTATTTTTTACAAAATAAAAGAATAGTGGATTCAGCGAAAAAAATTAAGACCGTAAGTGTTTTAGTTTTTAACTTATTTTGGAACATTTTAAATAAATAAATTTTAAAATTCCGATTGAGAGACAAAATGAAATGCGATTAAATTTTAAAATAATAAAAAATTACAGGTAACCATAAAAATTTTTGATAAATTTAAAATTCCTTAATTTTTAATATTTATTAGAATATTCATTAAATTTTTTGAATGAAACGAAAATTTTAAACAGTATTGAAAAAAAAGTTTATATTAGTTTTAGTGTTCCTTTCCTCCACTAGATGGCAGCACAATTGATTAAATCTGCAAATATGGGAGTAAGTTGACAAACCAATCCAGTGAAAGTAGACGATGTGGGTGTGTTTTCAGACAGCTCTTTACCAGCTTTCTACAGGAAACAAAACTCAGCTGAATTTGAAGGGGAAAAGATCTGAGTCCACGATCGCAGCGAGATCAACTGTGCCGTTCTGAGCGCCGCTTTCAAAGAGAGTTGGAAAGATTGACGCGGGTTTTCTAAAGTGTATACATTCTGAATATAAATACTTTACGCCAAGGATTAGTTATTGGATATAATAATAAACATTCACTTGTCGACAATAGTTTTATTTTTCAATTTATGGAAAAATTAAACTTAAGTTTGATGTAGTAATTGTTAAATTGGATTGGATTTTTAAAGATCATTTAACGATGTTTTGGTGTTTCGGCAAGAAAGCGCAGAATTACCATTGCAAGATTGTACTTCTAGATGAAACGGAGTTTATACAAGATATTCAGGTAAGATAATTATTTATTTTACTTTTCTTAATTAGAATACAAATATATGTCATTCAATGTGAAATTTTTGTTTTATTTTCATTAATATTAATTAAATTATAAAATTAAATAAGTTATCATTGTTTGGTTGTTTATTTTCATATCAAAAGATTAGAATAGGTAGAAAGGGTGCATCTTTAAGTGTAAAGTGACATCATTTATAAACTATGACAAATGTCGATTTAAACTTCAATATCTATATAAATTGATTACTTTACTTTAAAACAACAGAATTTCTTTTTATTATTTTATGTTTGAATTTCTTTAAGAAAGAAAGTAACATTTTTAAAGATTACTTCAGGTTTTTATGTTGTAAGCGACTCGTTCTTATCTTAATTAAAATCTGATCAGACTGGAAAAAAAAATCTTAGACTTGTCCATCATTCCCACTGTATGCCACCAACGTAGATTCTCTGTTCCCAGTATAATGCTGTCACGATGTTTGAAAGGGTTGCGTCAGCATTCAGAAAACTTGATAGCTGTCTATAAAGATCAGGAGCTGCCAATTGAAGGGCAAGTTTTGATAAATGTTCTGCTCTTTATTTTAAAGGTAAAGAGCAAAATTTGGAGTTGCATGCTGGGTCGGATTTTCCTATAGTCTAACTAGGCTTCAGCCTAGGGCCTCAAGATCAAGAGGGGCCTACATTCAAATTGTTAGCAAAATTAGAATTACACTATTCTAAAAACAGTAAACACTAAAACACTGAATCGAAAATAAGGAGAAATTCTAATAAACAAACTAATAAACAAACATAAAAATGTATTGGTTAAGATCAACGCGTTCGGCTCATTGGATCTGTTTGTTTGTATATACTAGATTGCACCAAAGTATAGTTCATACTTTCACTGATTGCTATGGCAAATATTGACGTGCCTTATGCTACTAAGCTCTGGGTTTTTCTTACATAAATAAAGTGCAGATTGGTGTATTTGGATATTTTATTTTCGTAGTGAAAGATTTTTATTATTTGAATTTTGTTTCTTTGTAAATGTTGTGTGTTAGGTATGATTAGTTATTGTTACAAGTACTATATAGGGTGCTGAGAATAAATGTCCAAATAAGTGTTATCGCCTTTTTTTTTTTTTATTTATTATCCGCGCCACATTTTTTATAAGGATTATTACCAATCACAACATGTTTCATTTAACATGATATAGATCACAGTAAAGATGTATTTTATTATCTCTCATGTAATTTACAAACTTAAAAAGGGGAGGTGAAAGGGCCTCATAAGTGGAATAGCCTAGGGCCTCTTTTCATCTAAATACGTCCCTGGTTGTATGTATTGCTTAAAAACATGTTTATTATGTAATACAGTAATAAAATAAATGTGAAATTTTTTTCTTGTAAAAAGAAGTTTAAAAAAGGTGGTTTTAACAATATATCTTACAATACTAATTTACTTATGTATATAAATTATGGAAAATTTAATACAGGGGTGGCCAACCCAAATGATCTTGCTGGCTACTATGGAAATGCATTATAACTCCGTGTATATAAAATTATATATCCCCATATTAGATTTAGACCCACTATAGACATTTTTTTCGGGTGAAAAAGTGAAACGTAATAAGTTATTATTTTTGTGTTTACTATTATTCTTACATCAAGCATAGGTAATATAATAATAATGATACTAAACCCACATTGTAAAGAAATATATAACACTAAAAAGGAAATAGAAGAAAATATGTAAATATAAATGAAATAAAAAAAAATGAAATCCCTAAAAAAAATATTTATTTTACTAGTGCGAATATTTGTTTCTCCACTCTTTCACTTAGCGTTTGCAAATCGATGCGAGCGCATCATGACTTCACAGAATATTATTTAATTATAAACTCATAAATAAAACAAGGAAATATGTGTCATATATTCGCAAGAATATTATTTTAAAATCAAAGTTAATTTTTTCTCATCATTTCGACAGTTAATATTTGAATATAGGGATGCACACATAATGTATTTTTTTAATATATTGGTTTTCACTACTTTGGCCTTTATAAAATAAATGTATTTTGTAAAAATGTGATAAATCTCAAGGGCCGGAAAAATATTCAAGGCAGGCCGCGGGTTGGCCACCCCCGGTTTAATACGACAATAATAACAAAAATTTTAGAGATTAATTTAATATCAAATATCTATATTGAAAAAAAGCGTTTTATATTTCTTTTAACTGAAATATTTCTTTTAATTGAGTAAAATAAGTTTGCCAGACTGGCTATTCTGAAGATAAACGCTGCTTCTAAAGATAGTAGTCATAAAACCCTCCTTCCTTTTTTTAAGAGTTAGCAGAATTATAAACATTCTGTGTGAAAGGCTTTAATGCACACTCGTGAAGATTTAAGGATCATAAGTTCGGAGGTCGCGTTCTAGCATTAAAATGAGTAAATTGTAAAAAAGGCGTGGTAGGAAAATGATGTTTCAAAACAAAATCTCACTGAGATGAGAGTTAAGAACGTGAGATTTTTTTTTTATAAAGATCCGAAAAAATTACTTTGAAGAATTTAATATTATAAAAATTTTTTTAAAAAAAAGATGAGAAGTTCAGACACTCATAAATGATTCAGTGACCCCTGTTGGTGTGTTAAAGTAATATGTAATTGTATTAAAGTGATATTTCAGACATAAATCATCGGCAAAGGAATTGCTGTCTTTTTCTTCCTATACATTTTAAAATATTATAATTTTGCCAAAGTATTCCAGTTTTTTTAAAATTAAAATAATATGAAATATACAGACTGAATTAAAATCAAATCGGTATTTCGTGTATATTATTTATATCGTCAAGATATTCTAAGCTTAAAATTTTATAATTTTTTTATTTATTATTTTTTAACTTTTTGCTCTATCTTTCAAAAAATTCTGCCCATTTTTTATGATTTTTGATCGTCGAAATGAATTTTAGATTAAGTTTAGTTTTAGTTTTTATTATTGTTTCTCCGTAATTTTTTTTTTTTTTTTTTTTTTTTTTTTTTTTAATTTGGAAACGTAGCGGAATGATTAGTACAAATATAAAATTTCATTTGTATAATAATAACTTAACAATTAAATATTTTGATTAGTCATGCTGAAATTTAAGACTGTTTTTTATTAATATTTAAATGATTATATTTAATTACATTAATTAATTGTAATCATTATTATTAACGAGTATATTAATTGTCATTTAAATTATTATATTAATTAGTAATCGTTATTAAGGATTATGTTAATTGTCATTTAAATGATTATATTAATTAGTAATCGTTATTATTAACGATTATATTAATTGTCATTTTAATGATACATTTCTTACGGAGTACGTATTTATTTCAGGTTATTCAAATTTACGTTAATTTATATTTTCAGTTATATCGTATTTAACGAATATTAATGCTCTCTTGATTAATTAAATTAAATATTTTCTTACAAATATCATTTATTCTGATTTGAAATCAGTAGGCATAAAAATTGTTGAAGTAAAATGATTAATTGGGAAAAAATGTTTGAAAACTAAAGTATATTATGCTGGATTTTATTTAACAATAAAAAAAAAAATAAAAAATGGTTTATCACATTTAAATGCAGTAGACACATCTTAATTAGTGATAATCAAATATTTAACTGCTTATTATCAATTTCAAGTGCAACAGACAGCTATCGAAATAAGTTAGATAAATGGAGAAAACAGCACAATTCCCCAGGGAAATCAGAGACTATCTCTAGAGAAGTGAATGATACATTGTTGTTGTTGTTAACAAAACAAGATTGTAAAAGGCCGTATATCAAGAAATCCATGGGTTAAATTCTGTATAAAAGATCTTTTAGTGCTGGATCTTTAAGAGACCTTCTAAGACCTTATTAGTATTGTTCAAAAGGTCTTGCATCTGTTTGATAGACGCTAATCAATAACTTGGCAATGAGGAGACAAGACTGTAATTCGAAGAGGTTTCATTTTGTAGTGCCACTGGGGGTATTAATAGTATCAGTTCGTGAATCCAGAACCATTCTTATCATTTGGTTTTTGTTGCACTCACTGATCTTCAACTTGAAGACTCCTGTCTACTAATTTTGAATATCTGAAAAGTATATACATTAAATGACCTTATGTATTTTTAAATGGTCCAGACCTTATGTATTTTTAAAGGGTGCTAATTCAGCCATTTATTTATCATTTTTAAAATTTCTCGTGTTATTTTTTTTAATTTTTTTTTTTTAACGTAATGAATTATTCTATTTTATGTAGTGCGCATTTATAATAGCGTTTGTAATTTTTTTATTCAAATTGTGGATTATTTTTGAATGAAAATATTGGTTGAATAATGTTTTTCAGTAGCATACTAATTTTATGATTCTCAGCAATCTAATTAAATTTAACATGTTGAAGGTATGGTTTTCTTCAACTTAAACCTAAAAATCATCGATTGTAAATAACCATATATGTGTATGTATATTGAAATACAAAAATTTCTCCTAAAATGAAAAGTTTAAATAAAAGAAATCATAAAATAAAGGCATATATTTATTTTAGTTAAAGTTTATTTAGTTTATTTCTTAGTAAAGAAATTGATATTGAATTTAATTTCTTTGAAATATTAAATTTTTAAAAAAAAATTCTAGTATCGAATTTGATTAATCGTCAAAGGATTTAAGTATCATAACAGCTTATTCAGGTAAATAAATCGCATATATTTATTTTTGATTCTGAATTCATATCAGAAAACGGATTATTGTGGCTAACATACTTTTAAATACATAAAATAATCTATTTTCCTTATTTGTAAAGTCACATTAAATAAAGGAGTTCTGGCACTGATATATTATAAGATAAATTAGTAGTATATCGTGTTTTATTCGTGGATTTTCTTTACCTTCGAAATAAGTGCAACACTGAGAAAGAGGGGGAGAGGGTTTTTCGTGTTTTTACTTTTTTTTTCTCACAATTGTTGTTTTCTTACTCTGCTAGTACCTTCGGCTCAATGAGGATGTGATAAATAAAGCCACACACCGAGGAATAAGTACTTTAAGAAAAGCGAAGAAGCTTTAATGACACAGCGAAGAAAGGAGGAAAGATTTAAAAACACATTAAGTATCAATAAGACGTTTTATAGTATTCATGTGGTCTTCACAATGTTGTTATTTGACCACCCACATAAGCGTATTTTTCCACATTTTACCTACTTAAGCTTATTTTTTAAAGTTATAATACTTTATTTGCTCAGTATTTAAAAATACCCAATCTAATCTAGTAGGAATGCACAAGCCGTGGCCCATCTCGTATGTCAATTTTATACTTTTTTAATAATAATGATAATAATAATAATTTCCTGATTTTGATTTAAAAAAATTATAAATACTGTACGGGATCCGATTCTAATTATAAAAAAAAATTAAATATTGCATAAATATTTTATTTAATGTGTTATTTATTACAAATCAGGTTGGTTGGCATTTTTTTAGGGCACATGAACCAATATCTGTTATGCTGGGCCAATGAAATTAAACTGGCAGGCACGATTGTTTCTAATACAGTAAAGAAATCGCACCAAATATTAAATTGCTTATTAAATCATTATAAAGTCGCACAACAAATTCTTTTGCTTTTTAATTAATTATATATTTTTTCGTTATAATGTCTATAAATATGTATAAATTAATAAATGTTTTTTTTTTTTTCGGCCTTGCTCATCACAAATCTGTACATACCTGCTTTATAGAAACCAGATCGTATAAAAAAACCAAAAAATGTTTTTATTATTATTAATTTTTTTTGTGCTCAGTGGTTATAAAAATCGAATCAAATATTAAAACAGTTATTAAATCATTATAATGTCGCACAACAAATTCTTTTGCTTTTTTATAAATGTTTCATTATAATGCATACAAATATGTATAAATTAGTACATGTTTTTTTTTTCCCCGGGCTTGACCATCAGAAATCTGTGCACTCCTGCTTTAAAGAAACCAGAATGTATTTTAAAAAAATGTTTTTGTTATACATTACGTCGAATGAAACTTGTCAAGCTCCATATCACACTTTTCTTTTTACCCTTAGTAAAAAATCTCTTATCTCTTCTTAAATTGTTTGAATAAAACATTCATTTTGGTGTTTTATTTTTTTTTAATTTAAAAAAAAAAAAAAAAAACCACAAAATTTTGCAGAATTGTTTTAGAAATTACTGAAGTAAAAAGTAATATTTCTTCGAACTCCAACCCTAATGTCAATATTGAGAAGATAAAAAACAAAACATTAAAATATTTCAAAACAGTCTTTGTTTTTCTTACCAAGAAAATACTTCTTTTATAACGAATCACTTTGACATTCGAATTCGCTCTTCAATTTATTGTTCCCGCCACCAAAACGACAATGAAGCTCCATTCGAACACACACAATCATTTAAGCGGTGAGTCACCTTATTGTTTTTATACGGCATCAAATGTAAACAATCGTTTCGTTCAGATTAAGTGCAGCTTTTTTGCGAACAGTCATCTGCAGAACAACTGGAAAAGATTTACTTTTCAGTTAGAAAAGACGGAAATCGAAGGTTTATTCAGCAGGCCCCGGGAACACACGGATGTAGTTACTGGTCTAGCGCGACACGCACAGGAAATGCCTCCTTTTGAATCATTGTTTTGAAATCGTGAGCGATCTGAAATTGCCTGGAGCAGGTGGAACGAAAACTTAAACCTATCTCTAGACTCGATATTTGACATTTGTGTGGTTAGTTTGGCAAATTTTATTAGACGTACGTTATGTTTTTTTTTAAATGCGCAATACAGGTGTTCTTGGAAATTGCAGACTACCAACTGAAAGTTGAATTTACGCATAAAAGATTTTTTTTTCTCTCTTCAAATTTTATATATAATCGATTACATTTTATGCACAAAAGTCATGTTGACGATGTAGATTTTAATTAAAAACGATTTTTGTATTTAAGTTCTTTTTCAAATTTAATAATTGCTTTTGTTCATCGGGCCGTTGAAATATTTATAATTGTAATCACACCGATACTAAATTAAATGAAATTGAATTTATGCTTATCGTACATATTTTGAAGTAATGATTGTTCACATGCCGATTCATTATTACATGTTAAAATTACGATTACATTATTTTAAATATTAAAATAGTGCCACACAATATGAAAATGCAAATCTTAATTTATCGAAGCAGCCCTACTCGGGACTCGATGGCAATGTGATCCGCTGGTGAGCATTAGGGCGGAGGTTCAATCGAACGGTGGCTTTATTGTAAACACTGTTTCAAAAACCGAGGAGACTCGATGGCATTTGGGATATTCAGCATCTTGCCTCGTTATTCGGACTACTTGGTGGTTGTTTTTCGGGTGACCGTAAAGTGACAAAACAAATCAAACCCATACGATACGCAAATGCGGGGTAGTTCGCCCTAAAAATCCGAAAGGCACTGCCCTTTCATCTTGAACGACACGGAGCCAAATCAGACGTCTACCTAAGGGTGTTCCATCACTACGCCCCCTCCCTCCGTCCATGAGACCTGCGCGGTTCATGGACTTGGTTTAAAATGTTAACCGATTAATTGGGATTGAAAAAAGAAAATATATCGAATCAAGATTTTTGAACAATGAATATTTGTCTAAAATAATTGTTTTATTATTATTTATTTAAATCAAAATTTATATTTTTTCAATATATTTTTACAAAAAATAATTCGTATAAATTGTACTGGGTATTAACAATAAATAATTTATCTTCACAACACTTCTTCACGCTTTTTCTGACGAAGATTTTTATTTAATTAAAAAAAAATTTTAACTGTCAAGTTGTAGCAATTGTTGATAATTTTCCTCATCTTAGAAAGTTAATTCGAGATTTAACTTACAAAAAATATCAAAAGAAAAATATTGAGCCACAAAGTAATTGTCTTTTACTTTTCAGACACTATTAAATCAATATTTAAATATTAGCTACCAAATCATTTATTGACAGTATGTCAGTTCCTACTTCCTTTAGTAATTATAAAATTTAAATTTCACGAAACTTCAATTGCAATAACTTATCATTTGTTACATTTCCTTATATTTCCCCCTTTTCGTACCAGTGCATTTATTTCACTTACATTTTAATTCTAAAAATTGAATAGAAATGGAGGAGAAAAAAAATTATCACTAAATTGTTTTTTTATTTTACGGCATGAAATAAACTCTAAGCATAAGCTGTGATCTTTTGTTGTACTAGGAAAAGAGGATTATTCAAATGAAGATGTGTCAAAATTGAAATGATCTTGACAGCATTTGTTAAAATTCGGAGATTTTCTTTCCATCTCCGCTTTCACTTCACTCAAAATGAAAAACTAGATAATAATAAAAAAAAATAATAATACAACACAAAAAAGAATAAATGAAAAGAAAAGAAAAACAAAAATGCACTCGTCTGATGTTCTGAAACTTTTTTTATACACCAACTTGGACGTACTATTAAAGCAGGTGGTGACCTTTCCGGTTCATTCGAAAGTGAACTTCTATCTGAATGAATAGACGTCAAGGATAAAATAATGTTTGACAACAACTAAAATTTAATACGGACAGTTAAGAAAATTGTAACATTTAATGAATTCTCAACTCACTTCATTTCGTGCAGTCTTTGAGAATCGTTTGGGTGTCGAAAACTTGTCATCGTCAGAATATAAAAAGGCGGAAAGGAAGAAAGAAAAACAGTAAAAGAACTTTTTTTTCACCACGGTGTTCGATTAATAACGAACTATTACTATTCGTTTTTTTTTTTTTACTTTCCCCCTCCCTTCTAATAAGCCTGGAGCTACATTTCTAAGCGTTTTTTGATCCTCACTTTCCCAAGTAACTAATTAGCGGCAAACGTTGCTATTATTAAGGATCTTCAAATGTTGATTTTTTTTATTGATGCCGTCTATTTTTTTTTTTTTTTATCCTGATGATTCTTGATTATTCTGCACCAGAGGTCGGAGGTGAGTGTCATTGCACTTGCTTTAATTTGTATGTCTAGGTATAATGAAGTCCTTAATAAAGTAAATGAATAGGATACATGCCAATCTTGAAGTAAATTGCTCGTGCATTACACTTATTATTTTTTATTTTAGTTTTAGTATGATCCTCCATTATAATTTATAAAGATAATGAAAAAAAAACGGGGTTAGTAAGCTTAAATTAATTTTCATTAAAATAAAAGAGACTGGATTATGATTGATTACAATTTGATGCTATAGAATCCTATGAAAGTTTAGAAAAATACAATAATATATATATATATATATTTTACTTTTATAAGTCAGACATTGTTTTGGTCTATGGCTCTGTAACAGACTTTGACAAGATCTGAAGAGGCCCATTTGAGTATATTTGAGCGGAAGATTTTAAGGGCTATTCTTGGAAGTATTAAAGATAGTGATTGTTATAGAAGACGGTACAACGCTGAAATTTATAATTAAAATAAAAAAGACCCAGGTATTATAAGATTTATTAAGATCAATAGATTAAACTGGGCAGCTCATGTATATAGAATGAATGATTTAAACCTTGTAAAAAGGCTCGTTTCGGCAAAGTCACAGGGGCAAAGAGAAAGAGGACGACCCAAGTTGCGATGGACAGACGTAGTTGAAAAAGATTTTGCTGTACTTAAGGTTAAGAATCGAAAGGCCATTATCGCCCAGGAATGTATAGAAACCTCTTCAAAGGAAAGCCTTGACCCAGCCTGGGCTGTCATGCTATTGATGATGATAACGATGAATTTAAGCATTAAAGGATATGAGAAAATGTAAAGCGATTTATGATACACTATTCCAAGACAGTTTGCATTTTAAAGTATTCTGTAAAGAAACAAATTTATTAAAAAAAAAAATTTTTTATAAAATTATTATACATTTAAAACAAAGCGATCATTAAGGACTTGATTAAAATTGTCAATCATATTATTTCTTTGCATGCCCTTAAAAAAGAAAAAGGAGATGGATACTATGTTCATTTATTGTCCAAGCTTGTAACAGGGTGCAGTAATTTTCAAAAAAGTATAAGAAACAACAACTTTATTAAAAATAAATGAAGTTAATTCTAGTGATAAAACATAAAAAGCAAATTATGTGAAATATAATTTATTCTTTTTAAATGTATTATCTATTCAAATTAAATTTTAAAAATGTCCGATTGTACTGTCAGAATTTTTGAATGTTAGTCATTGGATTGCTGCAATAGCTGTTCTTAGTAGCATATCTTATTTCTGAAATTAATCGAGCAAGAACTGTCGTTCCATATCTTACTTTAATATTTCGGCTAAGAAATATGTGCAACCTTCTGCATCAACTTGAAACAGTAGGCGATAAATAAAGATGGAATCGTGCCTCATCGTCACGGGTGGTCCTCCTACTGAGTTGAAGAGTCATGTACTAGAAGTACCATGTTAACCTCTCTCCCTCCCCCCTTCAAGGGAAGATAGCGGGAAGAGTTCTTTTGATAACCACACCCAGACACCCTATTGGGACATTACCGATAGGAAAGAAGGGGGAGGAAAGGGGGGATTGACTGAAAAAAAATCACAAACTTTTGAAACTGAAGTCAAGATCTTATTCTTAATTATAATAAGGCACAAAATGATTAGCATATATTTTATTTAAAAAAAAATTACTTATGTCAAAATCAGCAATTTATTTCTTGGTTATCAAAGATTAATGCTTTTATTTCAATTCGGTTAGATAGTAAAATGTAAGAACTTTTTGTATTTGTGTTAACTTGTGGTGTAGTGAAAACCTGTTTGTGTCTTGTGGAAAGAGTAACCAAACATTGTTTCAACCCCTGAGAATTTTAAAGTATTAGGACTGTGGTGGAGAAAATTTGTGACTTGTGTATAAACTTGATTAAGATTTTAAATTATTCGTATTTTACAAACGATTTTAGAGGACAGTGCTTTAGGTTTGTAAATTGTGGAAATTTTGACTGATCCGTGTCTATGGCAAGGATGAATACAGAAAATCTTTCCATTATGACCTTCCGAGCCAAAATTGTAACCGTACAGAAACGTTCTGGGGAATTCTTTCAGAATTGGAGATGGAAAGACTTTATGTAAATGCAGTATAGCCTGCTTGATGCCAAGGTGCTTGAGCTCTCTTTGGTAAAACAAGCTTCAAGTTCGAATTTTGGCTATGGCATGGATGTTTGTTAGTGATTCGGAATCTATTTTAAACTAATTTCTTGGTCTAATTTGTCCTGAAGTGTACAAAATGACCGTAGAACGTCAAACCACACCCCAATAGTGTATTTTGGATAGCTGAATATCTTTAAATGGTTCCAGATTATGTGTTCTAATAACTGACGTCTTCAGTGAAAGACCGGCATTCGTTAAAAACACATTTTGGGAAGAAGAAAAAAATATTCTTATTCGGTTTTCATATTAAAAAAAAAAAAAAACTAGACAGTCCATCTATTGGTTTCGTGGAGGAAATGAACTTCACACTTTTTATAATTGTCATTAGTCTCTAAGTGCTTTCATTTCTATAATGTAAGTATTACTGTATAGTACCATGGAATATTCTGGGTAACACTGATTCTGATACGTATCTGTTGTTCCAGTGACTGATGTATTTATTCAGATACACGACATTTGAAAACAATATATTTTTTTTAGAATAATCTTTTATCTGGTTTTTATAGAAAAAAGAATTGAATTAAATATTAAATTCTGCAAGTATTAGTATTAAGTATGTAAATGAACCCATCAATCACTGGAACAACAGATACTGTTACGTATCTGTTGTTCCAGTGACTGGATTCCTTTAGATTCACGACATTTGAAAACAATATGTTTTTTAAAATAATCTCTGGTCTGGTTTTTGTAGAAAAATGCATGTGTATAGTGAATGGTAGTATGAATAAAGTATTTTTAGATAATTTTAAATGTATTATTGATTTTGATTTATAATCATTATGAATGGTAGTACTAAGGATTTTATATTTAATTCTGCTATCTTTATTCTAATTAGATATTCTATTATGTAACTTTCTAACTTTTTATCAATATAGTACATTTTAAATTATTATTATTTTTTTTTTTCAAATTCCTACATTTTACAAAATTCAAAACTAAAAAAAAAGGAATAAAAATCAAGCAAATTAGTCAAAAAGGGAAAAATTGCTCACCGTAAAATTGTAATATAATTTAATAACAAGTTTGAAAAGCAAAAATAATTATAATTTTTTTTTTTTTTTTTTGAAAGGTAACCATAATGTAAACAAATCTGAAAGGAAATTGAAATCAAAATGTAACTTAATTGAAATTTTTTTTGTGATCCAACCTTCTTTTTAAGTAATTGAATTTTCTTAAATTAAGTACAGAAAAAGTTGTTTCAGTTGTGTTCAATTTATTTTGGTAGAATAGATTACATAAAAAAAAAATCTCAAAATAATTTACTTTTCACACTGTTTTCAATCTGTTTCGATTTCTGCTTTAAATTAAATCCACTTTCATAATTAATATTTTATTTATTCCTTTTTCTAATCCGTTTCTCAAATTTCATTTCCGGAGGATAAAAAAAAAAAAAAAACTATACCAATAAATGCGTATTTTTCAAATTAGATTTTTTTTTTTTTTTTTTTTTTTTCGAATTGTGAGTATATAAGTTTTTCAATTTCTTCCGGGTTTATATCCGGGTATGTTGATTTGCAGTTCGCCGATGTTATTTTCTAACATTTCAAAATTAGTTTTTCTTTTTAAAAATAATAAAATTTCTGTGTGGCTTTTTAAAAAATTATTATGAAAAATATTATTAAAATCATTGATAGTATATTTTTGAATATTTTTCAAATTTTGTTTGTAGATAATTTTTTCGAATTTGATTAATAAAGGAAATGATAATATACCAACAGAAATTGATGCGTTATTTTCATCGGTTATGAAGGGAACCATTTATAAATATTGGGTTACGATTTTTTTTTTTTTTTTTTTTTTCCCGATTGATTGAAAATTGATTTTTCCCTCTCACTTTTTTTCTCAAAAACATAACTATGCTTTTTTTATTTAAATATTCTACTCTTGTTTTAAAAATTTATGTTAAATATAAAATTAGTATTTGTAGATTCTTTTACGTTTTTCCATGAAATATTTTAATGTCTCATTTTAAACAAGAGGTAATTGTTTTTATATATAAAAGCCATACACTCTACATTTTTTAGCATTGACGACACTCCACATTTTTTAGCATTGACGACACTCCACATTTTTTAGCATTGACGACACTCCACATTTTTGAACATTGACGACACTCCACATTTTTGAACATTGACGACACTCCACATTTTTGAACATTGACGACACTCCACGTTTTTTGAACATTGACGACACTCCACGTTTTTGAACATTGACGACACTCCACGTTTTTGAACATTGACGACACTCCACATTTTTGAACATTGACGACACTCCACATTTTTGAACATTGACGACACTCCACGTTTTTGAACATTGACGACACTCCACGTTTTTGAACATTGACGACACTCCACGTTTTTGAACATTGACGACACTCCACGTTTTTGAACATTGACGACACTCCACGTTTTTGAACATTGACGACACTCCACGTTTTTGAACATTGACGACACTCCACATTTGTGAACATTGACGACACTCCACATTTGTGAACATTGACGACAATCCACATTTGTGAACATTGACGGCACTCCACACGTTTGAACCTTAAAAGTTATACACTCCACATTTTTCAGCATCAAAAGATATGCTCTGCATTTTTGAGTATGTAATAAAATAAATATATTTAGAAGTTTTTCCTGAATGCAAGATGTTCAGACTAATTTACTATAATCATTATTTTACAAATAATATTAAACTCCTTCCTTTTCTGAGTAGAACAGAAGCATCAGGACGTACTAATATTATAACTATTGACGAATATACTTTACAATGGAAAGGTGACCCCTTTTGGGGTTCTAAGTTCCTTAAAACCACGGGCACGAAAAGATGATGCACTACTAATTAACATCAGAACGGGAAATAAATAGATGCATTTCTTAAAGACGATTAAAATAAAATGTGTTCCTCGCCTATTGGTCTAATCGATTTTCATTCAGCAAATCCGAGAACAAAAATATGACGAATGCTTTTCATCAGAATATCATATTCATTCGTATAATGATACTAATTAAATTCAATTGATTTATCCCTGTTATGAGTTTACTGAACTTGAAAGTTATTATTCACTCCTGAAGCCATCGCAAACTGGATGGGATTTTCTCCAGAGCATAATTTCCGCGCTACTGTTTGTCTGATAATGGCGAGGGAGATGTTCCATTATAATTACAAAACCGTGAATCTAATTCTGGTGCAATAAGTATTAGGCACAGCAATTAAATTCCAGGCAAACAAACGGCTTGCCATTACAATCTGCCCATTTATGAATTCCGCGTCCTATTCTTCAGATTTTAGTGTAAAAGAGAGAGTCATTGGTGAAATGTGGAGAGCCATAATCGTCATGAATGGAGCCGTTGTCCTTACAGTGGTAGCCCCCAGGCTTCATGGTAGAATATAATGAGTCTCTCAATTTGCTGTTTTTCTCCAGTGCATTATAAATTCAGCGCCGAATTCATTTAATCGAAATAAACGCATAGAGCCCAGAGCGTAGTCCTTGCCTGCCATCAGAGGGTAGTGCTTGTTTCGGAGAACAAGGGTGTAAAGCAGTCGTCTTTGAAGTTATGGCGTCCATTTCCGTAACGAACTGAATGTGCTTGCCAAAAAGAAGAAACTTGTTTCGGGGTGGGGGGAATTTATTTATTTATTTATTTTTTTCTTAAACACATTTGAATAAAATTAAAGAGCTCCCCTGCATACTTTATTTAATGGTTTTGGACTGAATCGCATACAATACAACCTTTCGTTCGATACGTTATTGCCGTTCGCAATTTATGGATGCTTGCGAAAGGGTCTCTGAGGTATTGCGCGAAAGTAACTTTTGTTTATTTCAGCTCGTGCTAAGAGAAGATGTAAGGAAAAAAAAAATTTTTTTTTTTTAAGAATTAAATTTAAATGTTGTGTATACTGTTATCAAGCGTAATAAGAAGTATCAAGTGAAAAGGATATTACTTTAATTTTCATCAGCCGGATTTCACTTAAATTGAACACTATATATGAGTCAGATTCTTTAAAATAAAATTGGGTAAATGCATTTATTTAGAAAAATAATAGTATCTTATGTATATAATGATAAAATAAATGTAGGTTCACTGCTTCATTGTTGTCTTTCCAATTCAATAAATTTAGATTTAGTAATAATATTCGTGTATATTTGGTTTGAGCATAGGGCTACCCTACTTGGGCATTGGTCTAACCCTACCCCGTAAAAAGAAAGCATCTCCTGTCTCGAAATCTGCCAGTAAACAGCCGGCCTTGGCCCACCATGGGCTAATGCGCCGCTGATGATTAGTTTTATTTTTAACCTTTTTCTTGTATATGCTTTGTACCGAAATTTTTTTAAATTAATATTTAATTTTTTAATAATAATTAACATTTTCATATAAGCAAAAATGAGTTTTTTATAAAATAAAAAATTGTATCTGCTTTTCCATATTTTATGAAGGTAATTTTTAATACGAAAACTTATTTAATAATTAAGAAAAATATGTGAGATATACATGATTCCGAAATACAAAGGCCATACATGAACTGCCATCAGTCATTGTGGAGGCGAATGTGTTTGCAATGGGGCCTGGTGCCCCAGTGACCAGTGCTCTGGCATTCGGTGCCACAGGTTTGCGGTTCGAGTTCCGGCGTTGCCATGGATGTTTGTAGTGTCCGGAATCCACTTTAAGCCTTAAGGCTCCTTCCCACCGAGGCGAGAGACGTGAAGATTCAAGAGGCAAGCCTCAAAATTTTTTCGACCCCTTCACAGCGAAACGTCAGAAATAGCATTACGCCTAGTGGAGTTCCGCTTCGAGTTGAAAGTTGGGCAACTCCAAGACTAAAAACTAAAAGACTGCAAACCGGTTTCAGGCGACCGCGGTGAGGCTAGTGATTGGTCAAATTTTTTCACTTGCATCTTGTCGCCTTGGTGAGCACGAGCCTGTAGGCCCCAATCTAATATGACCGTTGGGCTTAGGGCTGTGAATTCTACCTCGTTGAAACAAAACATTTCCTTTCTCGAGAGCTGCGAGTGAACGGCCTTGGCTCACCATCGGGGCTGTTGCACCTGAAGATCATTGTATATTTTTTGTATCAGACTAGAATTCAGAATATCAAGACTTCAAATTTTAGGCTATAATGATAGACATCTGGAGTAAAGATTTCTACAGAAAAAAAAAATTATTTAGCAGGTTTTTTTTTTTATTTCGTTAAATGGATTATTTATTTTTATTTGGTTATTTTGTTTTTATATAGGGGCCTGATGGCCAAATGGCTAGCGCTCTGTTCGGTACCACAGGTATCGGGTTCAAATCCCGGCATTGCCCATGGGTGTTGTAGTGGTTCGGAAACCACTTTAAGCCGTAGGTCCCGGTCCTAATTGGATCGTAGAGCGCTGCGGGGGCATTGTTACTCCGCGTCCGTCCATGGCTTACCATCAAGTTACACGTGGAGCCCCCAGGGTAATGCAAAGTGAGTAACATCGGTGCAGATCTTATGGTGAAAGATCACGGTCTATTTGCCAGCTGCATTAGAAGAAAAAAAAAATTTGTTTTTATATAATGAATTATATGAACATTTTTCTGTTCCCAGTTTGTACTTTCTGTTTGAAAGCATAGTTCATTGGCTAGAGGAAGGGGCTGAAGTTTTTGTGATACTTTTTAGATATTTTCCGAAAACCTGAATGAAATTTTAAAAAATTAAATAATATAATTTTTTCAAATCTCAAATATTTCTATTTTAAGTAAAAAAAAAAAAATAAATAAAATAAAATAATAATAAATTAGTAAAATGGAACAAAAAATAAGCATAAGAAGGTAATACTTAAAAGGTAAGTCAGTAAATCAACATCCTGTTCAAAACAAAGAAAAAAAAAAAAAAAAAAAAAAAAAACTTTAACAGTATAAATTTTCTAAAGGGAAAAAAAAAAAAAAAAAAAAAATTGCAATGGCTCAAAAACTTCTCTTAAAAATATACAAACCTTAGTTTGTTTTTAATCTACTTTTCTTTTCAAAAATTCAACTCCGAAAAAAAGAAAATTGGCGCGATTTTTTTTTTTTTTTTTTATTCCTTGATAAAAATAGAGGTTATTATCATCAATCTTTTAATGGTTATGTAAATTCGTGCAGTCACTTTATTTGTAAAAAGAGTAAAGTGAATTTTCAAGTAATTATTGAGTACGTGGGTTTCAAATAAATGTTCATTTGAATGAAATGTAGGCAGATCGTCATAGATATGTTTATTAGCTTTGACTCAAAAGCATGTTTTCTATTATTTGTTTTCTATTCCGAAATTTTAAATCAAATAAAAATTAATCTAGAACTATTTTCATGTAAAAATTTGATAACACTCACTGCTCAATAAGTTTGATAAATTTATTATTTGAAAAAGGGGCCTGATGGCTGTGAGACTGGCGCTCGGTGGTATAGGTTTCGGGTTCGAGTCCCGGCGGTGCCATGGATGTTTGTAGTGCTTCGGAATCCACTATAAACTGTAAGTCCTGGTCTAATATGACTGTAATCCGTTGGGCGTAGGGCTGACAACCCTACCCGGTAAAAGGAAAGCATCTCCTGTCCCGAAATCTGCCAATAGACAGATGGTCTTGGCCCACCATGGGGCTATTGCGCAATTGAAGAAGAAAAAGAAATTTTATAAATTTATTTAATATATATTAATAATACAATTTTAATACATATTTTTTTTATCCTGATTAAAAGAAATGCTTTACAATAAATAAATAAAATGCTAATAAAAGAAAAAAAGGACCTGTGAGCCGAGTGACTAGCGCTCGGTGCCACAGGTTCCAGGATTGAATCCCGGCGATGCCATGGATATTTGTAGTGGTTCCATTTTAAACCATTGGTCCCGGGCTAATAACCCTAAACCGGAAACAGTCAATGTCGCGAAGCCAAGTGATACTTCTACCTACGGATGCTCCATCACAACAGAAGCTGCCCCCTCTTTCCCTCCTTTCACGAGGCCACATAGGTTCTTTGGACTTGATCTAGAGGTTGCTATCTTCCAAATGGGATAAGTAACAAAATCATTTGATAAAGTTATCAAATTATTAGCACAATAAATTTATATTTTTTACTAGAAATAAGAAATTTTTGATATCATTATGTACCTTACAAACTAGCAGTTATTTTAATCCCCTTTTATAGAAATGATATATTGTTCCTTTAGATGGTTTTTCTGTACAAAAAAGGGAATGAAGAAATTGTTTCGGAATGAGTCGTCTTTTGTCCAGACGTTACCAGTGAAATATGAAAGCTCCGCGAATCTACACGTCTAACCCATAAAATGAAAGATAACAGAGCCACCGTAGTATAATTTCCAAAGAACCCGATTAGAATATCATATCGCTCACATTTACATGTATATGTCAACAAACGAACTACACCACTAACCCTCTGGCTATATTATGGTCTCTTTGTGTATGAAAAAGGTCTCTTTGTGTTGAGTCTCGGTGGTATCATGGATGTTTGTAGTGGTTTGGAATCCACTTTAAGCCGACGGTCCCAGCCTAATGTGACTGTAAAGCGTTAGGCGTAAGGCTGATAACCCTACCCCGTATAAAGTCAGTGTCACGGAGCCAAGTCATACTTCTACCTACCGGTGCTCCATCACAACAGAAGCTGTCCCTTCTTTCCCTCCTTCCACGAGGCCACATAGGTTCTTGGACTTGATCTAGATGTTGCTATCTTCCAAGTAGGATAAGTAACAACATCATTTGATAAAGTTATCAAACTATTAGCTCAATAAATTTATATTTTTTTACTAGAAATAAGAAATTTTTGATGTCATTATGTACCTTACAAACTAGCAGTTACTTTAATCCCCATTTATAGAAATGATATATCGTTTCTGCAAATGGTTTTTCAGATAAGGGAATAAAGAAATTGTTTCCGAGTAAGTCGTCTTTTGTCCAGACGTTAGCAGTGAAATATGAAAGCACCACGAATCTGTGCATCTAACCCATAAAATGAAAGATAACCGGCGAGCCCCCGTAGCACAATTCCCAAAGAACCAGATTAGAATCTCATATCGCACACATTTGCATGCGTATGTCAACAAATGAACTACACCACTAGCCCTCTGGCCTTTCCTTGCATATGGTACCATGGATGTCTGTAGTGGTTTGGAGTCTACTTTAAACCGACGTTCCCTGCCTAATATAACTGTAGAGCATTGGGCGTAAGGCTGATAAATCTACCCCGTAAAAAGTCAGCACCACGAAGCCAAGTCATACTTCTACCTGCAGGTGCTCCATCACAACAGAAGCTATCCCCTCTTTACGTCCTTCCACGAGGCCACACGGGTTCTTGGACTTGATCTAGATGCTGCTGTCTACCAATTGGGATAAGAAAGAACATCATTTGATAAAGTTATCAAACTATTAGTTCGATAAATTTATATTTTACTACTAAAATAAGCTATTTTTGATATCATTATGTACTAACATTATGTACAGACTAGCAGTTATTTTAATCCCCATTTATAGAAATGATATATTGTTCCTTTAGATGGTTTTGCAGATAAGGAAAAAAAGGAAATAAAGAAATTGTTTCCGAGTAAGTCGTCTTTTGTCCAGACGTTAGCAGTGAAATATGAAAGCACTACGAATCTGTGCATCTAACCCATAAAATGAAAGATAACCGGCGAACCATCGTAGTACAATTCCCAAAGAACCAGATTAGAATCTCATATCGCACACATTTACATGCATATGTCAACAAACGAACTACACCACTAGCCCTCTGGCTATGTCACGGTATGAAAAAGGTGCTTTTATTTAGACAAACTGTCCTGCGGGAGAAATATCTTTATGGCATTGTCTTAAAATTTATGCTTTAATAGCCCCCATTTTACATCCCTTATCGTGGGCGGATCTGGGAAATATGTAAGAGGATCCGGTGATATTTTCCAGGATTAAAAATGACTTCCTTGATTGCGAGGGGAAGCGTTTTGTTTGGGCAAAATGGTCTCCGCTTCCCAAAAATCATTTAGGCGTATCCCCTTTGCGAATTAATCTAACGCATTTGTTACGGTTATCTTTTAGAATTAATTCTTTACGGCCTCGCAAGGTTGGTAAATGGGATGGTTGACATATTAATCAGATCTGGCTTCTCTTCTTTGTTTTTGAACATTTAAATGCTAAGTTTCTTTTGGACATTTAAATGCGAAAAAGTAATGCGATATGGTTTGGTTTTTTACTAGGCTGAGTGTTTTTTTTCCATTTATTTATCAAGCGAAGTGATATGAACAGTAACGTAAGTGGGAGTTGAAAAGCGATAGGGATGTATAAAATTAGTATTGGAATGTTTTTATTTTGCTCGAATCATTCGAAGTCCTCCCTAACTAAAGATAACAGCAATTAATTAGTGTCATTGTCAAAAACATTAAATAAAAAGTGGCCAATCTTGATTTGGTTACTACAAATTTGTTTTTGTCTTTTAATCTAATTTTGTAATTGATGAAAAGAGTTGAAATGGATCGTATGGAATGAAATGGAATGTCGTATTTATTTTCAGAAAAATTCGCAATGTAGACCTAATTTTAATAACGTTATTTTAATTAAGCAATAATATTGAATTTCTGTAGCCAAATATTTCTCACAATCGTTGTATGATGCAATAAGCATTCATTTGAGAGGAAATGTCGAGATTCTTTGCAAAATTTCAATGTTTCAATTATAATTTTTTTTTTTCAATTTAGTATTATGATATTTCAATTAGAAATTGGTTTTTCAATTTCAATATTATGTTATTTCGAATTAATCTAACGCAGTTACGGTTATCTTTTAGAATTAATTCTTTACGGCCTCGCAAGATTGGTAAATGGGATGGTTGACATATTAATCAGATCTGGCTTCTCTTCTTTGTTTTTGAACATTTAAATGCTAAGTTTGTTTTGGACATTTAAATGCGAAAAAGAAATGCGATTGGTTTTTTTTTTGCTAGGTTTAGTATTTTAGATTGTTTTCTTTTACATTTATTTATCAAACGAAATGATATGAACAGTAACGTAAGTGGTAGTTGAAACCGATAGGGATGTATAAAATTAGTATTGGAATGTTTTTATTTTGCTCGAAATCATTCGAAGTCCTCCCTAACTAAAGAAAACAGCAATTAATTAGTGTCATTGTTAAAATATTGAATGAGAAGTGGCCGATCTTGATTTGGCTAACTCAATTTTGTTTTTGTCTTTTAATTTAATTTTGCAATTGATGAAAAGACTTGAAATGAGTCGTATGAAATGAAATGGAATGCCGTATTTATTTTACAAAAATTCACAATGTAAACCTATTTTTAGTAGCGTTATTTTAATTAAGCAATAATATTGAATTTCTGTAGCCAAATATTTCTCACAATCGTTGTATGATGCAATAAGCATTCATTTGACAGGAAATGTCGAGATTATTTCAGATTCTTTGCAAAATTTCAATGTTTCAATTATAAATTTTTTTTTTCAATTTAGTATTATGATATTTCAATTAGAAATTGGTTTTTCAATTTCAGTATTATTATATTTCGAATTAATCTAACACATTTGTTACGGTTATCTTTTAGAATTAATTCTTTATGGCCTCGCAAGGTTGGTAAATGGGATGGTTGACATATTAATCAGATCTGGCTTCTGTTTCTTTGTTTTTGAGAATTTAAATGCGAAGTTTGTTTTGAACATTTAAATGCGAAAAAGAAATGCGATATGGTTTTTTGCTAGGTTGAGTGTTTTAGGTTTTTTTTCATTTATTTATCAAGCGAAATGGTATGAACAGTAACGTAAGTGGGAGTTGAAAGAGATAGGAATGTATAAAATTAGTATTGGAATGTTTTTATTTTGCTCGAATCATTCGGAGTCCTCCCTAACTAAAGATAACAGCAATTAATTAGTGTCATTGTCAAAAACTTTGAATGATAAATGACCAATCTTGATTTGGTTACCACAATTTTGTTTTTGTCTTTTAGTTTAATTTTGTAGTTGATGAAAAGAGTTGAAATGAGTCGTATGGAATGCAATGAAATGGAGTGGTATGTAGTATTTATTTTGACAAAAATTCGTGATGTAAAACTATTTTTAATAACGTTATTTTAATTTAGCAATAATAGTGAATTTCTTTAGCCAAATAAACAGTATAGAAGAAAACTTCAGTAGCCAAATATTTCTCACAATCGGTATATGATACAATAAACATTCATTTGAGAGGAAATGTCGAGATTATTTCAGATTCTTTGCAAAATTTCAATATTATAATATTTCAATTAGAGATTTTTTTAGTTTCAATATTTATGATATTTGAATTAGAAATTGGTTTTTCAGTTTCAATATTTATGATATTTGAATTAGAAATTGGTTTTTCAGTTTCAATATTGAGATATTTCAATTAGAAATTAGTTTTTCAATTTTAATATCGTGATATTTCCATCAGAATTGTTTTTTCAATTTCAAAGTTTTGAAATTTCTGAGAAATCAACATGATTTTTTCTAGGGAATTAACTACTTGAATAGTTATTAAAAGAATTTTAAAAAAGTTTATAAATATAGCTTGCATCGTAATAATATGACAGTAAAATTAAATGAACAGAATTTGTCAAATTTTTTTGAATAGGAAAAATAATGGCTGTCGCATTTTAGTAACTTAAATATAAAAAAACTTAACTGTACATTCTACGTAATTTGAATTTAATCACGTAATTTTGTTAAAAAGTCTTAACTTCATCAATCAGTTTTTTCTTCAACATTAAAATATATTCCTCTTTTGAAAAGCAAAATTAAAAGAAAAATATTATGTTGAATCACTCTTTGTTTTTTATTTTCTTTCTTTTTCTTTTATTTTCTGTAAATAAGCCTGAATTCAAAACGTAAAGTGCTAGCGATTTAAATTGAAAATGAAGAACTATTTTGCCAAATTTAGCATCACCAATTTTTAAGTAAAAATTCAACTTTTTCTGCGAGGGAATTTGAATCAACTTTAAAATCTGCACAATAAAACAGTACATTTTATCACACATATAAAATTATCAGATTGATATTCTTTTCATAAATCAACTTACACCACTAGCGAGACAAAACTGACTGAAATTTATCCCGGTATTTATTAGCTGTCATGGAAGAAATCATAAAACGAAGAAAACATTAGTGACAGAGTTATGTACGAATAAATTATATTTCATAAAAAAAAAAAAAAAAAAAAAAAAAAGAAGAAGAAGAAACATCGCCAAATTTTTATCTCTTGTTTTCACTGTTGTCGCTCCGCGTCGTTCTTCAAATTTATGACAAGTAGTTCCACCTGAATGTCTGAAAGGGATGACGCTAAATCAAATCCAAAACGATACTAGATACAAAATTTGGCAACTACATAGCAAGAAAGATTTTTACGACTTTGCCTTTTAATGGAGAAAAAGCAGAGATTGAACGCCTGCGACTTCCAAGTTTTATGAGAAATTATTTGTCTGCTGTAAGCTTAGTAGCACCTTGAGGTAGTGCTACTTTCGAACGTTCCAAGTTTTACGAAAACAGGGCGATGAACCTAGAATCTCCTTTCGTGTTGCATTAAGAGCCGATTTCCGTTTACTTTTACGATTCAATTTATTATCTGTGTATGTTATTTTTTTATATAATCTTATGTTATAAAAAATAAATACATATTCGAGATTATTGACAATCGTCGTAAGTTAGGATTATTACTTATGGTTTTTACAGTTAATGTGTTTTTAAAATGTCCAATTTATTTTAGGTTTATAAGTTTTAATATATTTTGAATTGATTTTTTTAAAAGCAGACAACAAAAAAAATTTTGTATTCTGGCGAATTTTATACAAAAAGGATTTAGCATAAATATTACAGTTAAATTAATGCAAAATTCTATTAATATTTGAATATCTTTCAATATTTAATTACTGACTTCCACAAGTTCGATGAATGCTATATTTATTATATTTGGATGCAACACAAAATTTAATTTTCATTTCTTTTGTTAATTTATTTACCAATGAATAAAGTTATAAATCTTCGATAATAGAGAGTTTTTGTATACCGTATTTTGGACGTCCGTTAGCTTTTCCTCCCTAGCAAGCATGCTCATAGGAAATTGCGCATGCGTATCTGTAACAATGTTTCCTATGAGCATGCTCGCTAGGGAGAAAAAGCTAACGGACGTCCAAAATACGGTTTGCAAAAAATCTCTAATACCGGGTGGCCTGATGGCCAATCGGCCATCTCTTTGGCCTTCGGTACTACGGGTTTCCTTAAAAAGTCAGCGTCATGGAGCCAAGTTAGACTTCTACTTACAGGTGTTCCATCACAACAGAAGCTGCTCCCCCTTTCCTCCCATGGGACCACACCAGCTCTTGGACTTGGCTCATATGTTGCTGTCTACGAAGTGCGATAAGAAACAAATAAAAACAAAACCATATAGCTTTGTAGACTGCATTCCAACAAAGGCTTAAAAATCCTAGCTCAGAATTTTAAAGTAAATGCAAATAAATAATACCTCAGTACTTCTGAATGCCTATTTCTTTATAAAGCTAAAATTCTACTATAAATCCACCAAATAGACAAATTCATCCGTCCTTCAAGCATAGGTTAAGCTAAAAATGAAATCATACATCTAATGGGGAGTAATTTTTCGAAACCACAAGTTTGAAAATACAATTGCTACTAGAAAAAATTAATACTTCGAATATCGAAAAAAATAATTCTTCAGGAAAAAAAAAAAAAAAAAAAAATTAAGAATCAGTAAATTTATTATTCTTCGCTTTTGTGCATCTTGTTCCTTTTACCATCTTTTTTAATATTTTATAATGAAAACAAAATATTCCAAGCTTATAAAAAAAATTGATTGGTATTAAAAAGTGCTTTTGATATAAAAGAAATAAAAATGAATAGATTTTAATTGAATACTACTAAATGGAAAAGTTTGAGATCCTTTTAAATTTACTTCTGAAAAGGGAACGATACTTGGTGACTCACAATGTTAAAAAAAAAGGTAGCATGCATATTGTTATATATTTTTTCTGCTTATGTTTTTAATTTGACATGTTTATTACTCCTCGTGCACCAGTTTTTTTTTTTTTTTTTTTAATCCCTTAAGAAACCTTCCATTTATTCATTGTTTATATTTTCCAGATAGTTAATCTCCTTTACAAATTCTAAACATAAATCTTCTTTGTCGCAACAGTCCCATGGTTGGCCAACACTATCTATTTACTGGAAGATTTCTATACAGATTTTTTTTTTTTTTTTTTACGGTTTTTCTTTTTTATGTGGTAGGGTTGTCAACGCAACTCTCTACAGTTATATTAGACCGGGACCGTCTGTTTAAAGTGGATTTCGAACCACTACAAATATGCTTGGCACCGGCGCGGTTCGAACCCAAAAACCCGTGGCACTGAACGCCAGAGAGCTAGGTCGGCTATCAGTACCCAAACATAAATATTACTGTATTTATCCATTTTATATGTAATGCTTTTAAAATGAATAATTTAAAATAAAATATTTTTGATATAAGTAATTATAGACCAATTAAAAAAGCGAAAGACTTTTTACAGCTCATTGTTAATCGATTTTGTAGCAAAGAATAATACATTCAGCAATTTTTTTTTTAATACAATTCGTCACATAAACTGGTAAACGTCTTCGAATATCAGAGAGTTGAAATGGAACCATTTCGAAAAAGAGGATATCTCCACATGAAATAACACCATAAAGTTAAATCGATGAAATGCAGTTTTACGGTATACTTTTGACCATATCAAAGAAAAGTTTCAATACTTTTTTTTTTTTTTTTTTTTTTTTTTTTTGTTTTTTTTTTTTCAAAGTTGTTTATAGTATCGCTTTTAGCTCAGGGCTGGCATTTGCTTTTAAAGTACGCTTTCGAAAATTCACCGAAATTTTATGATCGAGCAAAAGAACAAAAATGCAGACGGAATTTTATTAGGCTATTGCTTTCATAGAGTGTGTATGCCTTTTTTCTTTTTTTTATAAATAAGGATTTGTTCGATCTTAAGTAAAGCCATCGAATAATTCATCCGAAAGTGCCGCCTTCGAAAAAGTGGGGGTGGAATGCGAAATTGTCCAGCAGCGATACTTTGTCACTTGTTCTATTAAGGCAGAGACGTTTTATCTCAATAAATTTAAGTATTTTTTGACGTTTTGTTTTTGGAGCGGGGGTGTTTCAGAAATTTTATTCAGAAATCTTGGCTGGATATTTAAAACAGAATCTTGAGAGAAAGAAAATCGTGTATGAAAGAATGCTTCTGAGAAAGAGAAAAGATGTTGTCTTTCGAAATTCTAAGTTGCCATGCGAAAGAAAAGAGCTAGTATTAAATTTCCAGAACAGCAATTTTTTTTAAAGAAACTGCTAGACTAAAAAAATAAACAAATAAATAAAATGTATAATGCATATAATGTATAATATATAAAATGTATAATATGTATAATAATATGTTAGTTTTTTGGGAATAAAATCAAGTACAACAATTCCAAGAAAAAAAATATTATAAAGCTATTAAAAATATAATTATATTTTATGAGGTAATGATTGGTTTTAATCCTAAATAAATTCCTTAAAAATAGCAAGAATTCAAAATATTTATCTCCTTGAGAAAATAATTATGATTTAAAAGATTTTTATCATGGCATGTTTTAAGGAGAGGCATGATGGTCGAGTGATTAGTGCTCTGGCCTTTGGTACCACAGGTTTTAGATTTTAATCTTGGCCTTGGCGTGGATGTTTGTTTGTGACTCGGAATTCACTTTAAACTGTAGGTCCCGGTCTATTTAGACTACAGTGAGCACAAACTGGCGCTCGGTGACACAGATTTCGGGTTCGAGACCCGATGGTGCCATGGATGTTTATAGTAGTTTGGAATCTTCTTTAAACCATATAGGTCCCGGCCTAATATGACTAGGGCGTAGGGCTGATAACCCTACCCTGTAAAAATTCAGCGTCACAGAGCCAAGTCAGACATCTACCTACGGGTGCTGCATCACAACAGAAGCTGCCCCACCTTCCCCCCATATCAGAAGAAATATATATATATATATATTTCTTCTGATATTATATATAGATATATAAATAAAAAGCTACAGAAATATCATTTTTTTAAAAGTACAATATATAAAGGCACTCTAGCGTTCGATGCCACAGGTTTCGGGGTCGAGTCCCGGCAGTACCAAGGATACTTGTGATGGTTCGGAATCCATTTAAACTGCAGTTCCCGGTCTAATATGGCTGTAGAACGTTGGGCGTAGGACTGACAACCCTACCCCATTAAAAGAAAACATCTCTCGTTTCAAAATCTACCAATAGGCAGACGGCCTTGGCCCACCATGGTGTGTGACGATATTTTAAAGGATGATTTTACGAAAAAGTTTCCAATGAAAGTCTAGATTAATTGCGTTTTCAAGTGATTAATATATTTATTGCTGGAAGTTTGCCCTTTTTTACAACGAGAAATTTTTTTTTCTTAACATAGATTTGAATTGGATAAGTTTTTTTATGTTATCGTAAAAAGACCTTATGAAATAAAATTTGTATTGATAAATTTCAATTTACTTACATATTGCATGAATAATTGTAACAAAAAAAAAAAATAATTGCATTTTATATTTTATGTAATCGTTAATCGGGGAGAGATTAAAACTGCTTCCAAATTACTAAAATAGCGAATCGACGTTTTAATTTTATTGACTGGTTGAGCATTAATATTTTCCATGACAGCAGGAAAACCGAACTTTAACCAAACGTGATCCAATTACGTTTGTGGTAATTAGTGCCCTCATTAACAGCTATCAGGAAACCATGGTGTTTCAGAAAATATTGATTTTAAATTTATCCTTTAAAAAGTTTGTCCTGAAAAGGAGAGAGATTTTTGCGGAAATATTTTTAAACATGAATGATGTTTGAGAAGGGAATCATTTAATTAATTACGTAAGTATTTGTCAAATACTGATGACCTTTTCGAATATCGAAGAAAGATTATCGAATGTTTTAGATCGATGTTTTCCTTTATGTACACATTTTAATTAAAATTGTGTTGAAACTGTTCTAGTTTTTATACATTATTCATAATTCATTTAATAATTTAGCAAATGCTTTTATGAATCCTTACAAATTGACGATTTCAAGTTACAAATTAAATTATAAAATTCAAAAACTTGTGTCATTGAATTAAATATTATGCATAAAATTAAGTTTACGTATACTAAACATATATGTATCAAATTAAAGAACAACCAAAAATACATTCTGTATTAAAAAAAAAATATATCCGAAAATGTTAAATAAAACACACACAAAACAATTTATCCATCACAATTTATTTTATCGCTTGTAAAGGCGCTCTATCGTGTGCAATGTAACTATGACAGTGCTTTTCTAATCCTCCATTCATGTATGACCTTCAGTTCCGTTAGCCAATTTTGTTGTTGTTGTTATTATTGTCTCAATCAAGTCAAAAAGCATTTTTTCAAGTGATAATTTTAACTTAGGGAACAGGAAAATCTCATGGTGACATATAAGGAGTAAACAGTGCTTGGTCAATAACAATCACTGATTTTTGAACTCGCTCAAGAACTCTTGCTATCTGCTTTTGATGCTCTTTTTTACACAAAATTGTACTCCTTTGGGACCAGTTCGCTGATGCTTTTCATGCCCAAAATATCAGCCATAAATTTATGAACGTATTTAAAAGATACATTCACTTCTTGAATGAATCTCTAAAACTTATATGTCGATTTTTGACCATCAACTTCTTGATTTTGTCGATGGTTTTTCGGTCGAAGCAGTTAGAGATCGACCAGAATGGTGCAAATCAGCTACCACTTTTTCGGCATTCTTTTGAATGCTCTGTACCATTCAATTGCTTGTGTTTTTTGACATGCACGGTTCACCATACGTCTTCTGCATCAGTTTTACAGCTTTATGGTCAAATCGGGTTTTATACCACAGGTTTTAGGTTGGAATTCTTGCGGTGGCATGAAAGCCTTTTTAGTGCTTCAAAATATCCTTAAAACTGTGTCTCTGTCTAATTAGCCCTCATATGCAAAAAAATTACTTTATAGCTGCAAAATCTTTAGCGCTACGGCAGAAAAACGCTAAATTTAAGGTCAATTGTTAGTTCAACAATTTTTCCATTGTAAAAAATCGTAGAGCACACAAAATGTTGGATTACAAAATTAAGAAGAAAAAAAATAGTCGGAGTACACTGAGTGATAGATCACGATCTTCCACGTGGCAACTAAGTACAGTGCTACCAACTTAAACACACACAAATGTAGCGATATCTTTTACGAATGTGTTTTAAATTTATAAATTCTGCATGCTTTTTGCATGAACTGTATATTATAGATGTTCTTTAAAGTATTTTATATGGTAATTGGTTCTTCTTTTGAATATTTTATTGTAAATTGTTTTTCGTTTTAAATAAAAGAAAAAGCTTTACTGGAAACTCAGCTTTGTAATGAGTTTATTTTCGTGATCTTCATGCATTCTTTTTTTTTTTAATGCTTATCTTTGAAATAAGTTTTGTCTTTTTTTTTAATTTTTAAAAGATGTTTTCGTAAATAGGTATATCTTTAAGCGAAACTATATTTGAGTTTTGATTTTTTCATTTTCCACGAATGTTTTTTTATTTATTCTCCTTAACACAAAATATTTTCAATAGCTCTATTTTTTATTTTTAAGTAATAGCCTTTTTCTTATTTTATTGTTGTTGATTTCGCTTCATTCATAACTTATTTTGACTCGTATATTATATGGCGTTTTCAATTCATTTGTTCTGCAACAAAAGATCTCAAGAATGTTGTCCCATTTAATTTTCGAGAGTCTTAGAAAAAATTTAATATTTGTAAGTGCTGTGAAGTTTTTTTTTTACTTATTTATCTTTTGTTTCTTAAAAAGACACAAGTTTCTTCTCATTTCTTTTTTCTTTACGGCTAGTTACTTATTTATGTACGCCAATTTTAATTTTTTATTGCCTTATTTATGATATTTTTTACATCTTTTTATATGAATCTTTGGATTTACGAAAATATTTTTTGTTATTGATAAAATTTACAGTATAGAAATTAATCTAGCTTCCTTTTAAAGTACTTTTGCAGCATTGATTCAACGTTATCCCAATGTACCATATGAAATCTTACTGTACAAACTGTTACTTGAAACCATTAATTTAATTAAAAGAGCTTATTCAATAAAGTTTCATTAAAAATAATTTATATTTTAATAACGCAGCAAGATTTACATTCGTTCAAAAGGGTTTTCTGTTCATCTTTTGAAAACTAATGATCAGAGAGAGAAACTGGCTATGAAAAGGATTTTATGGATTAATTAAAATCTTGGGTATAGATTCTTGGAAGTTCCTCTTTCTCTAGAGTTTAGATAAAGAGGAATTTTTGAAGACTAAGATTTGCTTTTAGTTCATTAAGTCTGTGGCAATACGTTTTTGAAGTTAGCTTAGAAATTCAAAAATCAATAATAAACGTAGTTTATCTTGGATGAAAAATTTTATAGTAATGAAATAATATTGACTTCAAGTGATCAAAAAGCGAAATAAAAGTTGAAAGTTCTCGTATTTTTATTACATTCTATAAGTATACTTTTTAACATTTCTTTTAATTCATCTTTTTAAATTAACCTTTTTTACATTCATTTTAATGGGAAATGTAACAATATTTAGTTATTAAAATCTTTGTAAAACTATTGACTATTAATGCAGAAAATTTTCCTTTAATTTAAATATTAATTAATTTTACGTTTACTTTTTGGCTTCATCCTTTTTTTTTTTTAATCATGTCTGAACATAATGTTGTCCCGGCTAGAAATCCGTGGCATCTCCAAAAAGTGAAGCAATTAAATATAAAATAAGTAAGAGTATAAATTATTATTTAAAACTGATTAATCTTCTCTGGCAACACGATAAATTTTCATTTCAAAAATTTTTATTTAAAATAAAACCATTATTTTCACGTGGTTTTATTTGTGTTTTGAAACTGGCTTGAAGTGTGTGTTGCTAAATATAACTATTGATCAGTATCAAGTTTGATCAATAGTTATATTTAGCAACACATCTTTGTAGTTTATTTTGAATTCTCTGGCTTTCAAAATATAAACCGATTAGTGTTTCAATGTCTTCAAAATAGTGTCTAAGGATTAGTTTTATGTTTATAAAAGTTAATTTAACCATCACATAACAGACTTCTCTGTCTGATTTGGATAGTAATTCTTGTATTTGAACCTTTGCTTCTTCATAAAAGCTCCAGATTTATTGAATTTTATTATACTCCTTCCGCTTTTGAATTTGATAATTCTTGTGGGAATTCTGCACTTCGCCAAGTTTCTTTTTAACATCTTATGTATTTTGTAACCGCAGCGGCCATTTTATTTGTTTAGGAGTGGACTTGGCGAAAACAGCAAAAGAAAAAATCGCCAAATAAACAATCGGAACCCTAAAGTGCAGAACTCCCTTTTTTTCTTTGTAGTATTCTGACCAATAGCTTCATAAATTTCTCGGCTTAATGAACATTGGTATATTCCCATGTATATTTTTCCAGCAAAGTAAGTTCACACATGATAAATTGAAATTTGTGAACAGATTACAGTTTGTTTTTTTATTTTGGTTTTCAAGTAATAATATCTACTTAACCAAAATAAAAGACGCATTTTAATAACTGTTACGTAAGTTTTCTTACATCTGTATTTTGCAAGCATTTATTTTTCTTGCCAAATAGCGGGAAAAATACTCCTACATGTCTATAATTAAAATTTAGAATTTCATTTTTTCTAAATAACTTGATATTCGACACGTTGTTTTTTCTTATTTTGGCCAAATCACAAAATATTGGGATTTCCGTTAGGATTTGCAACTTTTTTCTGGCGGTAAGTTGTCAAATGTGGTAATCCGGTTTCTTGTAGTGTTCTGCAACTTACAATCGCTGCCTGTTACTTGTTGCCCTTTGACAACAAGAATTTTTGACGCCATATCCCAACGGCCCCTATTCTGCGATTTTACTCTTATTTTTTTAATTAATTTTCTTAACTACGTTTTAAGTTTATAAATGTATTAAATTTTAAATTATTAAAAAACAATATAACCAAAAAAAAAATATATGGTGGGTAACCAATTGCCACGAAAAGTTATAAATTTTTTTTAACTGAATACAAGCTAATTTTCTAGAATAAAAAAAGTAATATCAGAAAAACTTAACATCCTCTTTAATAATTGAATAATCCATCAAAATTTTTGAAGATAACGTGCTATATATCCACTAAAGTAAATAATTAATAATTATTTTCAACATTATAATTTTGAGATCTGTATCTACGATTCACTATTTCGTACCCGAATGATTGATAAATTTCCAATAACAATGGCTGCCATCCTTGAACTGGGGGCCGCAACAGCAAGGACATAAATATTGCGGGACGTTGGCCAGAATAATGCAGGGTAACAAGCCAACCGAAACCGGATGCGGAAATGAAGTGAGGTAAGAAGGTACCTGTTAACGCGCGGAAAGTTAGCCTCTCCAGCTAACTTTAATAGTAATTTATGACACCCAAGACCAAGGGCGTCGTGTCAAGGCAATTAATTACCCGTGCCCAACTCATAGAAAAGAAAGTTTTTTTTCTTTCTTCTCTCTCGTCCGTCTCTGATTCAATAGAACGATTCAAAAGAAGTTCACTTTTCATCATTATTTATTTCAATAAATAATGCTTTATTGTTTATCAGTTGTAAGGTAAAGGTAGCGAAAACTTGCACTTTATTATTTCATTGCATTTATTTTTCAAGATGTATTTATTTGTTTTTTTATACAAAAACTCAAATATTTTTGATAAATTCATTAAAAATTCTATAATTTCGATAAGTTATTAAAAATTAAATTTATTTGTATTAATATATTTCCGGAATAAATTTTTAACTTTGAATTGTTTATTTTCCAAAATTGTTTTATTTCAAAAACTCAGTGTCGATCTTTTAGAAACAATTTATCTTTGTTAAAAAGATCGCATGCAATGTTTTTAAAAAAAATGCATTGCAGATAACTATTGTTGTTTAATTATTGTCCTTTGAAAAAGTATTAGAAATCGAAAGAAACGCAACTGTAGTGGTCTGATGGTCAATTGGCTAGCTCTAGCCATTAATACCACAGGCTTTAGGTTCTAATTCTGGCTGTTTGGATGTTTGTTAATGGTTCGGAATCACGTTAAATTGTAGGTCTCGGTCTAATTAACCTAAAGTGTGCACAAAATGACCGCATAGCGACAAACCTAAATGAAACTGTATTACCAATATATATTAGAAAATAACGGCTACGCGTAAATAAATAATATAAAACGATAAACGGCTTTAAATAAACGATAAACGGAAAATAACGGCTTTCAAAATTAAAGCGTGTTTTGGCTATGTGAAGAGAGAATGGTAACTAGAGGAAAAATATATATAAAAAATATATATATATAGCTATATAAATACCATTTTACAAAAGTAGAATACATAAAGGTTCTTCAGTAGTGTGAGAATTACTTTTAATTCCTTCAATTTTGTATGGTAGGCATAAAGATTAATTAAACATGTTGTTTTTAAGGATATTTCATGTCCAAGTTACCTTAGTAATATTGATAAACTGAAAGTTTTTAAACCTTATAAAGTTAAATTAAATTGGTTATTAAAGTTAAATTTTAGCGAAAGACTGGGCCATATGAAAGCTTTATTTCAAGTATTCTTTCTTGGCCGTTTTTAAATTATTTCCTCTTTGCATAATGGTAAAACGATGTTTTTATTTGTTTAACATCGGTGGGTTTTGTGTTCCGTTTTGGTATATCACGAAGAGCCAACCGACAGGCGATGAGGCAACAACATTGATTTCCAGTAGTGTAATTGTCCATTTGAGAGAAAATCTGGAAAATGTCTAGCCTGATTATCGGTGTTTGATTATGGCAAAGAAATGTAATTTATCAATCAATCGCCATCAAGTCACCTTGTTTCAGAAAACGATGACTACAACAAATGCCACCAGCGGATTTAAACATAATTTTTCTTGCCCGCCTGCTCTGTACTGTATCATTGAGTCACAAGTTGCACAATGGCAAAACATAGCATATTAATTCCTCTAAAATAAGATAAGAATCGAGCACTGAAATTTTAAAGTTATTTTATTTATTATTTATTTTTATTCAGTTTTTTTCCGTAATTACAAAGCAAAGGAGAGCATTTTTACTTTAATGCTTTTATGAAGAATATTATCTCGGCTCGCCATATCGGTTCTTTAAGTACAGTAATTTCGACATATTTAACCCAATATATAATTACTTTCACGTTCGATTACCATCGGATTTTCCCCAATTTCTATTTTTAATATTTTTATCCATCCCCCTACTCTTTCTTGTAAAAATTTCCTCAGCCTTTGAAAGCTCTTTTCTTGGAACATATTAGAGAAACCGAGAAGCACCATTTCATCTTTAGATGGAAGCATTAACAGTTATTGACTTTTGTAAGCACGAAAAAAAAAAGCTGTAGAAAATGAGAGTACGTGGTTCATGTAACTCTGTTATTGAGAAACCCATCAGATTTCCATTAGTGGGGTAAAATGACTTCATATAGTGGGCTTTTGGGCTCTTTATTCACCTTCTGAAATTTAAGTCGATTTTCACTTTCCTTACAAATAACCCACCTTTGTGAACATCATAAAATAACACTCACATAATGAACAACATAAGTATTCTGTATAGCCTAGTCTCAGTCGTGCATGCTTGGTAGAAGTAAATCGTGCAATGTGTTAAAAGGTAAAAAAAAAAAAAAAAAAAAAAAAAATTTTTTAACGTCAAATTTTTTTTTTTTTTTTTTTTTGCTTTGTAAAACAAAAACAAAAAAGCTTGAAATAAAATAAATTAAAAAAATTAATTTTTTCATTGTTAAAATTTAATTAAAAGTATTGTTTGGAGAAGTGGTCCTCAAGCTGGAGTCCGTTTTCCTTATAGGGCTTGGTTTGTCTCTCTACGGTCATTTATTGCACACTTTAGGCCAATTAGACCAATTAAACCGAGACCTACAGGTTAACATGGATACTGAACCATTAGCAAACATCCATGCTATCGCTAGGATTCGGACCTGAAGCCTGTGATACCAAAGGCCAGAGCGCTAGCCAATTGACCGTCTGGCCGCAATCCTGTAGAGTTGTGGCTCTTACAAATAAGATAATCGAAAAAATTTTTAAAGGGTCGCGAAGAATGTGTGAAAAATTCTCTTTTTGATCTTTTTCATCAATCGTTATTAAATTTGTTTTAAGTGGGTTTCTTTCTTTCTTTCTTTCTTTTTTTTTTTTTTCTTTTCTTTTTACAACATTGAATAAAAGGGACTATAGTGCTTAACAATTTTTAATTCTTTCGATTATTGGCAGGTTTTTTTGTGAATTTTTATTGCATAAATATAATAAAACATAGAGTACATACAACGCTATTTTCATAATTTTGTTATGATTAAGGGGTTGGGGAAATATTGGAAATTTTTTAATTTGAAAGGGGTCGCGTACCGAAAAGATTTAATAACCACTGCTCAATGGAAAACCGCGAAGGGATCACATAGTTGAAATTTTGTACTGTTCGCGATTGTTGCTACTTCTATTTCTTTTTCTTAGTGATGTTGTTCTTTTCTAAATGATGTTGATAATACTAATACTAACCGATATAATTTAGAAAAGAAAATGATATTGGTTCGAATTTTTTATTTTCTTAATTAATATTCCTATTTAATATAGTTTTTAATTGATTTATTCATTTAATTTCTGTTGTGTTGCCAGTTTAAATATTAACATGTTAATTTGCTATTGAAAAGAATATTTTTAATTGCTGTTTCTATTAAGTTTTATTTATGTTGTTTTGTTGTTGTTTCTTATCCCACTTGGCTGGCCAAGCCCACGAGCCCATATGGACTCATGATTGAAGGGGAAGGAAGCAGCTTCTGTTGTGATGGAGCACCCGTAGGTAGAAGCCTGACTTTTGCTCCGTGACGCTCTTACAGTCATAGGAGACCGGGACCTACGGCTTAAAGTGGATTCCGAACCACTACAAACATCCATGGCACCGCCGGGATTCGAACCCGAAACCTGTGGCACCGAGCGCCAGAGCGCTAGACACTCGGCCATTCAGGTCCCAAATTTGCCAACGGCACGCAGTGTTCCCCAGGTGGTCACCCACCCAAGTACTGACCGCGCCCAATGATGCTTAACTTCGGTGATCTAACGAGAACCGGTATATTCAAGTTTTATTTATAGTTTTTACATATGAAATATATTAATTCATCTTTTTTCACTCTGAAAAATAAATATATTAATAGTACTAAAGTATTTCATAATTTTTTTTTTTTTTTTTTTTTTTTGCAATAATTTTTATATTACCCAGCAGTTAAATAAATTCCAAAATTCTCATTAACTTCATTATTGATTGGCCTTAGTAAAGTGCCTAGATGTTAATAGCTAATTTATGTTTTAAATTTTAAACAAAATGTGCATGGAAAAGTTTTAAATAGACGCGAGGAATCCTAAAAAAGTTGAGTTATTGGCTTAGAATTCAAGTATACTTTTATGATATTGAGATTTAGATAATTAATTCATTAACTTTAATAAAACTGTATTAATTAAAAATGGTTTTGGGGGTTCCATTGAAAAATTAAAAATAAAAAACAGCTGTTAAATTATGATTTGCATTTTATGAATTATATACTATGATGAGTTATAAAATTTATCAAATTAGGAAACATTTTACTGTTCCAGTAACATTATAGATGATGCAACTACAAAAAAGTAATCTAATAACCTTTTATAAAGTAAATAAATTACTATAAAAATATGTTTTTAATACATCCAACTAGTTTTTAATGACTATATTGCAATTGTGTTTGTACCATTACATATGTAGATATTTCATATCATTTTTAAACATCCAAATCATTGTTATAAATATAGAAGGAAAAAGGTATGTTCTTAAAAGATTTTTAAACAAATTTCATAAGAGATCTTTGTTTCTCTTGAAATTATATGTCATTAGTAAACAATGAGAAATATTCAAATGGAAGGAGAAAAAAAAATTTATACTTTCATTGTCTTTGAACTAAAACTCTGTATTGATCTTTCGCAATCCTAAAGACGAAAAGTTATACAACAATCTTTGCGGTTTTACGTCGAAATTTGCGTTTTATTATTTCTCTTTCATTCACCTAGTTGTCATTGCTCTTTCTGGTAAAGTTTCAGGTTGACAGGCTTCCATCTTTCGGTTTCCACCATTTTTTTTTTTTTTAACAATGGCCTTTGTTTGTTAAGAGCTTTAATGGATTGATTTCCGGCTATGTCAAAAGGTTTTTCTTTTTTTCCCTGTAGCCCTCGGGTGACATGGGTAGGATTTTTCGTGAAAGGAGAAAGCAGTCTGAAGAACTCATCCATTTTTCTGCAATCACTATTAGACTCTTCAGATATGCATAAAAGAAGGATGTTCCATCAGTTCACAAAGCATGCCCAAGTGATCAAACACAGCACTCGAAAATACGGAGAAATATTATCTGCATTGATGTCATGAAGAATGTTTCTAGTGTGTGGTGATGCATACCATGGAGTTTTGGAATTCTTTTGATGAACGGAAATGTCTTTAGAAAGGAGGGGGAAGGTTCTCGAATTGATTCTTGAAGTTACGAATTTTCGTGGAAAAAGGGAAAATCGCGCCATCTTTTGAAAAGAAGAGTTTCAGAGAAGAAAAATTCATATGATCCTCATTGACCGGTAAAAGGGGCACAGCTACAAATTGCAATGTGTTATCTTAAGCCAGGGATGGGCAAACTTCTTCTGTCGTCGGTCAAAAATTGAAAAAAAATAAATAAATAAATAAGTGGCGGGCTAAGATAAATTTTTCTAAAATTTTAAAAGCAATATACAAGTATTACAATTTAAATATGTTAATGAGATGAATGAAATTGCGATTTCATTTTTAAAAGTGCTTTATATTGAGGTTCGAAGTGATATGTACTGATTCAAAGGAACGAGGCTAAATGCTCATCTGTCAGTCTACTTCTGAAATAATTCTTTCTAAGGTTCATAGTTGAAAACCCTTGTTCACATATATAAGATGAAGCAAACATAGCACTGATTTTCTGGGCGTGAGATATTAAATTTGGGAAACTTACTTTCGATAATGATTTGTAAAACTCTAAATCTACTGCTATGACTAACAAAGAATTTCAACTTTTAATACTTTTCCGATTGAAAGCTGTATGTGTTTGCTATTTCCGTCGATTTATGTTTTGTAGAGTAAAAATAAAGAAAGTAAAAAGATCATCAATCCTTTGAAAAAAAGGAAGAAAAAATAATATTTAATCAAAGGAGATGGATATATAATATATAAATATATATTTCTTTTAATTTGCCTCTGACTGGCAAATTAAAATTCTATCCGCGGGCCGGATAGAACCTTCCGGCGGGCCGGAGTTGACCCGCGGGCCGTAGTTTGCCCATCCCTGCCTTAAGCAATCGACTGTTTTATTAAATGACACCTTTAAAATTTTTAGTTTTATTGGCATTTATATCAATTTCAGTTTCAACTTTTAATTCTCAGCGCAAACATTTTAAATGAAGTCTTTGTTTCAGAAAATGTGTTCTTTCGCAATGCTCCTAATAATTAAAGTTTATCACAGGATCTGTCAGTCATCTGAAAAAAGGGTGATGAAAGATGACCTACATATGGGTGGGTCTTTCATTATCGTGTTTGTAAATGAAAAAAAATAATACAAACAACATATAAATTAATCATTAAGTTGCGTGTTGAACGCTTGCTTCATAGGAATGTCGGTCTAAAGTTTAATTGGATTATTGTTGGTTTAATTAAATTCATATTGATTGTAAATTTGAAATACATTTTTTTCATGTGGGAAATGACCTTAAAAATTGCACTGATTAGATAAAAACATCTATGGAAATCATGGAAAATTGCAATAACTAGAAACATATATGCAGAATCATGGAAAATTGCATTAATTAGAAGCATATATACAGAATCATGGAAAATTGCAATAACTAGAAGCATATCTATAGAATGATCATGCAAAATTGCAATGATTAGATGAAAACATATATACGGAATCATGGAATATTACAATGATTAGATTAAAAACATATGTACAGAATCGTGGAAAATTGCAATGATTAGACAAAAACATATAGTATACAGAAGCATGGAAAATTAAATGATTACTATAGTTGTTGAAGACTATATTTAAGATTTCATACCATATTCAAGAAATCTATCTGTAAATTTTATTCCATCTTAAATATTTAATTTTTGAGAATAGGCAGAGAATTCTGTTGACTTGCATTATTGTTACCTTAATAACTTTTTAATAATACCACTAAGCGCTTACTATATTTATCACGTGTTTTAATTAGAATATTGTATCTTTCTCCTTTAGATGGTCACAAATTTTATTCTTGCAATTATTATAGTTCTCTGAAAATCTTAACATTTCTGCAAATTTGTAATTTTAGAAAAACACCAAAAGAATTTTTTTCCGTGTTCTCAAAGAATAATCAGTTTTGATCTTTAATTTCTGTGCGTGTGCTCTTTACGGCTTTATTGGACGATGGAAGTATACGAGTACAGCACGAAAATTATCCATTTTTCTAATCCAATTTTATCTCCGTGTAGACATCAGATTTTACAACGCTATTAAGGACCTGTTTTTAAGAGATTCAATCCCAGATTCCTTTGTAGCAATTATTTCCTTCCCACACGCTATTCAGATATAATCTCACTTAATTTTATCATTATTTTTCTTCTTCTTTTGTACTCGAATCTGTGAATAGTTAATGTTGTCATAAGTCCTACAATCACGATCAGTTTAAGCAATCAAAAAGAACACCTACACGTGTTCTTTCTGAAAGATAACATATTTTGACATTTATAAGTGTTGATTAGCTGCATCGATTAATGACTTTTTTTTTTAATATTTCCTTTTCTTTTACTATTTTAGCATAATATTTTTTCTTTATTTCATACTAACGTTTAGATACTCATGATTTTAATATGCTCTGTTGCTTTGATTTTTGTATAAAAATGTAAGTAAGTGAAATAAATCTTATTAAATAATTTGTTCTTCGAATTAAATTACTTCTGCTATTTACAATTTAATTCAGAAAAAAAAAAATTTTTTTTAACATATTGCGCTCAAAGTTATTAATCGTATAGATTTCATTATTTGAAACTTTTGTTCATGATTTTATTCTCCATCAAGGTGTTTTTGTATTTTAGTTAAATTTAAAAAATAATTAAGGTGGCAAAGGATTACTCATGTTAATATGCCAACCACATTAATTTATTTAGTAAACTTGAAGTGATTACAATTGGCGTAACAATAGATTGGCCAGATGGGCAAATTGCTGCCCGCTATGAGTACAGGAAAGGCCTGCCATTAATTATTATATAGGACATTGATAAAAACCTATTTAAAGAAATTACATAGGACAAGACAGATTACGCAATTTGGCTATTCTATCCATCGAACATTCCATGGCCCGAAACTTCAACTTTGAAAAAGCCCCCTCAAAAATTTTAATAAATACAATTTTTATTAAAAAAATACCTGTAATTTTAATTCAGTACCTTTTTTTAAATTAAAATATCATAGTATCATATAAAAATAATACACATTTTAGGTAGTACTTTATTAAAAGAAAGTACAATGATGATACTTTGCATTGAGAGGTTCCCATTCGAAAAATTTGCAGGGGTATAGTTACGCCACTGGTGATTACCAGGATTTTCTTTAAATGCATAGTGGCCAAGTGGCTAGTTCTCTGGCATTTGGTACCACAGACTTCAGGTGCGAAATCTGGTGGGGACATGGATGATTGTTCGGAATCCACTTTAAATTGTTGGTCCCGGTCTGTAACAAATAAAGTTTTTATAATCATTAGATCAAGTAACTAAAATTCATTATTGCCCTGTTGTATTTTTATTATTGTATTTATAATTTTATAAATTCTAATCAGTTTAATTTGGCTATTTATAATATTAATTATTACAGTTGTTTCCTAATTAAAATTAATTCAATTGTTAATTAACTTATGCACATTAAAAAGGACCTGCATCGACAGCATTTTAACTTTTAACATTTCTTTGTTGTTTACAATGAAGCTATATTTCTTAAATTGCGGTAACAATAACAGAGTGTGGTTTTCAATGACGAACGAGAGAAATTGCTTCGAGAAAGTACCAAACAGTGGGAAAGACGATAGAAGAAAAAAAAGTTATTAAAGAACCCCACCTTGAAGTAGTTCATAAGGTTAAAGGCCCTAGGGTTCTCCATAACGTAGTCCCATGACCTTCCCGAAATGGATGATAACCTAGAGCAAGATTCAAATGAATCAGGGTGGGGCCCAGGCTCGGACCAAACGACCCGAGGAAATGAGTGAGCATCTTCAAATTATATGGCCCATGTATCCTTAGGATACTTGGTTGCATTCGGTAACGAACGCCTTCCCGCGGCATGGTGGGTAAAGACGGATGCTACACCTTGCTCTTCTCTTAACTGTTGCTGCTTCGACCTTTTTTGTTGGGGGTCAAGGTGGTCAGCGCTGCGCAATGGAAGGGGATGTAGGAAATTAAATACAGAGGGTTAGAGGTATAGGTGTGAGAAACTCAGGCTTTTGTTTTTTATTATTATTATTTTTGCTTCGTGAAAGAAAAGCAACCAAGGAAAATTCGTGGCTAGCCTTTGTATTTTTTTTTTTTCTTTAAATTTTCATGTAGGAGTTTACGTAATGGCAGCACGAAATATATCTTAACATGGAAAAACTGCTTTTCAAATAATTTTCCCCCCATCTTGCATTGAATTCCCTTATTTTATCTAAAACGATAGAATTGTGTGACAAAAAGTAAAATTTTGTTTATAAAGATAAAAATAACAAAGATATACTGGAAATAGATCAATTACATTATTGTTGTTGAAAATAAAAGCAAATGTATTACTTACATTAAGAGATGGTAAAATTCCTGTGACAAATTTTGAATTCTGTTCTAATAACAACCGAGCATTCTGTTCTCTTATGAACAGAATGCACTTTATTTGAAGCAATAAAATAAAAGCAACATGGTACCTCGGTCGTTAGAATAATATAGTCATCCCACCTTAATCCTTTCTAGAGTCTTCTACTTCAATAAAATGGGATGTATACCAACGAAATTTTCCCATAAGAAATAAAGGAATTATTAATCCGTTTCCATTGAAGCAATGGAAACGGTAAAACGAAAGCAAAAATCTTACTGTTATTGGCATTTATATGAAATATATATACAAATAAAAGTTTGCATCTTTTAACTTTCTCTGTTCTCTTTCTCTCCCCTTGGACTTTGTTGGAGGAGTACCAGATTTGATTTTACTTAAAATATATCCAAAGAACTTTGACCAAAGTCACATTTTTTAAATATCCAGAAGCAATGTACTATTACTTCTTGTTTGGGCTTTGTTGGGATATTTCTCTGCATTGTTTTTGACTTCCATCCATTTGGCAAAGATTTTGACTGTCGTCAGTTGTATTCCATACAAAAGTTCTTGCGTCCATAGAGAAGTTATATCAAGTTGGATATATTCCAAGGTGTATGCAACACCGAAGTTTTGGTTTCCTTACATAAAATATTCTTTCAAATATTTTATTTAGAAAGATTGATTAAGAAAAATAACCCGTTGATGTTTTTAATTCTGTTTAATTGTTAAAACGCTTATTTTATTTGTTTAACATGTCAAACTCTGAACGGAATTACTTGATTTAAAATAACACACCTTATAAAACTGAAATAGTAAATAAATAAAAAAAAATATTTGCTTTTAATCTCGTATGTAATTTGTCATTATCAAATTTCAGATTCATTCATTGTAAACAATAATATCGTTCTTATTATTAAAGCAACGAAAACAGGATCTTTGATTGATGTAAAATTTTAAAAGTCAGGCGAAAACTCCATCTGAAAAATCTTAAAACTGTCTAAAATTTCAGAACGGCCCCTTAACTAGGCAACCAGCAAAGTTTTATTTTACAGCAAGGTGCATCGCCTGGAGGCACATACTTCCCTCTTTCTCTCTCCATTTCACTGATATTGCTCAGGGCTTTTCCGTTTCTTGCATTCTTCTCGGTGCCCCACCCCTTCAGAGAAGAAGCAAGTCTGCGGGAAATTGTTTAATTGGTTCGGGTTTTATTATCCCCCTCCTGACGACCCCTACCGAATTCTGTGGTTTCATGTAGATACCTGCGAGCTCAGACCAATAAAACACGAAGGTAAACAACTCCTGAGAGCCAAAGCAATATCCTTGTTGGTAAAAGAAACTCGATTAGTTTTGAGCTTGAAGAGATTTGGTCAACATTTCGTGAATGTGTATAGCTTTTTATACATGAATCCTGATATCGTTATCATGAAGTGAAGTTTTAAGCAGACCAGGATCTTTTAAAATATAATATCTGATGATTAATTTAAACATCGTATTAAAATAAATGTGATGGCTATAATAAATAAAATTTAATGGAAAGAAAGTATAAGATGTAATAAAAATAATTTATATAACAGTTACTCAACATTTTTTTTTTTTCCTTTTCTCAAAAATTGAAAAATACTTCTAGTTGTTCCAACAAGAAATATTATTTATTATTTGTTTTCTTTTTATTCTTTTCCTTTCTTTCCTTTTTTTATTCTTATTTATTTATTTATTTCTGTTTAAAGTGTGTATTCTAAATTCTCATAAGTTAAAAATGCATACAACTTTTATGTAAATTTTAATGGTTAACATTCTTCCTTTTTTTGGATAAGCAGTTTATTTAAAACAAATTGCTGTTAAAATCAATTCTATTTCAAGCTGCATTAATCATAAAATGTAACGTTCATTCTTTTAAAGTTATAAAGGATCTACCAACTGAGACGAAAAATTCGCAATTCTTACGAATTAGAGCACCAAATTATTGTGGTGCAAAAAGATCATAATAGAATTTTTGTATCTTTTAATGCTTTCTTTTCTTAGAAGTTCTAAAAGGTAATGCATTATCTAAAAGAATGTTATTATGCTAATAATTAGTTTGAATTTTTTAAGTCTTTGTCCACTAAGGCATTTGGAAAATATTTATAGAAACACGATGCTATTAAAAAAAACCTCTTAAACTCGGAACTAAAAAATGCGAAAGATTCTTATTATAATAAATTTTAAATTGAACTGAAAATGGTCAAAATTTTATCTTTTAATAGTCAACAAATATTGCAAAACAATTTTATTTCATTTAGGAGCAAATTTATTTAACAGTATTTTGATTATAAACACCAACATGACTTTATGTTAAACAACATTATGATTTTATGTTAAAGATTTATTTTCATGTGAGTAGTGATAATGAACTATTTATTAAGATATATTTCTAAAGGGCATAGATCACAATGCTGCCTTACCAGCATTGCTCTAGTGCTTTTAAAACTGTATGTGGTATGAGTGAATATATAATATATATAATATATATATATATAATTTTATTTCCAATAGCAGATTATGAACAGTTACAGCAAAAAAAGAATAACGAAAAAAAAAACATACAACAACAACAAAATAATACAACAAAACATGCTGAAACAGAGTTCATTAATCTAACAATAATGCCGGTTGCAGATCTTTTAGCCACTAAAAAGTGTTACCAGGTGCACCACGGGGAGGTAAATCTTCTGCGCACCCATATATATATTATATATATATACATTGACAGGTCTAAATTTATATACAGGTTTTTTGCTCGATTTTATTTCTCCAATTCTAATTCAAATTGAACTTTTTTTAATGGCAATATGAATCGTTTCTTTTATTTAATATATCGCATATATAATATATGTATTGAATACTTCATGAATATAATGTAATTTGCATGATTTAATTATTTTATAAGAGTGAGTGGCATTAGTGAACATTCTAATAAAATCAGCAATACATGAACCAAAACTTTCTTGCTTGAGTTAGTATAAGCAAAAAGAAACTCAACAGGAAACCCTTTGGGGTCCAGATAGGATGAATCACTTCATATCTGGCATCAAAGTGGAAGAGTGTTCATGGAATTTAGCTTGCAGATATCCGTTAATTCGTTCGCGAACCACACCTAGTCCCCCTTTCAGTTCCTGCAACGACCTCTAAAGGAGTTTTGATGAAATCTCGCCTTTCCCGAGGATCACCTGAGAGGTTAAATCTTCTCAGATGGCGCAACCTCGGTGCTTCTAAAAAGGCTAGGGTAACAAACTCGGGAAAAAAAAGAAGAAATCTCTGGAGATAATCTGGTTCTGGGTTAGGCTATACGTCAAAACTGTTCGCCCTTCAGATCCTTCAAGAAGATGTCGCCCCTCTCTCTAAACGTTTTTTAACTCTCTCCGCATTTACATACAATGATCTCACGGTCGAATCGGAATTTCCTCCGGTTTAATTTATCATTATCAAGCTGGGGTGTTTGAATACAAAGGAATAATGTATTTAATTACCATGAATTTAGGGACTTGACGTCTTTCTGGAATGTCATTTACTGTGAAAGCATACCGCCGAGTAGAATGTATGTATTAAATATAAATAACTTCTAGGATTGCCCTCAAATGATGCTTGAAGTATTTTTAAATGATTCTACATTAAGCTATAAAAATAAGACATTTTCTTTTTAAATATATTTATATAATAGCATATTTTGGTTCGTTTATATCTATTAACAAGCTCATTTTTTAAATTAACTATTTAAAACAATGTCCCACCCCAAAATAAATGTTATCTTAATTTGCTTACAAATATTTAAGTTTGAAATGATTGCTGCCTTTACTATTTGATTTTCTTTTAAACATTGTATTTTCCATTTTACTCTCTTGTATTGAGCGGCCTGATGGCCAACTGATGTACCAAATTGAAGTACCTGATGTAATACCAAATTAAAATACCAAAGGCTAGTACTCTAGTCTTTGGTACCACAGGCTTCAGATTTCAATCCTGGTGGTGGCATGGATGTTTGTTTAGTGGTTTGGAATTCACATAAAACTGTAGGTACCGGTCTAATTAGTCCAAAGTGTGCACAAAATGATCTTAGAATGGCAAACCAAACCTCATGTTTTGAATATTTTCATCTTTTGAGATATTTTAAAAGATACTTCTTGGATGGTACAATGTGATTGCCATATGACCGTATATTCTTGTTTTAATAATCGCAATTAAAAAGATATTCACATAAAAACGAAAGACGATTATGAAAATTTATACAGAAAAAAAATATATATTAATTTTTTTTCATAAGCCTTCCTAAGAAATTTTAAATGTAAAAGATTCATTTAAATTTAATGTTATTTTGTGTAACATAACGTATTTTTTAAATTAAAAAAATACTCAAAAAAAAAAATATATATATATATATAGTGTATTAATCTCAAGTTGTACACTGTCATATTTTTTAATTCTCTATGTGTGTGTATTTCGAAAAAGTATTAAACAATAAAGTATGCTAACATGATAAAATCTCAACTCGTATAACTGACGAGATTTTTGACGTATACCTCGTAACATTGTTACTACGTATAACAAACGCGTCATTTCATATTCATTGATAGCAATTTTAATATTCTTTGGAAGCTTTCAGAAGTGCTACACGTTATGAAAGGTTAAAAAGAAAGAAAAATAAATCATTTTTTTATCTTTTTGAAAGGTATTTTTAAAAATGACCATGTATTTAACAATTAAAAATCATCTGTCTTCAGGATAGAATTTATCATTTATTTTTTGGAATGAAACTTTCCTGGATAAGTTTTGCTGTTCATCATTATCGAAAAACCTCAGTAACAGTTTGAATCAAATAGTTTCCTTAACATACATCTTTTTTTGAAGAATTTTATCCCTATGGTCCTAATTTTTTCCTTTAACTGTTCTTCCTTTTTGTTGTCTGTGGATTAAAAAAAAGATTCTTCGTGTTCGAAAGCATTCAAGCTATCTATCTACATCGAAAATCTTAAAACAGCACTTAATTTGCATTTCATTCGCTCGTGTTGGAGCTGAAACGTCTCTTTTGCACAGAAAAACATTATTAATGGCGTGCTTTATTGTGCTTTTTAGACTTATCTGATTTTACATTCATGATAAAATCGCATGATAGGATCTGGAATTGATTTCTCTGGAAATAAACATGGGTGAATAACGTTTTTTAACTTTATGTATACATATTAATAGTTACTGAATACAAATTTATAATTAAACAAATAAATTTACATTTTAGTTACAGCGAACTATTTTCTGATGCCATAAACAAATTTCATTTGATATAAATAATTTTTTCAATGCAAATTTTTTAATTGTGATAAAAGCTTGGTTTAAAATGAAAACAATAGCGTTTTAAAACGTTGCTTTTAGCGTTTTAAAAGCTATTTATACTTGTGTAGTTTTAATTGTATGTACTAGTTTTCTTTAATTTTTTTTTTTTTTTTTTGATCAAATGAGACAGTTATAAATGTTTTTTTTTATCGACAAAAGAAGCATGATTCTCAATTACAACTTATTGTAAAAAAGAAGGAAAAAAAAAAAAAAAACATCATGCACCAAAAAAAAAAAAAAAAAAACTTAAAAATGTTGAACATATAGGTTTTTTTAAAGTTTTTAAGTAAATTTCTTTGTTTACTAGTTCCAATGTGTTATAAAATCTATTGCTATAATTTTATTAAATCAAAAAGTTTATTCAACTAAAGTTCGTCATTTTTATGATGCTTTCTTTGCCATTGAGTTTTACGAATATATAGTAAGTTCGGGGCAATGGGCATACTGATTGTGGAGTTTCTATGTGGTATTAAGTACCACTAAACCTCCACATCTTAAATTAAGTATAAAATTTGCATAATATGTAATTGCTTAAATTTAAAAATAAAAAAAAAAGATCAAAAAATAAAAGTTAAACTACTAAAAAAATATTATAAAAAATATCTCCTATGAGCCAATTAGGCAAGGAGATTAGGGGAAAAAAGCTGCCGGTACAATTAGATGACCATTACACGATGCCCATAAAAGATATTAAAAATAAAATGAAAGAAAGCTTTGATGGACAGACAGCCAGATATAAGTACTGCACATCGTAGCATTCGGCTTAAACGTTAAAGCCAAAGGAAGTAGCTCAGATCCGCGTGAATTGAACAAATACAAGTTCGTCTTCTGAAAAACCTTTTAATTTCGCACAGCTTTGATGTGGTTAAAAGCGAACATGTCTTACCTTTTCAGGTATGTGATCTTCCAAATAGCACAAAGCAGTAAGGGACAGCTGAGGCTATTAATCAACTCATTCAACCAAGGTGTTTACAATCTGCCTCATTCAATAGGAACTGTCCCCCGCCTTTTTTTCCGAGAATGGCTTTCTTGTGATCTTAATTGAAGATTTGCCTCCCTGTCCCTGGAGAAAAGCCAGTGTAAGTGAATGGAGGGGGCTGGCGGGGTTGACAGTTAAATGGTCAGGCGGACAGTGGGGTGGACACATACCTCCCATGAATAAATATATTTCTCTTGTCACTGCTACCTATCGCTCTCTTGACTACTGGATTTACGACGAACCTATCTATTTCGGTACTTTGGCTAAGATTACTTTAAGTCCCTTGCTTTTTAAGATCTTTGATGTTAAGGACGTCAGCTTTTGTTACTGAGATTTTGCTTTCTTTATAATACGTTTTTCGCATACTTTCATACCTGTCAATAGAAATCTATAGCAGATTATCGAAGTTTAAATCAATCTTGTAGATATTATGAATGTAAGACTTATAGGTGGTCTTTTTTATCTCGAAATAAGAGAACATTCCAACTGGCAACTGGCGTACCGATTACGGAGTACCAATGGGGGGAAATACACCTTAACCTCCCCATCTTTATTCATAGATATGATTTTAATTTTAATCGACTGCTTAATTGTTAGTATAAAAAATATTACAGGATAAAGTTTCTAAAATTTAAAAGATGGTACTCAAAAGTTACAATACTAAAAATAAATAAAAGTAAAATACAAAATAAAAGAACATTCCAAGCTGGAATATTGGAAAAAAAATAATAAAAAGTTTTAATTTTAGCTTATCTGTTATTTATCATCTAAATTATATCACAGAATGTTTTATCTTTTAAATAAAGATTTTTTTTATAGATGTCTTTTTATTATCATAGATTAATTTATCTAGTATTTATTATAAATTTCGATAAACTTTTCTGAAATTTTCAGAAATAAATTCTCTTTAATTTTATAATGCAGAATTAAGTAGTTTATACTTAAAGAAAAGAAACAAACACTGCTGTAGGCTTGGTTTGTCGCTCTACTGTCATTATTTACACACTTTAGGCTAATTAGACCGGGACCTACAGTTTAATGGGGATTCTGAACCACTAATAAACATCCATGCCACCTGTCAGGATTCGAAGCTGAAACCTGTGGTACGAAAGCCCAGAGTGCTAGCCAATTGGTCATCAGGCCGCGTTTCGTGTTGGAGTCTCGGATGTTTGTAGTGGTTTGGAATCCATTTTAAACCGTAGGTTCCGGTCTAACATGATCGTAGAGCGTTGCGGGATATTATGTATCTGTAGCTTATCTTCAAGCTATACGCGTCTCCTGGGTAGTGCTACGTTGAGATCGGCAGGTTGGCCACCTCTGATCTATGCTAGTGCCAGGATTCGAAGCTGAAACCTGTGGTACGAAAGGTCAGAGCCCTAGCCAATTGGCCATCAGGCCGCAACACCGGTGTAGAGAAAACATTTATATATGTAGCAAGCAAAATAAGTTTCAAAATTTTTAATGATCTATGCGTATAAATAATTTTTATGACAAATGCAAACAATTTCCTTTTATTTTAAAATCCTTCCATACTCAAAAGAAGCAATTCTTTTTCAATTCCTTCTATTAGCTCACACTCTCCCTATATATGTCTTGTTCAAATTTTCAATCGTTCATAAAATACTTTTTATTCATCCACTCAAGTTCAAATACATTTTCTTTGAACATGTAGTTTATGACACTTGATGTTAATACAGTTTTTTCAAATATTAATTCATTAATTAAATTTAATTAATTAATTTTAGGTTTTTCTTTTAGATTTAAGTTGCATATATCTACCAATAGTTAGCGCCAGATAAACTTACAAAAATGAATGAAAATTAGTTATAAAGGACTTTCTGCAATATAGTAAAAAAAAAGAAGGAATTGACTATAATTTTTTTTTTTTTTATATTATTTGTTTCATTTCATTTTGTTTTTTTTAATGGAACTTATACTGGGTAACTATGCCGACAGAAGATGTTCCACTCATGCAGTAGCTCTTTTTGTTATGAAAAAAACCCGAAAAAATCATGCTTCTGTTACGATGCGTCTTTCAATTGAACACTGCCAAGGCGTCACGGTTTTGGGAAATCCCGTTTTATAATTTATTCGTTTTAGTTATCACGTTCTCGCGATTCATTTGCGCTCGTCACCGACAAACCTTCTATCATCATTGACAGCAATGCGAATAAAACACGACAGAAAACTTTACACTCCGTAAATTACCGCGTGTGCTGTTTATCCTTCCATGTTTCCTTTGAGGTATTTTTATCAGTGATGTTTAAGAGAAAATGCGTGATTGTAGGAAGATTGATTGAAGGCGTGAGTGTAACAATCCATGGTTTCGGTTTATCTGTCAAAAGTCCAGTTCATTTTAATCGCGTATTCACGCCATTTTGTTTTTTAAAAATAATTTCTCAAGAAAAATATCGTATCACGAGGGTTTTCCCCTCCCTTTCTTCTGACATTTTGTATTCAGTATAATGTTAATTTATATCGAGACAAGGACGACAAATTTGCCTGCCAGGCTTATTTACATTTTTTCTGCGTTTTGCATGTTTGAAAAAGTAATATATATTTAAATTAGTTACTTTAATTTTAAATATATCTTCTTGGACTGTGACGTTATCATGTTCTCTTGCACTTGATAATTAGTTTCTTTTCTTCTTTTTTTTTTTTATCTCCTTTCTCGGATGAAATCGCTTGTAATCTGTAATACAGCCATTTGCATGTAAGATCTTATTGCGTTTGAATAAGTTATCTGCTAAAAAAATGTCAGCAGTTTGCTTGTATCGGTAAAAATTCAATGGAAAATTTGCGTTAAATTATGTTAATCAGGCTTTGCAGACACATTCCTATGATAATAACCTCTCGTGATATCTCACTTGCCAAAAAAACAAATACTTTATAACGGATGATTTTATTTTTAGGTTCTTATATTAAGTGTTTTTTTAAACAATGATAATTCAGAATTATAAAATTGGAATTTAAAGTGATACATGTAATTTTAATCTACACAATTTCAACACAACTATTATTTTTACTTGTTGTGCATTAATTTTTATTTATTTGAACAGTAAAAAACAGTGCGTTATTATAGTACTGTACATTAATTTTTATTTATGTGAACAGTAAAAAATAAAGTCTTGTTTGTGGGACGTTTGTCATTTAAAAAAAAAAAACCGATTGAGAGAATAAATGTATAGTATAGTATAATCAAATATACGAATATGCGGTACAGAAGCTTCTATACTTGCTGTAAAACTGTGATTGCTAATAAATTTCACAATTGCAGATTTATTGTTTGGATTTTTTAACATCCGATTTTGGTGACATAATCAATAAATTATATTACATATCTTTCTACTTAGCAACCTTGATATATTGTTATAGACACAGAAGTTTTAATGTGCATCCCTGCTATATAAATGAGATGCTTTTTTTATATCTTGGGTGTCTATAATGTTGTGGTTATGACTCGTATCATCCAGTACTTTTATCAGTACACTGTTTCAACATTCACATTACTGGTAAGCTGTGTCTATGCGCTGCAAAATTTCTGCATTTAAAAACATCTTCCCGTAGCTTCCAAAGGAATTCGCGTTCATTGCTTTATGGAACTGCTTAATTACTTTATAGATTTTTGCTTATAATACATCTTTTTTTCGTACCGAGTCCAGCAATACATTTACAGCTTGATGGTAATGATGCAATATTTATCTTTCTGTTCAATCGCTTTTACTTTATAAGACTCACATTGCCGTAAAAGAACGCATTTTTGATCATTTGTTTTGCATTGCTTGTTAACATATAAATAACTATTTAATAACTTTCACAAACGTGCTTACACTATTATCACTTTCTATCAAACGTATTACCATAATCTAATTAAGAACTTACTGTCCTTTTTTTTTTTTTTTTCCATAGGTCAGATATAAAACGTTACAAATATCAAAATTCTTATTTATTTATTTGTTTCATTCGTTTGCTGATCAGATTTGGGCTTTATTTCGAAATAATGCTTTGCAAGTTTGTTCTCTCTATGTATGCACTGTATATTTATTAACCCCGATCGGGTAATTTTAATAACAAAAAAAATCGGAAATTCGTTTGCGATTTGGCACAACACGCCGCCGTTCGAAACGTGACTAATGGAACAATCATGTTCTTGTACTTGACTACTTAACTGGCGCGTGCGATGGCAAACGCGTGAGGCATGGCCATGGTTAGCCGGAGAAACCGAGATCGAATGGCTCTACCTGGTAATTATTCCACTCGAGAAGAACCCAGAATTGCAGAGAAAGTGGTCTGTGATTGACAAAACATTCTGAGAAAGGTGTTTATGCTAACTCAGTAGCAGAGTCGATTTAATTTGAAAAGTAGAGGAGAGGAGAATGGCATTAACAAGCACTAATTGAAAGCTTATCAAAATTGAAAGAAATCCATTAATCACGAGTTCTATTTTTTCTCAAATGAAAATATAAATAGAGATTGTTTGTGTTGAATGAATGCTGTTTTCCATTAATTCAAAAATGAATTACGTGTAATGCATGTTATTTAGTGTTTTTATAGTATTTTCTTTCGTTCAAAAAATTACCTAATCGTTTTATTGGCCTTTTAATCAAGGCTACGAACTTTGCTTTTATGCTTTGTGGTACAATAAGTGGTGGGTACAATATAATGTGGCATTTTTTACCATTTATGGGATCCCCCAACTATCAGTAATTTTGTAAATTTTTTTTTCCCCACACGGAAAAAAGAATTTCATTCTTATTTGTAAAATTCATTAAAGAAATTAAAGAAAAGGTTTCTTGTTAAAGAATTTTTTAAAAAATTTTTTTCCTATAGAAGCATTAATTTTTACCAGTCACAAAATATAAGAATTTTTGCCGTTTACTACAAGAATATCAAATTAAATACTACTATCAAAATATTTAAATGAATAAGATACTTTATTTTTAATAACGATTTGTTTATAGAAATATTCAATTGGAAATTATCTGTCAATTAAGTAAAATAAGTAAATCAGATTTATTATTTATACACATATGAAATTATAAAAATTAAAAATTTTTTGAAAAGATGAATGGAAACAGGCATTAGAATTGAATAAAATTTAATCTTTTTATAAGAGCCTTCAGAATAACTCTGCTTGATAAGAATTATAAATAATGGATATATAGTACATCCCACATACTCGCAGAATGAGCTGCAAGGCGAACTCATACATATCTACTTATGCTGTTTGCATAAGAAATGTTTCATTTTGTAAAGAACTTTCGCTGTTGACAACTATATTGTTACTCCGCAACAAAGGTTTCCTACATTTTTTCAAAGGTGTTGATATACCTTGTGAAACCAAAAAGAACAATTCTCTTTTGTGCGGATCCAACAACGCTTTCCATCCCGGAACCCATCCTTTTCTATTCTTTAGAATACATTCTTGAACTGTCCTCTCTCCCTGCCGTTTGCAATAATTCAAGTCGGGGGATGGAGGTGAGATGATGGCGTTCACCCAGTGGTTCTCGGAACGTTTGCAGTTTAAACCCCTATAGTGGAGACGCGGAAGTTTGACCAAGAATGCTGTGAATTTTGACGACGGTAATTTTTGTGACACCCTCCTGGTGAGAGTTTCTCTTGTTCAAAGCCATGGGAGCAAGGTGATTTACAGTCACCTGAAAGCGGAGTTGAAGAGAGGAACAAGTAGTGGAGATAACAAGGAAGGAAGGGTTAAAAGTGGGGAGCTTGACTGGTATTTCTCCATCTAAGTTTTTTTTTTTGAAATGGCCTTTCACTTTAAATTTATGATTTAAATTTTTTGATGGTTAACCTTGTGGAGAATTGTGTTCTGCCGTGCCAGACCTAGAGTAATTTATTGCTACTCTATGGTGGAAAATTTAAATCACGTAAAAATTTGAATAATCCGCAAGTTTGCACACAAAAAAATAATTGATAAAGAACTGAGAACTTCGAAATATATTAAATTTTAATTTGCATAAAATTTAAATCGAAATAATATAAATTCGTACACTTATTTTGCCAGGGAAAGCGTTTTGAAACCTTAATAAGTGAATCCTAACTGAAAACTCTCATGCTTAATGATAAATCTGTAGACGGAATGTCCTTCCATTGGGCTTGGTGAGGAGGGTGTAAACCTTCTGACTCCCAAATTGTGTGACACAGTTTGGAAGCAGTAGGTCTCCTTGGATAACGTGGAATCTGTACTTATCTATCATTTAGTGACAATAATTTCAGGTCAAAGTGCTCGTTGAAAATGAAACAAATAAAAAAAAATTGCTTATTACTTATCGTTGCTACTGGTTTTAATACATCTTTCTCATGGTATCCTATAAGTTAAAGAATGTACAAGAGTTCTATTACCGTTGGAAATTGTATAAAATTCATTGCATTGAAAAAGACAGACTTTTTTTCACTATGTCTTTTTTTTTTTTACTATGTCTTATATCGATAATTAGATTGTCTTTCGATGAAAAGTTTCTCCTTGTGTCTCACTACTACCTAATATGTCATTGGTATCTGCTCTTCTCGTTCATGAGGAATACCGGTTACATATTAAAGTGGCAAATAACATATGAGCTAACTCTCAAGACTAACATTGAAATAATGTTTGTTTTTTTTCCGTCACTGTGGAAAATGTTCACTTTAATATTACTTTTTACAGCTGGGAAGATAGGCAAAAAATATTCCGTCAAACTTTTTTTAAAGTATGATCTCATCTAGATTGTTCCTCTGCAATTATTCATTGTTGTTTATACGTTAATGAAAACAATTTCTGAAATGAACGATTTGTTTACAGTAAATTTTCCCACTCATCATTCATATATTTAAATAAATTTGCAGAAATTAAATATTAATCCTTCATTTTATTAAAGGACTTATACCAGCGAAAATCCTCCATCCAATGCTATTTAGAAAACGACGTCGGAAAGGTGTGTTTGAATAGAACCACATGGAACTCTGAGTTGTTCCTGACATTTGTTACGGGCATAATAGGTTCAACGTCCCTTCAATTGGACTGAACTCTGATCCAGACAAAAGGGGAGGGAGATGGATGGATGGATTGTGTATTAGCATTAATATGTGACTAAAAAAGAGGCCGGTCGAGATTATAAAAGAGAGGCCGTACGTGACCTAGGCGACCTAATCAGTCTTGGATGGCAAATACGGGGCGGATTTCTACGGTAATTGGACAAGGAAGAAGGGTGTTTAAACTTTAACGAGTGGGCCTTTTTTTTCTTCTTTTCTTTTGCTCTTGTTTGTTTCATTATCTCTCTTTACTCTTCGCTGTGGAGGATGGAGATCGGATGTGCTCCCCAGAAGCATTTATTTTAATCCCTCTTCTGTAGTCTCCAAATCGATTGATTGGTGCCACTTAGAGGAAGTTTTTATTATCGTCTTTATTTTGAGCCAAGGTATTGGCTTCCGGTTGCAGCAGCCTCTGGCTCGTCTTTTGTTCAACTTGCTTACAATAAGAATTGAATTTACTGCTGCTTTGTTTAACATATAGGGCAGTGGAAAATCTATTATACCTTTTATAATAGATTATAAGTATAGGTAGTTATAGACGGTATAGGTATTGTAAATCACTTGAGTTGTAAAGACGAATAAAAATATTATTCATTAATATATAATTTTTATGGTATAATTATGACTAGTTTTCATATATTCAAAAATATACGAATATAATCTGTGTCGTACATTGTTTATAATATTGTTATAAACAATGTAATGTTAAATTTTGTAATGTTAGTTCTATAATGAATTAATTTTAGTTCTATAATATTAACTCTTAAATCTTGCAATGGTAGTTCTATTATTATGATTATCACCAAAATATAGCATATTTTAATTAAAATTTATTAAGTACTAACAATATACGTATATGTTGCTTTATATGGTATAATTTTACAAATTACAATATAAAATGTATTTATAATTTTTCTTTTCTTTTTTTTTCAGGTAAGGAAAAATTTTTTGATTCTGTCTTCATCTTGTCTGAGAACTATGTAAGAATGTATTTCAGATATTTGATTTTGAATGAACACTAATAAATTTTACATCGTCTTACTTAAAATTACGATTCACCTTTTTAGCTTATTTTTTTAACTTATTTAATTTTTACATTATGAATCGAATTACAGATGTACTCATGTCTATTGTAGTTTATAATTATATTTTGAAATCATTGATACTACTTTCTTACTAGTCGAGAAAAAAAAAAGGCAACTATTGTGTAATTATTAAAACTTTTAATTAAACTTTTAATTACGATTCACTTTTTAGCTAATTTTAACTTATCTTATTTTTATATTATGAATCGAATCGAATTATAATTGTACTCGTGTCTTTTGTTGTATATAATTATGTCTTGGAATCATTGATATTACTTTTTACTAGGCGAGAAAAAAAAAGGCAACTATTGTGTAATTCTTAAAACTTTTTAAATAAACATCAACAATTTTTATTTTAGTTATAACTACAGTGTAACATTTTCATTTGAACTCCAAATGAAAACTACACAATCGCCATTTTCTCTCCGCGCCGAAATGATTTATAATTGAAAAGAAAAATAAACAGCTTTCTTTTGCTCTCTATTCTAAGCAAAAGATTTATGATCTCTCTCTCTTTTTTTTTTTTTTTTTTCTTCCTCTTTCTGAAGGAAATTCCAAACTGTTTTTGCAATTCTCTACATATTAATCGTAATTCAAAACTTATGAGCCCTTTAAAAGAAATTGCATTCGAGTGTCAAACTTAAAGCAATTAATTAAACGCCGATGTTTAATGTTATACTCTATTACAGAAACGAACGTGAACCCTGGTTAAAAAAACACGTTAGTCAAATAGGTTTGAAGTGTGAAAAATAAATGTTTAATGTAGGCGTTATACAGTGTTGAATAGAACAAGAGAAATATTATATTACAGGGAAACTTCTTAGCACTTTTTTTTTAATGTATACGTGGTACGAGTGTTATTTATCTTGGCTAATGGAGAAACTGTGTTCTTCTTAAAAGAGAATGTCTAAAATGATAAAAATAGTTTTTGATCTTCACACTTTTTCTTGTTTGAAGTATTCACAACATCAGCATGATTAATTTTATCCACTGTTTGCCTTTCTCTACCATTCCCCCCTCCCCCTTTTTTTTTTATTACGAAAGTTTCTAAGTTGATGTATAGTTTTGTCTGTATTGAATTTTAACGAAATCATAAATTCAACTTCGAGAGTTGAAATTTATTCAGTTCAAGCCTTTGCAAAAAAAAAGGAAAAATAAAGGAAATGGAGCTGCATGAAAAGACTCAAATTGTTTAGTCGAAGATGACTGGAATTCCAAAGAAGAGGGGGGAAAAAACGGGAAATTACTTTAACTGAAATGAAGCTGAGTGTGGATATATATGTATTGAAAAAACGAGCCTCGATATTTTTTAAGCAATGAAATCGATTTTTGCAGTTCGTATAAACTTCTTGTCGATATAAATTTTGGAATTCAAAGCTCGTTCCTAAGCTCTTAATGCACTCAATTGTGTGCGGCTTTTTGAATTGGATTACTCACATCATTTCACCTATGAATCGCGGTTGATTAATTTTAAACTGTTTTGCCGATTCAGCAATTTAAATATAATTGTAAAAGGAATTCTTCGAGAGGGAATTAAAACCTTTACTCCTCAATCAAATTTTTTCTCAAATCACAAATTTCAAAGCTGGGATTTTTTTTTTAACGGTTAAATATATAAAATCGTTTCATTGTTTTTCCTTTTAACTTCGATATATATTTCTAATAATAAATGAAAGTTACTAAATTTTAGAAACAAAATGGCCTCATTTTTTTTTTTCTTTCTTCATCACCTCTAGACAATTAATTCCATCGTTTGTGTTAAACATCTATCTCCAATTATATAGTTTATTATATATTTATTCTAAATAAGTTTTTTAACGCTAACTGAAGTTCGTAAGAAAGAACAATCACAGACACTAGCTTATTAACTTATTAATTTTACTAAGCCTGTCAATCACAGAGCTATTTTGTTCATTTAATCTATATTTCTGAAGTCTTCTGTAAGGCGAACCAGAAAAAATGGTTGGCAGTAAATAAGAAAAATTTGGTAAAATCGCAGAATAGGGGCCGTTAGAATATGACGCCAAAAATTCTTTTCGCCAAATTCCATCAAGTAACGGGTTGCAACTGTAAGTGAAGTGAATTGTAAACAATACAAGACACCCGGGTTTATTTGGCTACTTATTAGTCAGTTAACGCCACAAAAAAGTCACCAAATCCCAATGGCCCCTATTTTGCGATTTGACCAAAAATTTTACATAGTTTTAAAGAATTACTTGAGCCACCCACATAATTTTTTTGCTCAAAGAAAATTCCTTCTCAAAGGAGAACCACAAAAAAGTTGCAAGACGCACACGCACGCTAGTGGTATCTCACCATAAAACCATCGAACCCGAGAGCATGAAATTATATTTTCGGCTTTAATACAGATATTTGAGATTCATATTAAATAAAATTTATATCATATGTTGAATAAAAAAAAATTTGAAGCTTTACAAAGAAAAATGGTTTGGCATTATATAATTAGAAATTCAATGATTAAAAATATTTATAAAATATCGAAAATCAAAATAAAAGAAAAAATTTGAAGCTTTTCAAAGAAAAAAAATGGTTCTGTATTATAGAATTAAATAATTTGATTTATTTAAAATCAAAATTATTCTCTTGAAAATAATTTTTTCAGTATAAAAAAAATGATGGAATTTGAAATATAATGTAGTAATTAAACAAAATATTATTTTAAGCTGTTTAGTTCATTGGAGAGCAAAATTCTTACCTGGAGAAAAAAGAAATGTACTCCAAATTTTTCGCTTAATTCTCTTCAAGCTTTTACATAACTGTTACAATAATTGAAATATTTAAAAGTTATAAAGCTATATCATGATGTATATAAAAAATAATTCTTTCATCATTACATTATATATTTTTTTCTATCTAGGCACATTCTCAATATTTAAAAATCTGACCTATAAAAAATATTGTTAAATTTGCTTATTTAATTTAATACTAATTACATTAAAACAAACATCTTGCACTATAACCATAACATTCATATTTATTAAGTTTATAAATTATTTTTTAGTCTTAAAATAAGATTTTTTTAAAAAAAATAATTCTTTGTTATGGGAAAAAGTGAAGTTCTTTAATGTTTATTATTTGATATGTATTATACTGTCTATTTCTTTTACAGCAGTAGTAAGTTTAAAAATAATATTTTAAAAAAAATGTGTGCCATTTGATGCTTTATTTGAAATATATTTCTAGAAATTTTTGTTCAAAATCACTAAAGCATATTAACTAAATTTTTTATTAAAATATTTAAGCTACCGAAATCACTTCTACAATTTTTCTTTAAAAAATTTGTTGTGTTCATTTTTTATTTAACGTACATCGTCATAATGACTTCTCTCCTGTTGTGAGTGTAAACACTTTTTTTTCCCACTACCTTCAGTTACTCGATCTTTCACGCTTGAACTCCTCCGTTAAATTGGACCTCACAATATCGCTCAAGCGTATCTCTGACCCCAAATATTTACTAAGTACGGATTCTTTGGCGCCCTTTTTCATGAATGAAAGGGAGGGAGAATGAAATACAGTTAAAAAAAAAAAGAGAAGAGATTGGAAGAAGGTAAATTAACACAGCGATATTATGAGGAAGGTTGAGGTTGTAGTAAGGAAGCAATTCACAGTGCAGACGTGAATTATTTTTGTTGGTTATATATTGGCTTTTAAAAGGTTAAGCTGACCAAAGGCTGAAAAACCGTTACCTTGCTTCTGTGTAGCGTATACGAGATTTTAGGGTAGCGTCATATTTGAACTTAGAACAATATCGGTATTTTGTTTGGTATTTGTTGAAGATTACAGAAGATGATAATGCTTTCAAGGTTCCCAAATATTGAAGGGCAGATTAAAGAGAAGAATATACTTCAAGAACATCGCATTGATTTCGGATATTTTTTTCCTTCATATATCGGTGGATCGTGGCAATGGAAAAAAGGCGGTCTGATGGCCAAGTGGCTAGAGTTCTGGCCTTTGGTACCACAGGCTTTAGGTTCGAATCCAGGCGGGGGTTCGGAATCCACTTTAAACTGTAGGTCCCGGTCTGTTAGCGCTCGTGTGTACAAAATGAACGTAGAGCGACAAACCAAACCAACCCATGGAAAACAGGCCCCTAATAAGCGATGAAAGGAAGCCATGGCCTTGCGGATGAGTAATTTAAATTAAAAATTGTCAAAATGTTGAAGATATAAGCAAAACAAGCATTGGCAAAATCGCAGAATAAGAGCCGTCGGGATTTGGCGTCAAAAATTCTTTTCACTAAAGTGTACCAAGAAAACGGTTGTGATTATAAGCGAAGTGAATTAGAAACACTACACGATGTCCGGGTTTCCACATTTGGCGTCTAATCAATTGGCGCCACAAAAAAGTCGCCAAACCTCAACGGGCCTCTATTAAGCGATTTAGCCCAAACATTTTTTTATGTACATTTAAAAGGATGTTTAAAACTTTCTAAGAATTATTTTTCAAGATTAAAGAAAATATCGATTATTTTTTGGTTGAAAATCGATGAGTGTCTCATTTATGTATGCTACGCAGACCCCACTGAAAAGGGAGGATAGCTTATAGGACATCGCCTTTTGTGAGGTGCTTTCAAATTAGCTGCCCTTCATTTGTGTGTGTGTGATGTTGCATAAGAGAAAGTCTGAAAACTCCCCACTGACATCCTTACTGTCGATACGAGATCCTAACACATGTTGTCATAATCATTATCGAGTTTTCTTGTTTCTGAAAGCAATAATTGTATAGCACCCTGTTAACGGATTCAAACCTAAAGTTCCTGCACTATTGCTATGCACGTTACCACTGTATCCTGAGTCGGTTACAGTTATTTAATTGAATTATTTTGTTTAAACTTTATATATATCAATTTATCATCCAACTGTTGTGATTTAAAGTTTTTTTTATATCAAAAATGATTCTTTTGTTGAAGATATTTGTAATTAGTTTCCTTTAATATATTTTAATAGTTTGAAGGATATATTCAATCTAAATATAATTTTTTACCTTTGCTGCATGAATTTATTTTTCTTTTTTGTCAGATCAATATTATTAAAATTAAATGTTATTATGCAGTTTGATTGATCAAATATATGCAAAAAAAAAAAAAAAAAAAAAAACTGTATATCCGTTTCATTGTTTTTAAACATAATGAAAAAATTTAATTATTTATTTAGTTCAATTTTTTAGCATTTTTTGTGTTGTGGTATTTTTAGAACTAAGAAAATTCTTTCTAAATTGCTATATTGTTGACAAATCATCATACTTCTCTTGCTTTTTTTTTTTTTTTTTTTTTTTTTTTTGTGTTCTAATGCTTTCATAATTAAACAAAACCATTTAAAATAATTGATATTCTCGACTGTTGATTTCTATTGATTAGCTTTGTTTCAAAGTCGTAAGAAGTTTATCAACATGGGTGAATCAGGTAATTATACTTTCAACAATGGGCAGTAAATAGTAATTTCCGCTTCTTGTTCTAACATGGCATTGTTCGATATTTCGTTTGCTGGAAGCCATTCTCGCGGTCTTTGTCCTTAAGCATGATTGGCATTTCAGAATTTGTTATGTAGCGTGCCGTGATGCTCAAAGAAGAATCGGTTTATTACATTAGATGTTCGTACCTGGTTATTTCTGTGACGAATAAATGTAGGGTTTAAAGCTCTGTGTTGGTGACTGAAAAGTATGTCGTTATCGATGTTCAAAATCACGATTGTTACTAAACCTTAGTTCACGCTCTTGAGTCATCTCCGGATATTTTAACATTAAAAATATTTAAGAACAGTTTGAACTAATTTAGAACATCATCATATGAGCTGTCGATTGTTCTTTGTCTCCTGTAAATTATTTTCACCTTCCTGTGATTCAATTTAAATTGATATTTTAGGGTAGAATTATTTTGTATCCATACCATTAGAACAATCAACCATCAGATTCAGAAGTCACAGTAAACTATTAAAACCAATTGAAAATTTGAAGGCAAGTATTTTCATTTTATCTAGTAATAGCATGTCTTAAAATTGGGATATTATTTTAGTTTGAAATCATACAAAATCTTCATCTTAAAATTTCTGTTGAGTTTGCCAACTAGCTGTTTGACAGTTAGTTGGTGAGCCTTTCCCGATGATCACAACTTTTAAAAATCAACTGATTGCAATGACACTCTTGAATTACCTGTGAGCGAAAATAATTATCGGAATCACGGTCTTCGCCGTTCTTCATTGGAACTGTAATATTATTATCATTCGCTGAAGTAGTTGATTAAACGAAAACGGCGATTAGCAAGTGAAATAAGTAGTTCCCTTTTCCTTTCATTGGTGCAACAGTCCCATACTGGAACAAGGCCTTCTGCCTACTGACAGATTTCAAGACGGGAGATGTTTTCTTTTTACGTGGTAGGGTTGTCAATCCTACTCCCAACGGTCATATTAGACCGGGACCTACGGTTTAAAGGGGATTGCGATCCACTACCATGCTTCTTAAAATAAATTATTGTAAATAAGACACCTTAAAGCTTGAAATTATAAAATTATTTTTTATTATCAATGATAAAAATATTCGCAATATACACAGAAAATTAGGATAGTAATATAGAATTTGAAAATAAAAATTACCAATATTCTATACGAGAAGGATGAACCTGATTCGCGAATTATCATTATCAAAGAATTATCCTCGACCCAACGATTCTTTTGGCAACAGTTTCTTAAATTATCGCGATTCGCTATTTGCAATCGGGTTTTTGTATATACAAATTTGTGTCAATACTAGAACCACATTCCACTAAATATGAAAAAGGAAATGCAATTAAACTTTTGTTTCGCACTGTTTGTTTTGCACAACTTTTGTTGTAATTAAATTTATGATCCCACAATCCGGGATATTTGCTCTTGTGGCCAGAATTATGGCCTTTGAATCGTTGAATTTCATTAAATATCCTTCGAAGTATTCACTTCGAAGGATTAACATATACGACTTAATTGATGACCTGGCTGCAGAGAAGTGAAGATTGAATTTTAGTTTATAATTTGCTTATGCAAATTTGTTTAGAAATTAAATTTTTATTCTTATGCATTACATAGTTTTAATGTTATTATTATTTTTTTTTTTTATGAACTTGAATCGAATTAGTGCAATGTAGAAATCATTAACAAAACAGTTAATCTATAGAATTTCAACTTTGCATATACCTATTATTTATAGCTTAATATGGTTTATTGACTTCTGAAAAAGAAAAACCTTTAAGGTGGCGAAAAAGATTAATTCACTTTGAGTGGCGTTATGCTACAAGTTGAATGCTTAAGCCTATTGCTGGGATGGTTCTGCATTCCAGCGGTAGGTTAATTCATTGATTTCGCTTATAAAATCGACAGGCACCGTGAAGGGAAATAAATGAGTCGATCTATCATTGTAGTCAGCTTTCTCTATCGTGTTACTTGGTATGAGATTGGCGAGTTCACAAGTTAATTCCTTTCACCTCCGTCACTTTCCATTATCCTGTCGACCAGAAAAGGTAAGCCATGAGTTCGGCCAATGTTCCGCGAATTAAACTTTGATTCTGATCGACGAGCACTTGCATAGCTTTATGATATATTCCTCTTTAGCAAGAAAAAAGAAGTAGAATCACTGAAAAGAATTCGTAGAAATTTATCTGTTGCTATTTTTTATTTTTTTTTAAGTATACAATTGGTATCCTAAAGTTTTATATTTCAATTTTTATCATGTGAGAAGTCCGTCTTGGTAAGACTATACGAGTATGGATATGGTATGGTATGACTATACGAGTATAGATAGATTTTGTGGATGCTACGAGTATAATGTATGATACACGTATCATCCACAAAAATAAAAATAAAACTCTTGTGAAGAAAGCAGAATTTTTAAGAATTTAATATTTATGTAAAACGACATAAAACAAATAAAAAAACAACAGCACTGAACAATGTGTAAAAATAGCATTGCCAGAATTTTAATGGAATTAAAAGCATGAGTTAATCCCAAATTAATATAAATATAAAAAAAGACTCCTCAGAATAATTTGATCATCTCAAGATTTCTTTATACCAAATATGTAGATGATTAAATTTTCACTAACAATGAGGGTTATCTTCAGTTAAAATACGCACTTCTACAGTAAAACCAACATCGTAGAAAAAAAAGTGAAATTGCAGACGGTTTATTTTTTCCTGCTGTCGATGTTGTAGTTCCCTGTAACTAAAATCAATGCCATTACGACATTGTTGAAGTCCTTATAGCCAATTGGATGACTTCGAACATAGTCGCAAAATTGGGAAGTGTGAAACCGGATAGTAACACAGAACAACAGATTGTACGAACACTGCATTGCAAAGGCTCTGGCAGCAATGGCGGCTGCTAGGAAATCAATGGCAGAATGAAGGCTCTGGGAGGGTAAGGTGTACGAATGTGTTAAGTTGATTATGGCAAAGGCATCATTTTCCGTCGTCCAGCGTGCTGCAGCCTTCCTACGGTACATCTATCATCGCTTAGCTGAAGTGGGGTTACACTAACGACGCCTTTTAAGACGTGTGCGTTTAATCCTATGACATCGAAGAAGCTTTAACCGAATCCCTCTTCAATCTTGGAGCAGATGACCATCGAATCCATGTGTGGAGGTGCTAGTGATCCCAATCAGCCTTTGTTTTACAAAGGCACACGAGAATTACCCTTATGTGGGATGTTATCTGTACGTTAAGAGGTCGAATAACAATAGATATATCTGGATTGTTTCCATGTTGGTTGGCACTCATCCATGAGCAGCACGGTCTCCAAACCTTACACCAATATATATATATATATATATATATATATACACACACACACACACACACACACACATATATAGGGGCTAGCGCTCGGTACCATAGGTCTCGGGTTCAAATCCCGGCTCGCCCGTGGGTGTTTGTAGTGGTTCGGAATCCACTTTAAACCGTAGGTCCCGGTATTAATAGGATCGTAGAGCGTTGCGGGGGTATTGTTGCTCCGCGTCTGTAGCTTCAAGTTACACGCGCCCCTGGGTAATGCAAAGTGAGTAATGTCTGCGCGGCGTTTGCCTTAAGGCATCAAAGACAATTGTCTAAGTGGTTACTAGCTGCATTAGAACGAAGAATATATATATATATATATATATATATATATTATATAATATATATATGAGACAGGATAGACCACCAGATTCAGCACACCCAAAATTTTGCAGATCTTCAGAGGAATGCCTGCTGAATATATCCTAAAAGAAGTTAGTTTAGGAATCTTCATACATAGACGTATACAAGCTTGCATCTATGCCAGAAATTTAGCAAATTACTGATTTATACATTTAGCTATGCAATTATTAGCTATACATGCTTTGATTTTTTAATCATTTCATTAACTGTGTACAGGCTTTATGCTCCATCCTCCTCTTTTTTATTGTTTGGCTAGAAATGTCATTATTTCATTTTTGGACTTTTTTTCTTCAATGGTATTTAATAAGTATAAATATTTATTTTTTAAAAATTGCAATACGAAAATAGTTCAATTTCTTTTATTAAAATTCGTGATTTGTTTCGCTTACTGTATGCAACCAGGAAATAATTCATCGCATAGATAAGTTATAGCTTCAGTTGCAATAGAGTTATTGACAGCAAAAATATGTGCTTGAAAGTTTTCAGTTGAAAATGAAATTTTTAAGAAATATACGATGCTAGGTAGAAAATCGATTTCTGACTCTCTGCTACTTTCCTTCTTTATAGTAAACATTACACTTGGAGTATAAGAAAAAATAAAATAATCTATATTTATCTTTTATGAAAGTGGTTTTAGAATATTCAAGCTCACGCAGAATCTATTTGTCATGGCAGAAAAGAAACTCTTTTCTATGGCCCAGCTTAAATGCTTTGTCAACAAAAAGAAAGCAATATCTGCACTGAAGTTTGGGTTCGCATCTCTGTGCTCCTCTTAAATGGCGAAGCGTCTGTGTACTGTTAACTAGGAAAGTGGTTGGAATAAATTGATTCCACTTAAAAGTATTGAATAACGACGAATTCTAAACAGTAAGCTTTACAATTTAACTTTCGACGAAGAAAAATGTATTTCTTATTTATTTATTTATTTTTTGAAAATACAATCATTTCGATTTTTTTAAAAAAATTATTTATTATTATTATTATTATTATTTGAAAAATAATCATTTCTACATTTTATTTTTTGTAAAATTTGATTTATAATATTAAGCTTAAAATGAAATGTTCTTTTAAAAATTAAAAACGAGTACCTATTACAATTTAACTAGTATATACTCGTATTTTAGTACGTTTCTAAAGCTTTTGTTATTGATTATTTAATTTGTTACATCAGTAGCATGTACATAGTAATCGTTTGTATAACAAAATATGTACAAACCTATCTATAAGTATATTCATCTACTTCAATGGCGCAATAGCCCCATGATGGGCCAAGATCGTCTGCCTACTGGTAGATTTCGAAGCATAAGAATTTTTTTTTACGGGATAGGGTTGTCAGCCTTACTGCCTGACGGCCAATTGGTTAGCACTCTGATCGTTAGTAACCACAGGCTTCAGGTTCGAATCCTGACGGTGGCATGGATGTTTGTTAGTGGGCACCGCTATAGTTTTAAGAAGCGAAATTACAAATAATAATTTCTAATATTTAAATTAAAAACAAATTCTTAAAATCCAATCTGTATTATTGTTTTCTTTTTTCTTTTTCTTTAGTGATTCTTTTTGAATGCATGTTATAGCAATGAGCCATTATAACAACAAGTATAATAATTTTTTAAATATTTTTTTGCGTTGTTTTCAATCTTAAAATTCGCCATGGAGTTTATTTTTAAATTATTATTATTTTTTATTTTATAAATAAACTGAACCGTGTTATATTGAAAAAAGAAAAAAACTCTTTTAAGGCAAGAATTTGATTCACTAATGGCGCTTTCAGCAGTTTGTAGAAGAGCACGATTCTCATAAATACGAAAATCACGAGCTTTTGAAATTAATTTAAAGACTCTCAAAATCAGACGTCACGTTAGAAGTAATTGGCCTTATTAAATTCCCGTTGGTTACAAAGAAACGATAGGGCTGGCGTGGATGAACGTTAATTAACCTCAGCCATGATATATCAAGTTGAGAATCATGCTTAATTATCGTTAATAGCGTGCTGGACGCTGCTTTTTTTTCTTTTATATTTAATCATTTTTTATTTTCTTCTTTCGCTTATATTCAAGCTTTCGCTAGTAATTAACTTTTGACGAGTTAACATTGTGGAGGTTGGTTATTGAAGGCCTCGAAGACTAATGTGTATTTATATTGAGAAATGGTTTTCCAGTGGGTGTTTTAACACATCATCGTATCGAAATGATATTGCATTTTTATTTAAGAAAATCGTATGCTACATGAACTGTGTCCATGTTTCTTGAATTTTCAAAGCTTTTGGCGAGTTCTCTCGTTAAAAATTGCTGTAAGAGGGAATTGTATGTACTACTGTGCCCAAAAAGTAAAACCAATTTTCAATTTAAATTTCTCGGGCATATGGAATTTCAATTTTTTTTCTTTTTTAGATTGTTGGCACTGTCCTTGACATCTGTGTGAAATTTGACGTCAAAATATTCATTAGTGTTTGAGTTACGCTTGATTTTGTGAGACGCTAAAAGTGATTCTGGCAATTTTTGAAATATCTGAATTAATAGAGCAAAGAACTTGCATTCAATTTTGTTCGCGCAATGAATATTCGTGTGCTTATGTATAGAATGTTTCAGAAGGCATTCGGCGAGCAAACTACTATAGATTCTACGAAATGATGGTGAAATAATACTATGAAGATTGATCTGTGAATTTTTTTAACATGATGATTGTTGAAAATTAAAGTAAATTATTTTTTCTGTTCTCGGAAAAATTAAAGAACTTAATTATTATTGAAAAATTTCAAAATAAAAATATATACAATAAACCCAAGCTATTTAATGTGCTAGCATAATTTAAAAATTTTAAATAACTATTTTAGTACTTGATTATAAAATTATCTGGTTATTAGTATACTTTTTTTTTAGCTTGTAAATTCTGTCTACTTAAAACAATTTTCTGTATACTTATGTTATAATTAAAGGTTACATCTGTTATGTTCATTGTATTGGATAAAAAAAATCCTTCAAATTATTCGGATTATTTTTCATTTGGAATATTATTTAATCTTTATATTTAACTTTTTATTGACTTAAATGTTATTTAATCTTTTTATTAATTAAAAACTCTTTCAGACAACGATTCATTGCAATTTGCATTATATTTTATTTTACAATACTTAAAAAAATTATTATTAAAAAAAATTGATTAGTAAACATCAGAACATAAACTTTCTGCAAAATATTTATCTTTGAAAGGGGTTACAGTTTTTTAAGTATTAAATTTCTTTATATGTATATGTATTCAATTTACATGAAATTCAAAGTTATTCATACTTTGGGCTTGATGGCCGAGTGACTAGCACTTTGATGCTCGGTACCACAGGTTTCGAGGTTCGAGTCCCGTCAGGGCCATGGATGTTCGGAATTATTATGAATTATTATTATGGTCGCGGTCTATTATGACTGTAAAACATTGGACATAAGGCTGACAACCCTACCCTGTAAAAAGAAAACATCTCAAGTTTCGGAATTTGCCAGTAGGCAGACGGCCATGATCCAACATGGACTGTAGTGTCAAGGAGTTATTTATATTTTGAAAAGATAATTTTAAATTTTGTTCTTTTTTAAGAAAAAAATTAATATCTTAATATCTATAAAACTTTCAGGATCTGTGCGCAAAAAAAAAAAAAAAAAAAAAAAACCTATATGAAATCTGCCGTGTGTTATTTTTGTCTATTACCTTGTAATTTATTTATTTTTATTAGGTTTTTTTAGCATGTACATTTAGTCATACGTTTCAAATAAAAAAAAGGTTATTTGCAACATTTTGAAATGAAATTATTTCTTCATTGCGATCTTAAAACTGGATACATAGATTAATTTATTATGAAAACACATTCTAATAGATTGGTGAAACTATTATTCAAATACATTTGCCGCTCTGGTTAGCACCTAATAAGTAGAAAATTATTTCAGAATAAAGATGAAAAAAATATATATATATATAATAATAAAAAACTACATAAAAGTAATTTTTATACAGAACAAATATTTCTGCCAGACAACTTTTGCTTTCAAAAAGAAATTTCTCGCGATTCTTTTCTTTAAATTTTCAACTCCTCTTTAGAAAAAGGTTCTTGGAAATCTTTTGGAACAGGCGCCCTGCATATTACCGATTCTAAAAATATGCTTAATTGGATGCACAAACACATGTTTACAATGGGAAAGGCTTGGGGATTTACGGCTAATGTACACACGGATCGGTAAGTCAAAAGAAGCGTTCTGTTTCCCATTTTCCTAAACGCGTGTGTGTGGACTATGGAAGAGAACCGAGTCTCTGTTTTGACAGCAGCTAGAAGAGGGTAAAATAAAAATAAAAACATTTCTTGCAGTTCCTTCCATCTGCCTGATTTGTTTAACTTTAGTTCATAAATAACTGGCGCGCTGAGTTTTTGAAAAAACTGCTTTGTAAACATACATTCTTCCGGAAGTTGGGGTATCGTTCTCGCAGAGTAGTGAACGATATTTATCTTAAAAAGAATTTAAAAAAAAAGAACGTGAAGTTGGTCACGCCCGAGTTGAAATGATTGAAAATCATAATGTAATTCGAAACTTCACAAAAAAAAATGTAAAATTTGGAAAGAAGAAAAAAAATGTCGATGTTTATTTAAGGAATTGTGAAATTGTTTTATAAAACATTTTGAAATAAAGATTGCTAATGAAATCAAGTTGCTGTATTAAAATTACTTTTTTTTTGTCATGGAAACCAGGACAGAATCACAATTATGGTTGCTGATTAATAAGCGTTCGATTTAATTAAAATGTTTTTTGTTAATATGTCAGTAATGCTGGAATTGTGGCAACATGCATAGCTAGCAAGTGAGTCGATGGCAGCCATATTTAAACTAAATGGCGACGGGTGAAAAAAGTCATTGGTAAATCAGTAAATAAATGTTGATATCGACATACATTAGGATCATAAAAAAATTCATTTTTAGTTTTAGGTAAAAATTTTTTAATGAATAGAGGACAAAGAACTAAGTAGAAAGAACAAGAAATTTTATGTATAACGAATGCTATTTCATGGCCTTGTTTATAGAAACTTTGAGTTTCTGAAAATTCTATTGTTTATTTTCTTTTAATCTTTTTTTGCGTTTTTTAATTTTATATAATTTTTTTTTTCTGATATGGTTCTGGTTTTGGATGGAAAATATAGAATGATTAATCCAAATAAATTTTATTGTCAATTAAATTGATAATTTTTTTTCTTCTGAACCATGGTTTGCTGAATATGATAAATGTATAGCGCTTACATTGTAGAAAAAGTCACAAGTATCCGATTAATGTCAATTTAAATGGTAAACTAACACGTGCATCATCAATTTGTTTAGACATGATCAAATTACTGCATGTTGCTTTATGGCTTTCCTTGTACAGGTGGGAAAATTTTCTTTCTGGTCAATTATCTAACCATTTTAATTTTTGTATGGTACATCAATGAGAAATAATAGTAAGTCAAATGTCTAGCATTAAAAGCGGCCTGATGGCCAATTGGCTAGCGCTCTGACCTTTGATACCAGAGGCTTCAGATTCGAATCCTGCATGGATGTTTGTTAGTGGTTCAGAATCCACGTTAAACTGTAGGTCCCAGTCTAATTACTCCAAAGTGTGCACAAAATGACCGCAGAGCGACAAACCAAATCAAATCTAGCATAAAAAAAGATACAAAATCATAGTGTGGTTTAATATTATTAAAAATATCTTATAAGTTACTTAAATTACAACACTGAATGGAAAAGCAATGGAGTTGTTTGTAATATTTTAAACCTCTACGATTTCGCAAGATATCCAAAGGCAATGTAATCATAAAAATAAAAATTGTTTAATGATATCAATTTGATTCAATTACTTTAGTTATGTATGTAAAGTGCATCATTTGCATGCAATGCCCATTCATACTTCCTTTGTTGTAAGCAACATCGTTTCATGCACTCACCACTCCTGTAATTCTTCCTTGTCCCACGCTTCCTTCTCCGGATGCTAACATAATTTATGGAGCCTTTTTGTCACTCCGAAAGCTTAAATTAAATCACGAATGTAATCAAATGCTAACCTCACCTTTTAAAATTAATGAGATTATTCATTTTATTAGGCTTCCACCAGTAAATTAATCTTAAACTAGTTTTTCATGGCGTTCAGAACGAGTTCCACATCTGTAAAATAAATAAATAAGTATTAAAGACTTTTGATTTGTAAAAGAATAACAAATGTCATATTTAAATGCTATCGTTTAGATTTTCAATGTCATTAGTAATAAACGCTTTTTAACGCCTAAAATTCAAAAAGTGTGATTAAATGGATAGGCACAAGTTATAAAATGATTTATGAATTTTAAACTGTTATAATAGAAATATATATTTTTTTTGTAAAAAGTATTTACATTTTAAGTAGTTTTACTTTGTTTGATTTACTAAGTTTTAACGCCTAAAATTCAAAAAGTATGATTATTTGGATATAAATTTAAAAGATGATTTAAGAACTTTAAACTGTTATCACAGAAAATTATATTTTTTTGTAAGAAGTATTTACATTTTAAGTAGTTTTACTTTGAAAAAATGAATAAGGATAATATGTATGAGGCCATTCGCTATTGACAAAAAAACAAGATACGGTATTACCTTGGGTATATACCACGCGAACTTACTATATACACCACAACACTTTCATGCAACCTTAATTTGAAATAAGTATAATTCTGAACTCATTAAAGAATGTCACATAAAATGACTTACTTCATATTTAATTTTAGAAATACATATATTATTTACTTTCATTACATTCTTATTCTTTAATAATTGTTGTAATCTTTTTTAAAAATAATCCTAAATATGGTGTGAAAATATTCTCCGTGTGCGTTTTCAAATTTTAATTTGCAAATCTTTTTCTTGTATTGAATATATTTTTTTCCACATACTCCTTTCGTTATTAAAATGGAGGCTTCACATCTCAGAATGTTTTAACTGAATAAAATCAAATAAAAGTAAATCAATTATATTTAAAACAAATATTGCACTGTAATACAACATGTGGAGTCTGATGATCGAGTGGCTAGAACTCTGCCACTCGGTGCCACATCGGATTGTATTGATTCGAAATCCACTTTAAACCATAGCTCCCGGTCTAATATGACTGCTGAGCGATGGCCATAGAGCTGAAAACACTACCCTATAATACACTAAAAAGAAAACATATCCTTTCTCAAAATCTGCCAGTTGGCAGAGAGCCTTGGCCCACAAGGGGCTGTTGCGCCATTGAAGGATAATTTTATGTACCTTTTCTTAACAACATTAAATAATAATAAAATAGAATATTAAGTACAGGTTTCATTTAATTTGTTGCTCTGCGGTCATTTTGCGCATACTTTAGGCTAATTAACGTAGATTCCAAACATCGATGCCACTGCCTGAAAGTCTGTGGTACCACTTGAACCTGAAAGCCTGTGGTACCAAACGCCAGAGCTCTAGCCAATTCGCCATTAGGCCAGAATTAAGTATAGAATCTGTATACTAAAGTAGAAATAAAATGAGTTATTTATTTTTGTTGTTCTAATGCAACTGGAAAACATTTAGACAATTGTATTCGATGCCTTAAGGCAAGCGCAGCACTGACGTTACTCTCTTAGCACTACACAAGAGGTGCGTGTAGCTTGAAGATAAGCTACGGACGTGGAGTGGCAATACCTCCGCAACGCTCTACTATCTTGTTAGACTGGGACCTACGGTTTAAAGTGGATTCCGAACCACTACAAACAGCTATGGCACCGCCAGGAACCCGAAATGTATTACCGAGCACCAGAGCGCTAGCCACTCTGCCATTCAGGCCCCATAAAATGAGTTATTGACTATCATAAATACAACGAATACTATTGCTTATTACGTTTCATATGAGAAATGCTAAATTTACTTTGATGCCTATGATAATAAGGATAAAGGTTTTTTATCTAAGCTATAGGCCGATGCCTTAGTTAAAAAAAACTACCTCGGGTTAAATTTCCCGGACGTTTTGCGCGCATTTATTTTGATGTCTCCTTATCGGAACCTATGAAACTCGGATGGCACTCTATGGCGGGCATAAAAATCGGTTAAATGCTTCCTTTACCACCTTCCAGGGCACTCTGTCTAAATGTATCGCCTCTCTGGCAGATTAATTTGGCGGAGCGGGCCCTTTCATGCCAACTGCTCCAATAAGCGAAATGGGGGCAGGGTGCTTGGGTTTCGTTTATTTGCATTCCTCGGTCCACTTCATTACATCCGCGGACATGGACTCCCATTCCACTCCTTAATCAATTGAGAAGGCCGCGGCGAACACTTCCGAGGGAGAGAAAGCATTTCGCGAGAGGAAGTAACCGTGAAATTTAAGTCTCCCTTCGCAGGGGCCCCGTTTAATGATCATTATTCCGATCGGCGGCCTCGCTTTCTTTTCCGTTTGTGTGTTTCGGAGCCGACGCGGAATCCACTGAGGAGAGAAGTGGAGTGAGATGTCTGTGAAACGCAGAGGTGTTGGGTAAAAACGAAGGAAGAAGAAACGAGAAAAAAACTTGGAAAAGCCGTGAATCGATGGTCTGTGTTAGTGAAGAATTTCTCTTTTTTCAGTTTCAAAGAAAACCAGGTTGGTTTAAACTCGATTACTGAATAGAAATACAGAAACAGTGTTCAGAATACGCACAGAAACAGTACTTCTTTATACACATACATGTGTGTGTGTGTGTATATGCATGCATGCATGTGTATATTTGCCTATATATATATAATATATTTAATACATACATAATTAGTACTTTGTTTAAAGTGGATTAAATAATTTGAAGGATAAATAGCACTTATGAAAATTTAAACAAATGCTCAAGCTTTGCTTTTTCGAAAAACAGATTAATTTTATCTTATATATTTTACATCATTTTGGTCCTGCATTGAATTTTTTGTTTTAGAATCTTTAAAGTTTTTTTTCTATCAATAACTCCCAAGTGTGGTTGTTTCCGAATACCTATCACCACAAGAAAGACACAAATGTAGCAGATTCAGCGTTGCTTGGGTACGCCAGCAAGGATCGTCTATTTGTTGTCTATTTCACTTTATCCATATTTTGCAACTGCGCTTTTAAACGAACACCTTGAGGTGATTGCGTTTCGTAATTTTTGAACTGTTAAAATTTGACGCCACTCGTTCCAAAGTTTCATCTTATTATTCCGAAGATGTCGTATTACCCATTCGGAAAATTTATTTTTCAAAAATGTTTATTTTTCTATTTCTGAAGCAAAATTGCTTGAAAATATATATTAAAAGTAAGAGCAGCTTGCTTTGCCGTTTTACTGAAGAGGCAATTTGTTTCATTTACAATGTAATAGGTTACATTTGGTTCCTCCTAAATAATACTGAACATTCTACAAATCTGCTATGTAATATCTAAATTTTACTGGTACCTACAATTATTATTAGCCTCCAAGCACGGCAACTTTCTACCCAGCTGCTCCAGCCTACTGCCATCTGATGGTCAATTGGCTAGCGCTCTAGTTTTTGGTACCACAGGCGCTTCAAGCCCAAATTCTGACGGCTGCATGAATGTTTGTTAGTGGTTCGGAATCCACGTTAAACTATAGGTCCTGGTATAATTAGCTTGAAGTGCTCACAAAATGACCATAGAGCGACAAACCAACCAACCTCCAGCCTTACTGGAAGACCATTTATCGTGACCATTCCTGGCATATACACGGAAACATTCGGGAAACATCATCGATTGTCGAGTTTCGTACAAAGTTCCCTTGGCTTTGAAATCCATTTCTAGTTTTTAGGTGGTTATTATTGTTTAAACTATAAGTATATAATTATTATTGTACTACTATTCTACAAAAATATTAAATATAATCCCCAATCAATGTATTTAATCATAAAATATAGAATTAACATTCTTCGTATGGAGTTGACTCGAAGAATAAACTATTAATCGTCTAGTTCTCTTCTGATTTATAAGGTCTATTATTCTTACGATCTATCAGATTCGCTCTGGTCCATTAATTTTTAAGTTTATTGCGATATTCTTAATAGCCTGAGTAGTTTTATAACCATACTAAATCCCACAATTTTAGCTACATCGATCTCTGGGGGAATAGGAAAAAGAAAAGCTGAGTTTTTTAAAAATATTTAACAAACTGTTCGTTTTTAAGAGATGATTGTATTCAACTATGGTCATTCCTTTTCGTGGTATTCTCTATAACTAGTTCTCATCTATTATAGTAAATCACTGAAACAATTTACAAAAGTTGCATATGTCTTTTCATAAACCAGACTAGTTATTTATGAACAGGCTGTCTGAGCCATACAAAAGTTGTTTTTTCGGTTTCTAAAGGGCACTAGATTAGCTATAACGTACAACTGTTTGTTTTTTGAGCAGTTATTCAAGTTAAATAATTTAAAAGCTAACAAAAAAATTGTATGAAACTGAAAACAAACAGTTTATTAAATTAAATTTTTTAACATAACATAGATTCATTATAAAGGAATTTACAAATGATCTGACAGTTTTTATTTCAAAATAGTAATAATTAATTTAACCATTAGTGTTAACCAGAGGGTCATGCCATTTACTGGTAGTCCCTACAACTCGTTTCATCTATTATTGTAAAACACTTTATAAAACAGACTAGTTCTTTACGAACGAGCTGTCTGGGTCATACTAATGGGGTTTTTTTTCCAGTTTCAAAAGGGTATTGGATTAGCTATAGCATATAACTATTTGTTTTTTTAGCAGTTATTCTTGTTAAGTAATTGCAAAGTTATTATTTTTTTTAATAAACTGTTTGCAATGCCATCCATTAAATTTTTTAACACAACATAGATCTATTCTAAAGGAATTTATGAATAATCCGACAGTTTTTATTTCAAAATAATAATAAATAAATAAATAAAATAAAAAAGAATCTTATATAAAGATTATTGCAAAAAAGAAAAAAAAAAAAGACTTTTCAGAAAAGTACATTTTTTTTTTCTTTCCTCTCATGCGAGTAATCTAGGGTTAATTTTTTAACACGTGTTTTTTATTTTCATGTCCAAAATTATTTTTTCTTTATAACGTAAATCATAAGCATTCACATTTTTTGCTATTTATTGACACCTCATAAGAGCTGTTGAGGCATTTGCGAAATTTTTTGGAAATTTTTGGTTTTGTTAAAAGAAAAAGCATTATATGAGCATTTTTAACGTGAATTCTAGAGTTGAATACCGAACTAGATTTTAAAAAAATGTGCCTAAGATGTGCTTATAAGATTTCTAAATATTTTTTTTTTCCAGGTTTTCCTGAATTAGCAATTCAGTTAGCAATTTTTTTTATTAGATATTTTAAAAAAAAATGTTTTAGCTTTTTTTTTTTCCTTCCATCTTTTGTCACTATTAGAACTTTTTTTATGTAAATTGCTTTTTAAAACTATTCCTGAAGAATTAAAAAAAAAAAATATTTTAAAACAAATAAATTTCTATACATATGTTTATACTGGGTTGGCAAAAAAGTAATTTCAGTTTTCACACTGTATTTATATGGTGGAAAGCGAATGAGGGTTTTTTTTTTTTTTTTTTTCAACATATTATTTTTTATGTTTTAAACCATTTAGAATTTTTAGTTTTTAAATATTTAGATTTGTTGTTTTTGAACAGATATTTTTTAGTTTTTTAATTAAAAAAATGCATCAAGCACGGCATGGTGGCATGCATGTTTGTGAGTGGTTCGGAATCCACATTAAACTGTAGGTTGAGGTCTAATTAGCATATAAAGTGTGCAAAAAATGACCCTACAGCGACAAACCAAACTAAAAATTAAGGTACAGCCAGATGCTCACTATTAAAAGAATGAAAATGTGGTTTGCATGAAAAAATATGGTTTATTTGAATGATCATAAAACTAAAAATATTTTATGAAAGTATTAGATACTATAATATAGATGTCAGAGAAAGTTGCGGGCATCTCACTTTATTTTCTTTGCCAGTCGTTTTTATTAATGCCTGTTGATCTTTAATTGTTGGCACAAGTATACATATATATAGTATGTTTACTTAATTCATTAAATTGGTGAGAAGTCGGGTTGATGAACATGGGATTATCGCAGGATAATGCTGTTATTGCCTTAATGTGGCTCCCCTTGTGGTCAGAAGACTCTTGAATAAGTAGGAATACGAATATTCATTTCATAGGAGACCTGTTGCAGATTATCCACGCAATACAACTCTTTCTGAAGATCTTTTGATTACTCCTTTTGTTCGAAGTCGAATACTAGTGTGCATTATTCAACTCATCTACTATTTTGCTGGAACCATGCTGCTTGCATAGTACTAAGATGCCTTCACCATCAAGGATTCTTTGCAAGACGAATCCTTGTACGCCTCAACCGACTGAAGAGATAGTGATTCTTGTTTATGTTTGGTAAGAAAGCACTTTACCAAGTTCACACAGAAGTGAGCTTTTGTGCTGTTCGTAGACTAATCGATATTTACTATGGAGTCACTACTAGTGATTCTAGTGATACAAGTCGAGTCGAGTCGAGTTACTAGTGATTCAGATCGTGTATTGATTTGAAGAAAGCAATGAACCAGTTACCACAGTTTAATATTGTTGAAAAACGTATAAAGGAGAGGAAATCATGGTTTGGACTCAATCTTTTTGGGTGGTCGCACTAATCTGCATGTGCTCCATGGAGGAACTATGATTGCTGCAATTCTGTTGATAATTCAGTTTAATGGTTGACAATGTTCGACCTCACTGAGTTAGATTTGTTGGTGAATATCTTTAGAGCAAATAGAATAGCCAGCTTGATTTTTGGGCTTTAACCTCATAGAGCATTTTTTCGATTAGCTCGGCAGACAAATACATGCTTTGTTCTTTACCAAGGTCGTTAAAAGTGATAAGACAAGTTTATTTTTTTTTTTTTTTTTATGAATTTTGCTTCCCATTCTAGTGTCTCATATTTTAATTGCTCAGTGTGAAAAGTCAATACCACCAATGCATTACACCTAGGCGTAGTCAAGTTTCTTATTAAAATAAATTTAATTAATGTTTCTCACAAAAAACTGTTATTTTTTCTCCTCAAACAACAATTTTTTTTTTTTTTTTTTTTTTTTTTTTTTGTGAAAATGTAATTATTAATAATATTACGTACTTTTTTTGCAAATGATGCTTGCTATTAAAATTATATAAATTCAATAAACATCTTTTTGATGTACGAATTTTACACTTTCATGCTCATTTATTTTCAAATTAAACAAACACGCACACACACACAAAAATATTCATATTTAAAATAAGTGTACGTTATAAATAACATTCATGCAAAATTTTCCCTAAAAAAATTCTCATAAAATTCTAAATAACTCTTGAATCTGAATTTTATGAGGGTTTGCGACATGCATCAAATATTTGTATAATAATAATCATTGTAATAATTTAGATGCTTTAATTTTTGAAGAATTCTTTTAAATTTTAAACTAGATTTTTCATTTTTATTTTAAAAATCTAAATTTTATTATAAAGGATTAACATTATCTCAGCCAGTTATATTTTTTTACAATGGCTACTTTAATTATGTTTAATTCAAATTATTCATTATTATGAAGCTTTTTTACAATTTTGGTAGCTTCGTACTGAGGATTCAATTCCGTATGTATTTTCGGTTAAGAATTCTGTATTTTATTTCTTCAAATGATGAAAATGATTTTTGAAAACAAGAGGCTATATTTTATAAACATACATTGTGTGTGGCTTTTTTAAAAAAATGCCACTCTTTTGTCAGAATAATGTTTTTAAAAATACAGAATAAGAAAATATTCTAATACAGTTCAAAACTGAATTAAAATTATTCTCAGTAATGTTTCATCTGATTAAAAATATTTTTGCATAATTCTTAGTTATTAAAACACAAATTTAAGTCTAGTAAAATAAATTTAAAAGAGGAAAAATTTACATTTATCTGATTAATAATTTTTGCTTATAAAACTAAAATTTTCTTACTTTATTTAGGCAATCCGTTATTATTATTTGATATATTTATAGCAAATGCATAATATTTTATTTCTGTTAAGTTAAATTTATAATGTAATTTTTTAAAGTACCTCTTAGCCAACGTATGTAAAATATAGGAATGAAGCTCATATAGTTAGGCCACTTTTGCTGAGAACATTTCGAAGGTAGGAGGCATATGAAAACAGAGTTTCCTGCTGACTGGCCCAATCCATGTGGTTTTATTGCCCTGCATATGCATACGCACTTGCGCAGAGCTCGCCTATAAATTCTATTTTATTTCCAAAGTGTATGTGTTCTCTGTTCGGTCATCTTTTGAGAGTGAGTCATTGAAAAAGAGAAAAATTACTTTGTTGCATTTGACTGTTTCAATTTCAGATGAATCCTTAAACTGAGTCATTTTCAGAAAAGTTAAAATTCTACAAAAACTCACAAGTTGGGTGCAATAACCCGAGCTAAGAAGAAAAAGAAAAAATTGTCTCTCGTTAAAAATCAAATCAAAAATATTCCTAAAAATGGAACTTATTTAATGAAGATATGTTTTAAAATTATTTGAGTATAATCATTAGCGTTTGTTGCTCATTATTGCTTTTGAAATCAATATTTACTAAATCAAATACTTCTTCATTGGCGCAACAGTCCCATGGCGGGCCAAGGCTGTTTTGGTCTTAAAAAAAAAAAAAAACTAATCAAAATAAATACGAGTATCTAAGGTACAAAATATTTGCAATTTTTCTTAAAGTGGTTTTCATAGATTTTTGCCTACTGACAGATTTCGAGACAGGAGATGTTTCCTTTTTACAGGGTAAGGTTATCAGTCCTACGCTCTACAGTCTTATTAGACTAGGACCTACGGTATAAAGTGGATTCCGAACCCCTACAAACACCAGCGGCACCGAGTGCCAGAGCGCTAGTCACTCGGCAATCAAATACTACTTATGTTTAATTTCAATATTAGCTGTTTTGGTCTTAAAAAAAAAAAAACTAATCAAAATAAATACGAGTATCTAAGGTACAAAATATTTGCAATTTTTCTTAAAGTGGTTTTCATAGATTTTTGATTACACAGATGAATAGTTTTGATGGAACTATTGTAAATAGCATATGAAGTATGTTTTATAAAATTTCAAAAGTTAGTAGTGTTAATTTATAAAAATTTTAATTTCCTTCTTTAACTTTCAATTGGCAGATAGGTTTTTAAATTAAATCAGGCCATTAGTTAAAAAAAATTAAAAATAGTTTTGAATTAAATGAAAATGATTTAATTTAAAATTACCATTTTTTATTAAAAAATCATAATTTTCCTATAAATCATTTCTATATTTTTGTAACTATTTAAAAAAATAATATAAATAAAAAAAACATGTACACATAAAGAATATTTATAATTTCTTTCTTATTTTTTAAATCGCAAATTAGTTACTTTAACTGCGTAACTAATTATTTAGATTAAATAAAATTATAAATTCAAAAATTAATTTCCCCCAGTTTTTTTTACATATATTAAAGGTTTTTATTATGTAAAATTTCATGCTTGTCACTTCTCAAATTTGATTGCAAAATCTACTTTACTTTGTTTAAAGAAAATTATATTGGACTCATTCTTTCAAAACAATGCTTCAATTCAATTCAATTTAATAAAACAGTTTCAAAACTTTCACATATTACTTTCATCTTCTTCCAAGAAAGCATTTTTACTTTCCTTTTATTTTATTTTCATTCTCGTTCACGCCTTTAAATCGATATTACTATACGTGTTGCAATGCATTCTATTTTTACGCACTTGTTTATCATCTCGATCTCTCTTTACTCGATTATGCTTTTACCAGATCTCATCAGTTTGCGATTATAAAAATCGTTGGGCAAAAAGCTAGGGCGCGCCCGAATAACAGATCGGATGCTATCTCCAGGAGACAGAGAAAAGCCACCCCAGGGCTGTTTTTTATCGTTGTTGATATTAGTTCCTCTGCAAGCCTGTACTGGCGAACCCCCTCATTTTGAATCTCGGTCTTATTCATGAGTATCACGCCTTCAGCAACGCCATGCTTTCATCAGACATGTTAACTTTTTTACACCAAATGAGAATCAAGAAAAATAAAAAAATTATGATGAGAGAAAACAAACAGCGTTTATCACTCTGGAAGTTTGATGGCCTTTTCTCTGGAGGACACAGCGACACTAACCGGAACAAAAAGAAAATAAATTATAAAGAGATAAAAAAAACAACAAAAACAAACCGCGAAGGGTTGTTTATGACCGCTCACCCCAATCTGGAGAAAAGGTCCCCTTCATTATTTGGTCTTTATCAACCAGTTTGGTTCATTTCTTTATTTTTTATTATTCACTATCTTCTTTTTCATGCGACGACCGTTCGCGGCCTTCGTTTATCACACTATCTTAGAACAGGGGGAACATTTAACGCGAATCTGACGTTGAGGATGCTCCTCATTGTTTGGCACCATCTTTAATCGCTTGAGTGGACAGGCCCTGTCCACCGCAGGCAACAAGAAATATCGTGGGAAAAAATGATAGCAAAACCCTATTTGTATCTCTTCCTGTGCACTAAAAAAAACCTGATGACATAAAGTAAGGAGGGGAAAAACGAATTAGGAGGTTTGGTGTAAAATACTGATGATTCTCCTTAACCTTAATTCGTACCTGTGGGTTTGCAAAAGGATGTTCTCTCGCTCGATTTATGAGATGAAAATGTTATATCTGTGCCCTCCCCACCACTACTTTTTTTTCTTTTTTTTTTTTTTCTTCATTTGCTGTGAGGCTCGATAACTCGAGATAGCGATACTTGCTTCTTAACCTGAGGCGCAGGAAATAGTGTGTTGTCACGCAGATGCTTTTCGTAATCGAGGAGTTCAATTTATTGCTTTTGTAGGTTTCATAATCCTTTGACATAACAACACATAAGGAAAGTTTGGTTTAACATCTGAACTTGTTTGTAATTCTTTTATAATTAACGGTTGTTTGTATTTTTTTTTTTTTTTGTATGTGTTTATTATTAATAGTATTGATCAATTTATTACTTCGTAGGTTTCATAATCTTTTGACATAACAAAATTCATAAGGACAATTTGTTTTAACATCTGAACTTGTTTGTAATTATTTTATAATTAACGGTTGTTTGTATTTTTTGTGTGTTTATTATTAATAGTATTGATCAATTTATTAGTTCGTAGGTTTCGTAATCGTTTGATATAACAATACATAAGGAAAATTTGGTTTAACAATCTGAACTTGTTGGTAGTTCTTTTATAATTAACTGTTTATTTGTATTTTTTTCTTCGTCTGTAATTTTTTTGTATGTGTTTATCATTAATAGTATTGATCAATTTATTATTTCTTAGGTTTCATAATTCTTTGATATAAAAATACATAAAATTTGGTTTAACATCTGAACTTGTTGGTAATTCTTTTATAATTAACGGTTATTTTTTTTTCTTCGTTGGTAATTTTTTTATATGTGTTTATTATTAATAGTATTGATCAATTTATTATTTCGTATGTTTCGTAATCCTTTGACATAACAAAATGCAAAAGGAACATTTAGTTTAACACCTGAACTTGTTGGTAATTCGCTTATAATTAACAGTTTATTTGTATTTTTTTTTCTATGTCGGTAACTTTTTTGTATGTATTTATTATTAATAATATCGATGATTTATGAGATTAAATACATACTACCTCAAATGCTAATTCTTATCTATCTAAACTACTTTTATTTACTCTTATTCAGAAAGGATCAACTTATTTATTGTTGAAATCGCGATTTATTTTTCATGAAGCTAAGATGTCTTTTTCGAAAGAAAAATGAATCGTGATTGACTTTCTTTTTCTTTAAGACATCAGTCTTTTTGAAAAAGAAAAAATCTTTTGAAATCTATCAAACGTGAATTGAAATACGTGCTGTTTATAAAAAAAAAAAAAATTAGCACATCATTTATTATTAGCAAATGTCTTGTTTCAAAATGAAATAATATTATAACTATAGAAACACTTTTAAAATACAAAATGTGTATTAATCAGAAACATTGCTTACAATTATTAAGCTTTCGTATTGATATGTTTTAGCCAATATTAATAACCTGAATAGATTCTCAATATAAGTATCAGTGAGATAAACTTTTTTTATAGTTGAGATAGTGATTAATTTTTCATGGAGCTAAGCGATGTCATTTTACAAGAAAAATGATCGACTTTCTGAAATGAAGAATCTTCTGAGAGATCAGTCTTTCTGAGAAAGAAAAAATCTTTTGAAATCTATTAAAAGTGATTTGAAACACGTGCTGTTTATGAAAAAAAAAATGCATCATTTCTTAATAATAAATGTTTTATTTCAACATGCAATAACAATATTATAAACATAGAAACACTTTTAAAATACAAACAACACAAAATGTAATTAGTGACAAATTGAATAACTTCAAATTTATTAACAGAACAGAACACGATGAGAGAATAGAAATCCAATTAATACTTAAATTAATTAATTAATAAATCATATACTTTATTTTGGCCATTAAGAAAAATACTTTTATGTAACGCAATTGAATATATTAAAAAAAAAATATGCTATAAAATTACATAAATATTTTGTTATTCTACAGAGAAAAGATTATAACTTTATTGTAACATTTCTTTGCATTACCACACATTACAAACATTGATTGTGACGTGCTTATGTAATAGAACATCGAATGCAAAGCAATTTTTTTTATACATTGCATTTACTAATTTCTATGAAAAAAGAGATTTTAAGTAAACAAAGTATCGTCTCTTTCTCACTGATTCTCATATTGAAAATTTATTTAGCTTATTATTATTGGCTAAAACACATCAATACGAAAACTTAATAGTTGAAAACAATATTTCTGATTTATAAAAAAAATATTCCTATTTACAAATTGTTTATAACAACATTTCTGATTAATAAACGTTTTGCATATTAGAATATTTTTTATTAATCAGAAATTTGGTTTCAATTATTAAACTTTCGTATTGTAAAGTTTTAGCCAATAAGCTGAATAAATTTTCAATATAGAAAGCAGTGAGATAGAGACGATATTTTATTTACTTAAAATCTCTCTTTTCATAGAAATTAGTAAATGCAATGTATAAAAAATTGCTCAGCATTCGATACTTTATTACTTAAACAAGGCGTAATCAAAGTTCGTAATGTGTGGTATAGCAAAGAGTTGTTACAATAAAGTTATGATCTTTTCTCTGCCGGATAACAAAAAAAATATGCCATAAAATTAAATAAACATTTTAATATATTTAATCGCATTACATACAAATATTTTTCTTATTGCCCAAAATAAATTATATGATTGATTAATTACATTAAGTATTAATTGGATTTGTATCCTCTCATCGTGTACTGTTGTGTTAATAAGTTAGAAGTTATTCAATTTTCCACTCATTATGTTTTGTGTTGTTGAGGTTTTTATTTTTTCAGCACATGTCAATTACTTGTTGTAAAGTCAGTCACGAATCGAAGAAAGTAGGCCAAAAGCAAGATAAATGTTTAATTGTGTTTATTCTTTGTTTCAGAATTAGGGTGCATCAATTATCTTCAACTTCGAACATAATAATATTTGCATTTAAACCTTCATTAGAGGTGACTTTCTTCACCTCAAATCATGTGTTTTATCACCTGTTCTAACACACTTAATGGAGTCACGACAATTCGTTTCAGTGACATACAGTGGTGATTATGAAATAGGCATGTAATTTTTTTTGTTTATTTTTATAAAAAAAAAGAAAAAAGAAAATCCTTAATGTTTTAATTTAATTTTAATATATATTGTCCTTGGATTTATCTCGTTTGACTAAATTTAATGGCTGACAAGACAATGCTTACTGAAAATAATAATAATAATAATATGAAATAAATCAATTAGTTAAATTGTGTTATATTCATTATGAGTTTGTAATTTATTATTTTTAGAAAAAGGAGTAAGAATTATTACAATAATTCATCATAATATTCATCACATAGTTTTTAGGTCTTAAACTTTTTTCCCCCTTAAAAGTATGATAATAGCATTTTTTTTTTTTTTTTAATAATCAGAAGAAAAGAGAGAGAAACATTTCGTTCTTTATCGAAAAAATCCAATTATTACCAAGTATAAATCTCCACAAAGAAAAGAATTTGAAAATGTCAGATATTGTCCAAATGTTTTACACGTTTATAAATTTGAACGACGTTTATCAATTTAAAAACTAAATTTTTTTTTGATGTTCTCATAAACTCATATATATTATCTAAATAAAAAAAAATTATGATATTGATATCTTGACCTGTTCTACTATTATACTTACTATTTTTTTTCTGCGATTCATACAGTGATCTACATGTTATAAAAAACCATAGATCAGCAAGCAATAATCGTTTCATTTTTGTATATACCATGTTCATAACAATTTGCTTTAATTTTAATATTCCAAAAGGTTGTTGCATCGGTAAATGAATGTTTTCCACTGAACTCTAACCCATTGTATCTAATGGTGGCCCACCTATTTTGACAATTGACTGTCGACTGTAAGCGATAGGGTTTGTCTTTTTTTTTTTTTTTTTTTTCTTCCACTGTTTGATCGTCGTCAGAGAAATTGCCAGATATTATCCAAATGTTTTGCACGTTTATAGATTTCGACAAAGTTTATCAATTTAAAAACTTAATTTTCTTTGATTTTCTCATAAACATATATGTATTAACTAAATAAGAAAAATCCTATGACATTGATATCCTGACCTGATGTACTATTTTGCTATTTATTTTTTTTCTATGATTCATACAATTATCTACATGTTATAAAAACCAATCGACCAGCAAGCAATAATCGTTTCATTGTATATATCATGTTCATAACCGAAATTTGCTTTAAATTTAAAAGTTATTGCATCAATAAATGAATTTTCCACTGAACTATAACCCATTGTATCTGTATCTAATGGTGGCCCACCTCTTTTAACAATGGAACTGTATGCCGACTGTAAGCGATAGGGTTTGTCCCTTTTTTTTTTTTTTTTTTTTTATCTTCTACTGTTTGATTGTCGTCAGAGACCCCGAAAATTGCCAGATATTATCCAAGTGTTTTGCACGTTTATAGATTTCGACAAAGTTCATCAATTTAAAAACTAACAACAACAACTTCGACAAAGTTTATCAATTTAAAAACTAAATTTTCTTTGATTTTCTCATAAACATATATGTATTATCTATATGTATATAAGAAAAAAAACCTATGACATTGATTGACATTTTTTAATGATTCTCACAATGATCTACATGTTATAAAAACGCGTAGATCAACAAGCAATAATCGTTTCCTTTTTGTAAAGATCATGTTCATAACCGAAATTCGCTTTGATTTTAAAGGTTATTGTATCAATAAATGAATGTTTTCCCACTGAACTCTTACCCATTGTATATGTATCTAATGGTGGCCCACCTCTTTTGACAACTGACGCATGCCGATTGTAAGCGGTAGAGTTTGTCTTATTTTTATCTTCTACTGTTTGACAGCGACCCCGAAAATTCTCGGATATTATCCAAGTATTAGATGTTTCTATTTATATAGATTTGAACAAAGTTTATCAATTTAAATATTAAATTTTCTTTGATTTTCTCATAAACATATATGTATTATCTAAATTTAAAAAAAAATATGGTATTGATATCTTGACCTGTTTCACTACTATATATATATATATATATATATTTTTTTTTTTTTTTGCAACTGTTCACAGAGTGATCTACATGTTATAAAAACCAGTCGATCAACAAGCAGCAATCGTTTCATTGTATATATCATGTTCATAACAAATTGGTTTAATTTTAATATTCCTAAAGGTTGTTGCATCTATCAGTAAATGAATGTTTTCCACTGAACTCTTACCCATTGTATATGTATCTAATGGTGGCCCACCTCTTTTGACAACTGACGCATGCCGATTGTAAGCGGTAGAGTTTGTCTTATTTTTATCTTCTACTGTTTGACAGCGACCCCGAAAATTCTCGGATATTATCCAAGTATTAGATGTTTCTATTTATATAGATTTGAACAAAGTTTATCAATTTAAATATTAAATTTTCTTTGATTTTCTCATAAATATATATGTATTATCTAAATTTAAAAAAAAATATGGTATTGATATCTTGACCTGTTTCACTACTATATATATATATATATATATATATATATTTTTTTTTTGCAACTGTTCACAGAGTGATCTACATGTTATAAAAACCAGTCGATCAACAAGCAGCAATCGTTTCATTGTATATATCATGTTCATAACAAATTGGTTTAATTTTAATATTCCTAAAGGTTGTTGCATCTATCAGTAAATGAATGTTTTCCACTGAACTCTTACCCATTGTATCTGTATCTAATGGTGACCCACCTCTTTTGACAATCGACGCTTGCCGAACTGTAAGCGATAGGGTTTGTCTTTTTTTCTTCCACTACTGTTCGATTGTCGTCAGCGACCCCGAAACTGAAACGAGTGGGTGGTTCGACATCGAATCTTGAATTGACAGCTTTCGCGGAACTGAGGATCTTGACAAGATAATCATTATCGTTTGCCCCCAGGTTTGCTGATGCTCCACCTTACCTGTCTCTAACTGGGTTCCCACGCTTTTTTTTTATATATACGAGCCCCCTATACAATTTTTTTTTTCTCGCTTGATCATTTCTCCTTCCCCTTTTTTTTATAGGAAATGGGGTGGGTTAGATGAATCATTATGAAGAAATCGGTGTTGCGAAGAATGTACCCTCGTAGACATTATAGTTCGTTTGAGAGTGGAATTGATGGTCGGTTGCGATTTCAGCTGCTAACAGAATAGTTGTCAGGTAAATAGACACACGACTCTTAATGTTTGTTTTCGATGCTCACTCAAGGGAGTAGAAGTTGGACGTTAAAAGTCACTGGCAAAAATTTATTTAAAAAAAAGTAATTTATTATTGTATTATTTTTATCGGATTTAGTTTGATTCAAATTGTGAATTTGTACAATCTATCGCGATGATTTTGTATGAAATAAATGATGATTTATACTTGAATGATTCTTTTATTCTATTAAAAGTTTTGAATAGCATTAAGATAACATTCAACAAAGAATATTTTCAAATAAAATAAAATTTTATTTTCTGTAATAATATATTAGTAAAGTTTTATCTGAGATTCTGTTGAGTAATCTATAAAAACAAGTAATATAAAAAAAGTTTTTTTTAAGTCAATTCCTACTTTTTTTTTCACTATATTGCAAAAGTCCTTTATAAATAATTTTCATTCATTTTTTAAGTTTATCTGGCGCCATCTATTGGTAGATATATGCAACTTAAATCTAAAAAAAACTCAAATTAATTAATTAAATTAATTAATGAATTAATATTTGAAAAAACAGTATTAACATCAAATGTCATCCAAGTTCAAAAAAAATATATTTGAACTTGAGTGGATGAATAAAAAGTATTTTATTAACGATTGAAAATTTGAACAAGATATATATAGGGAGAATGTGAGCTAATAGAAGGAATTGAATGGCATTGAAAATAAAAATAACATTGAACTTTCTTGATAATATAAATAAAAAAGCACAATTTAAAATGTTTTTTTTTTTCAAAGTTATTTAAAGTGAAAGTGAAGCGTGAAAATAAATTTTGTTTTTAAAGTAAACTAAAATAGTTTTATTCATAGCATTTGAAAATGTTATGCCGCTCCAAATACTTTATTTTATTTTGAAACGATCAGTGAAGCAAATTTAAAACAAAAGACTGAACTTTACTGCTTGAGTTGCTTATATTATATATATTATTCTGTCAATTTGATTATTATAGTGCTTTTATGTTATTCCATAATGTATTTCTTTAACTACAGACAATTTATACATCGTGCTCCCAAAAGTATGACAAAGGGCTTACAAGAGTAAATACTATTCACAAAATCAAACGCACCATACAAAAAAAAAAAGGCACTGGAAAAAATATACATGTTGAGATAAAAAAAAAGTAGAATTAAAATGAATAATTAAAAATTAAAAGAAAAAAAGATTACAATGAATGTAGTGTGTAATGCTAGCATACAAAAAATTTAGATAGACAAACTCATACAAAACTTAATGGAGGAAAAAAAACCACAGCTGTTGAATTTGAATGTTTAAAAAAAAAACATAGAATCATGATTAAATGATATTCACAAATTCCTCAAAAGCTAAAAAAGATGTCGTTTTTACATGTTTTGCAATGGGGGAAGCAGAACAGTGTTTTCTTTGACTTATTGGCTGTTTATTCAATTCCTTCTATTAGCTCACACTCTCCCTATATATATCTTGTTCAAATTTTCAATCGTTCATAAAATACTTTTTATTCATCTACTCAAGTTCAAAAACATTTTTTTTTTAAACTTGTAGTGGATGACACTGGATATTAATACAGTTTTTTCAAATATTAATTCGGTAATTAAATTTAATTAATTTTAGGTTTTTTTAGATTTAAGTTGCATATATCTACCAATAGATGGTGCCAATAAACATAAAATAATGAATGAAAATTATTTATAAAGGACTTTCTGCAATATAAGTGAAATAAAAGTAGGAATTGGCCTTAAAATTTTTTTTTTATATTACTTGTTTTACTGATTGGTTTGTCGCTCTACGGTCATTTGCTGCACAATTTAGAGTAATTAGATCAGGAGGTATAGTTTAACGGGGATTCTGAACCACTAACAAACATTTATGCCACCGCTAAGATTGGAATCTGAAATGCGGTACTAAAGGCCAGAGAGCTAACCAATTGGCCATCAGGTCGCAAAAAAGATTTTATTGATGAATCACTCTATTTTTTTCACATGTATACTCTTAAATATGATCAGTTCGACATTTGGCACCTGTCTAACAATGCAATTAAACTAATTAGTTTATTTGCTATGGAATCCACAAAATTACTACGACCTGATAGAAATTGAATAATTTTGATATTGTAATTATTATTTTGATATATTACTCCGTACTGTAATTAAACTAATAAAAAGCCTACCGAGAAGGAAAATAAAGATGCTCGTATTGGCTTAAAATGTTTTAGTATATTTAATTAATTTGATCATTGACATTTGTGTTTCAATAATCTGTGAATTGTTTTTTTTTTTTAAATATATTTATTTTATTTTGTATTTTTCTTTATCTCTGAATATACTAAACATCTGCTTAAAGAAAAAAAAAAATAAGAAAATAAATTTAAATTGCTTATTGGTAAATAGGTATCACGGTAGCATGGATTATTTCCAAATAAAAATGATTATGGATGCATTTAAACTATTTTGAAAAAGATGCTTTTTTTTTCTTTGAAATACTAAATACCCTGAAAAAAAATATTGATATAAAATGGAGGAAAATAAATGTATAAAATGTAAAACTGACAAAGGAACAGAAATACAAACCATTTTAGTGTATTTATTATCATCATCATCGGCGCAACAGTTCTATGGTGGACCAAGGGGGTTTGCTTACTGTTCGAGTCAGGAGTTGTTTTCTTTTTTACAAGACGGGGTTGTCAACCCTAGGTCATATATAATTTTATAAGTAGATGTAAATAAAAAAAAAAAAAAAAATGCAGTATTAGAAAAGGAGATATATCTGTAAACGTTGTTCAGAAATGTTAAAATGGGTTTGTCAAATGTTAATGCATGGTTGTCAAGCCTTATGCCCAACGCTCTACAGTCATATTAGACCGGGATCTACAGATTAAATTGGATCTTGAACCAATACAAACATCCGTGTCACCGCCTGAACTTCAATTCGAAACTTGTGGCAAAAACATGCAACTACCAGAGCTATTCACTCGGCCATCGTTTAATAATACAGTTTCCAAAAATACTAAAGAATTTTTTTTAGAGAAAGTCAATGTAATTCATCTCCTTAATTAAATTGGAATTTTAATTTTTTTCCTCCCGTTTCCTCGAATATTTAGAAACTGTACGAGTAATTATCATATTTTTTTACCCTAGGGTGCATTGTACCAGTATCAAATTCCTTTTTTCTTTCCTTTTGAAAAAAGTAAAACTGCCTTATCTGCTTGTCCTTAACCTGCAAATGACTTAAAACGTTTTCATCCTTTTATCTTGATTGGAAAAGTTTGGGACTATCGGATAAAAAAATAAGAAAAACATGCAAATTTTGAATGAACAAGCTTGGCTGTATGCGATCCAAGGGTGTTTCTTGAGAACAGTGTGATCAATAGATTAGATTTGCAAAGAAGTTCGGCTTCACCAATTACCATGTTAATGGGCAGCCTTTTTCTCTCTCTCTTTTCTTGCTATTTCAACTTTTTGTGCAGGAAATGGTCTGAAGGGCCATTAGTTGGTCCTCCGGGTTTCCCTCCTCAAACCTTTTTTTACGTGGGTGGGTTTAAACTGGTTATTTGTTGATACAAGTCGGTCGCAATTTCTTTTTTTTTTTTTTTTTTTTTCTCTTCCCTGTTCGGCCCTCCCTTCCACACTACGGACGACCTGTTGAAAAGGTTGATTATTTAGAGTGATTGCTGTGGAGGAAGTGTTACAAAGTTTACAAGATAGTCGAATTTCATTTTAATGCTCAATTCATGTTCACATGTTCAAGCAATTAGTTTCTGTCAAGGTTGGGTAATTTAAATAGAGTGTTTTTACGCCATCTTTGTGTTTTTTAGTTTTTTTTCCTTAAGTTTTTTAATTGGCAATATATTTTTTTTCTTTGACTTTAAAGTAATTTTCTTTTACCTTGGCTTACTTTAAGTGAGATGGCTCGTAGGACGGATCACTCAGCAAATTAATTGAAAAAAAATATATTTACTATTTAACTCGTTAATTTTTTTTTTTTTCTAACAATTAAAAAAAGTATACTTGAAACCATAACTATGTTAACACGTAAGGTATAAATAATTTAACTTCCATTAATTAACTACAAAATACTATTTTCATGTTTTGCAATGTCTGTTTGTATTTACTCCCTAACTCGTTATTTTATTTATTTTTTTTTTTTTTTTTTTGGTCTAACAATTAAAAAAAGTATAATTGAAATCTTAACTATGGTAATATGTGAGATATAAAAGAATTTATATTACAGTAATTAATAACAGAAAAAATTTTCATATTTACAATGTCTGTTTGTATTTACTCCCTAACCCGTTAAAAAATATTTACTCCCTAATTCGTTATTATTATTATTATTATTATTTTTTTTTTGTCTCACAATTAAAAAAAGTGTACTTGAAATCGTAACTATATTAATATGTAAGACATAAAATAATTTGACTTGCATTAATTAACAACAATTTTAAGTATATTTATAAATCATGTAGGACATGATGATAAAAACCGAAAGAAAGTTTTATATTTTTTATTAGTTCCAGGCATCAGAATTATTTTATTATTATTCAGTTACGGATGAAAGAGATGAATGATTTGATTTTAATATTGTCTTAGTTGTTTTTCATGGTACATATCTTGTCACCTTTTATCGATTTTCAGAAAGAAAAAAAAAAAAACGAATTTTTATTTACTGATTCACCAAAATATATATATATAATAATTTATATTTTTTTCACAATTCTATTTTTCAGAATTTCGAAATATTTTTTTAGAAAATACCTCCTTTATGATAAACATAACTTTCAATTAAAAAAAAAGGGAAGGTTTCACAAAACATGTCATAGTCAGCAAGTCATTTGCTTGTAAATAATCTCTGAATATTTTTCGATATACAAATGTGCAATTCCAATTCCTGCATTAAAAAAAAAAAAATTAAGTTATTGATTATTTCAGAAATGCAGCGAAATGAACATGCTAATCTTAAAAATTTGTCTTGCGTAAATTATTTTTAAAAATAACTTTATAAGTGTAAGAAATAAAGTTTTTCAAAAAACAAGTATGTCATGAATTTGTCTTTTAAAATAAAAAAAAAAAAAATGATGCTATTTTCAAATTTCGGTAAATAAAAAAAAAAGTAAAATACAGTTTACTGTTTAAAAATTAAATAAAAAAATATGAAATTTTTATTTGCTCCAAATAAAAAAATAATTGGTTTTCAAATAGGCATAAAAATAATTTTCAATGAAAAAAACAATGTCTAATTAGTGTAATCATTTTAATTAACTAGCGTAATTCATACATTATTTTGGATTAGAATAGTTCCAAAAAAATAAAAAATTGGCTGAAATTAATAAATTGTTTTTAAATGATTTTAAAAAATTTAATTAAAATAAATTTAATATTCAAATTCCAGTGTCTTGAGACTTCATGTATAAAATATAACTGTAAAATTACCTTATAATACTTATATAAAAAGCTTCGTCGATATATTTTTTAAACGCATAAAAAACAATTTAATGAAAATCATATTATAATTAAGAAGAATAATTTTGAAGATTATTGTCATTTAAGAAAATTTTAAAAAATAAATAAATAGCTAAATTTTATTATACAGATAATTCAAAGCGAAAAATAAGTTATCTTCAGGATTTGCTGCTATAAATAAATACATATTGATGCTTCAATATTCTATAAAATAACACTATTTATTCGTTAGTAGGTTGTACAATTCACAAGGATTTTAAAGTGATATTTTGAAAGCTATGTTGAGTTTTCGAGGAAGCATGCTAAATGAATTTATTTTTTATTTCAAAAAGTACAATTATGGTTTATTTTAGCTAATAATTAAAAATTTGGGAGAATTTTGTGTTTTAATGCAATTCTTTTTCGTTCCGCATTTTTGGCATTCCATTAAATTCTATCTTCATTTCAGTGATGGTGGAATTAATCGATTTCACATTAAATAGAAAGTAATAAACACTTAGGAATTTTATAAATATGAAAAGAAAAGACAATATTCGTTTTCTAGACGCAATCTGAAATATCTTTTTTTTTTTTTCAATTAAAATTCCATTTTCTTTTTATAATTTTCCTGCGATTATATTTATTTATTTATTTATGGTTGCTTTTTAAAATTATGTTTGTGAAATTCTTCTGGAAGAAATGGAAAACAGGGAGCCGTTGAGCAAAACATTTCAGTGAAAGAGAGAGTGCTTTGTGTTGAGCCATTATGTGCGATTTTCATTGCTGATTCATAATATTCTGTTAAATCTATTCTATACACTATTTATTTATTTCTTTGCCTGCTTCAGGGAAAGTCCGCTGTGTCTGAAATGACTTCTTTTCAGGTCCATTGACCTTGAAAATAAAAGTTTCTTTGTCCTTATTGGTGTGTACTCTCAGTTCTTGAAAACATAGAACTTCTATTACAAATTCTATTGCAAAGCACGTCAACATTTGGACATGGTTATTTTAACATTCCAAAGTTAATTTTTTTTTTTTTTTTTCACTTTTCGAAATCGTTGAATTTCAGATTAATTTCGTAAGTTCTTTGAAATCCGCCAGTTGGACAATTTTGAGTTTTTGTTGTGCTGTTAATATTTTGCAAAATTTGTTGATTTTAAGGACAATTATTTCATTTTTTGTTTAAATAATAAGAAATGCTGCTCCAATTAACCTTTCAGCAAAACTCACACTAGTTTTATAGGAATATTGTTCTATGGCCCTTTGCCAGAGTAAAATAGATTCCAGTTTTAATTTAAAATATAATAGTACAATTCTGTAAAAGTAATTTGCATTTATTTTTATAGATAAAAATTTAATAAAGAAATTCATGTTGATGTCTGTATCTTTTTCAAGTTTCTTATTAAATGAATACGTTCTTTTTAATGGTTTGGTTTGTTGCTCTACGGACATTTTTTGCACACTTTAGGCTAATTAGAAGATCTGATGAGGCCCATTTGTATATATTTGAGCGGAAGATTTTAAGACCTATTCTTGGTGGTGTTAGGGAAAGTGATTGTTGGAGAAGACATGGTACAACGCAAAATTTATAAATGCTATAAATATATAGCCAGAATATTATAAAATTTATTAAAATCAATAGTTTAAACATGGGCTGCTCATGTATTCAGAATGAAAGATTTAAACCCTGTAAAAAGGCTCGTTTTGACAAAGCCACAGGGACAAAGAGGACACAAGTTGCGATGGATAGACGCAGTTGAAAAAGATTTTGCTCTACTAAAGATTAAGAATTGGGGGATCATCATCACCCAGAGGAATGCATGGAAACCTCTTCAAAGGAAAGCCTTGGCCACCCTGTCGTGCTATTGATGATGAGACTAATTAGACCGGGACCTACAGTTTAACGTGGATTCTGAACCACTAACAAACATTCATACCACCACCAGAAATATGAAGCCTGTGGTACTAAAAGCCAGAGCGCTAGCCGATTGGCCGTCAGGCCGCGTTTGGTTTAATGAGAAACACACATTAACTTTTTTTAACGCCATGAAAAAAATAATATTCTATGTAAAACTTCTAGGGATCTTTTCTTACCATACATAAAGAAAATTATATTTGATTTCAATAAAATGTTATTGTTTAGCTATTTTTTAGTTACAATCTATGGAAAAAAATAAGGATATATTATTAAAAAATGTTTAATACTTTTTTGTTTCAAAGAAAAATGTTTTCCTCGAGCAATTTCTTTTATTTTTAAGAGGAAAAACATTAACAAAAATTATGAGATTAAGAAAGATTCTGTGCATTTTTGATTTAACGTCGGATCATTTGATTTCCCGAGAGAAAAAGTAAAAACAGAAGTTTCATTGAATGTCATTTTTCACAGATATTAAAGAAAAAGCTGATCTCCATTAATCACGTTAATGGCGATTTACTCATGTTAAAATGCTCTTCTCACAAGTAAGACCGAGGAAACATCATCTATTGGATTATGATTAATAAACCGATGAATTCGAAAGTAATTTACAGAGATTAAATCATTGAGCATGCTCGCTTATGAAGCTATAATTCTTTGACATATTAGGCGGCTATTTTCATGTTTTTCGGCAAAAAGTATCCTCTTAAGAACAATGAGAAAATGCATAATTCAAATGCCGTTTAATGTTTGTCAAGTTCAAGGATGAATGGTATTGACAGCATTACAAGTTTAGTAGACCATTTCTTGCAGTTCCAATCGCATTATTTTTAGAATAAAACGGCAATCAAAGAACAAAGATTTATTAACCGTCTCTTAGCCTCTCAACATTATGGAGTCTTTAAACCCATTATGATGTTATACATTTTTTTATTCTTTTCCCATCACTGTTTAAAATGATTTGCAGGAATTCTCATAATTGCTGTCGTGCTCGTTTTGAAAAATTTATATGTTTTTAAACTGTTCATGTCAGTTTAAAACAGATAAACAGGAAATTTATCTGTTCATGTCAGCTGTGGTTAAGTTTTAACAATCTCTAAGAAGAATTTTTTTAAATGATATAAAATTTAAATTAAATTAAAATGATATAAATTAATTTTTATATGCTTACGATTTATTCATTTTTCGGGGACAGCAAGTAAGAAGAATTTAGAAAAATTTATGTATAACAAAAAATACAATTCGCTGAGTTTTAAGGATAAATAGCAAATGAAAAGAATTCTTATCTTCAATTCATGCCGGCTGTTAGCATTTTTCACAAATGTAACAAAGCTGTTCTAAAACTTTTTTGTCCTACCACCCACTTTTTACTAGAAAATAAAATGCTATTCAGTACCCCATGGAAGTCTACCTTCTTTAAGCGGGCGGCCTGATGGCCAATTGGCCTTTGGTACCACAGGCTTCAAGTCTGAATCCTGTCATGGATATCTGTTAGTGGTTCGGAATCCACCTTAAACTGTAGGTCCCGATCTAATTAGCCCAAAGTGCGCACAAAATGACAGTAGAGCGACAAACCAAACCTTCTTTAAACGATCAAATAAAAAAAATAAAGTAAAATTGTATTATTTTATATATCTACGTACGTCTTAAAATACACTGAAGTGACAAAAGTCATGGGATACCTCTTAATATCGTGTCGGCCCTCCTTTCGCCCGGCGAAGTGCAGCAACTCGACGTGGCATGGACTCAACAAGTCGTTGGAAATCTTCTGCAGGAATATTGAGCCATGCTGTCTCGATAAACGTCCATAATTGTGAAAGCGTTGATGGTGCAGGATTTTGGGCACGAACAGACCTCTCGATGATGTCCCATAAATGCTCGATGGGATTCATGTCGGGCGATCTAGGTGGCCAGATCATTCGTTGGAATTGTCCAGAATGTTCTTCAAACCAATCGCGAACAGTTGTGGCCCGGTGACATGACGCATTGTCATCCATAAAAATCCCATCGTTGTTTGGGTACATGAAGTCCATGAATGGCTGCAAGTGATCTCCAAGTAGCTGAACATAAGCATTTCCAGTCAATGTTCGGTCCAGTCGCACCAGAGGACCAAGTCCATGCCATGAAAAAAACAGCCCACACCATTACGGAGCCACCACCAGCTTGAACAGTGCCTTGCTGACAGTTTGGGTCCATGGCTTCGTGGGGTCTGCGCCACACTCGAACCCTACCATCAGCAGCTCTACCAACTGAAATCGTGACTCATCGGACCAGGCGACGGTTTTCCATTCATCTAGGGACCAACAGATATGCTCACGTGCCCACGAGAGTCGCTGCAAGCGATGTCGTTCTGTCAGTAAAGGCACTCGAGTCGGTCTTCTGCTGGAATAGCCCAAGAAAAGCCAAATTTCTCCGCACAGTTCTAACAGACAAGTCCCTTGTACGTCCCACATTGTGCGGTTATTTGACGCAGTGTTGCTTGTCTGTTAGAATTTACGACTCTTTGCAGACGTCGCCGGTCTCGGTCGTTAAGTGCAGGCGGTCGACCACTGCGCTGTCCATGGTGGGGGGATGTTATGCCTGAAATTTCCTCGGCACACTCTTGGATCTGGGAATGTTGAATCTAACGATTTCCGAAAATGGCATGACCCATGCATCTAGCTCCAACTAACATTCCGCGTTCAAAGTCAGTTAATTCCCGTCGTGCGGTCATCATCACGTCAAAACCACTTCACATGAATAACATGAACAGAAATATGCGCATTTATACCTGTTCTACGCGGTGCTACTGCCATCTGAAAATTTGCATATTGCTATACTTTTGTAATAACACACTTTGAAGCTTGAATTTATAAAATCTATTAAAATCAAGTGTATTCACATTAAAAATTATCTTAGTGAAAAGGATGAACTTGGTACACTGCTGTTAATGAATTCATGGATCTATTTTTGTAAGCAGTATCTTTAAATTTGCTTTAAGACTTGACCGCCGAATAGTTATAACTTGAATCTTGTGTAAATAGTGTTAAATGTTATAATCTGTTTTTTTGTAAATGTTGTAAAAAACATCTTTAACATCTATGCAAAAGACCTAGTTGATGTTCATAATTAATCAATTGTAATTATTATAGATAATAAATTATGCTCCAAGAAAGTATATTACATAACAAGTAGGAAGGTTTTTTAAAAAAATTTTTATATCTTCTTTCTTTATCCCTTCACCGCCCTTATTTTAATTACCTCCTCCACCAATTCACCCAAAGCTACTATCTCACCCTCAATCGTTCCACTGACAACTATCACCCACTCTGGAAATAATGAGTTGTAATTTACATAAATATTTACAAAACATTGCCTGTCCTCAGAATGAATTAACAGTCCTTACGTACGTGGAGTTAGTTCTTCAGAATTTTATAGGAAATAGAACTTTTAACAATTTTTGTTTCTTAGTTACAAATATTTTAATTAATATATATATATTATGTACTTTTAGGAAAAAGTTTTTTTTTTTTTCATATCAGAGGTAAACGTGACTCATTGAAAATATATTTGTTAAATTTCAAACTAAACAAGTAATATAAAACAAAATTTTAAAGTCAATTTCTACTTTTTTTTCACTATGTTATTGCAGAAAGTCCTTTATAAATAATTTTCATTCATTTTTTTAAGTTTATCTGGCTCCATCTATTGGTAGATACATTCAACTTAAATATACAAAAAACTAAAATGAATTAATTAAATTTAATGAATGAATTAATAATTGAAAAAACTGAATTAACATCAAGTGTCCTCCACTACAAGTTAAAAAAAATGTATTTGAACTCGAGTGGATGATTAAAAAGTATTTTATGAACGACTGAAAATTTGAATAGGATATACATAGGAGAGTGTAAGCTAATAGAAGGAATTGAAAAAATATAGCTGCCGATGTTATAATAACAGATTAAATATCTGCCTGGTCGATATCTATAATTAACAGTTATAATTATTATACTCATATTTATACACAGATTTCTTAAAATATTATTCTTTTTCCAGCTCTAGTATGACATTATTCTTTAATAGGTGTAGTTTTCAATTATTATTGTTTAAAGTAATTTTATAGTCATATTGAATTTATTACACGCTATCGATATATCATTTTATAGCTCAAACAATTTAAACTTTTCAAATAAATGTTATCCATAATTAATATCTAATTCATTTAAATCTATTAGTTGAAAAAAAATTGGATGAAGAAAATCAGAGGAAAATCTGTTTTCAATTTTAATCTTAATTCTTAACGATTGTTAAATAATCTTGTTTTTAAAAACATGAACGCTGTCTTTTCTGAAGGCCCTGGTGATAAATTATGCTCGTAAAATCGGAAAACTAAATGACCCGATTCTGAAAGTTCATCTTGAACTTAATAGAACACTAACTGCTTCATTTTAAAGCTTCATAAGTTTCTTTTCCATAATCATTAATTTCTAACAACTCGTCAATTCTGACGGGGAAATTTTTGTGAGAACTTTTGAGCGTTATAAATCATCTCAAGGATAGGAGAGCAAGTCGACTCATCACGTACTGGGCGACAGGGTTAGCTTGTACGTAGTTGAAGGATTTATTATTGTGTGTGATACCCAATCTAGTAAGAGCTTTTAGTAGAACCACAGTATAAGTGAAATACAATTAATAGTTTCGTTTTCTCATCTGTAGTTAACAATACGAATTAAATTAAAATTTTTTTTTTTCTAAGCAATTCATTTCGTATACAAGTATACAAGGATTGTTAAGATTTTTAATCAAAAATATATCTTTTATGTAGATTGTGTGTTATTTTAATTTTTTATTTTCGCAATTCTTAAAACTTTCAATGTTTTTTTTTTTTTTTTTTAGTTGGTTGATAAATAAATAACAAATAATTAATAATAATAAATAACAAATATATATATAATTAAATATAATTTGTTAAAAAATTATGTATAAAAATTATATATAGATAATTTTAGTTAAAATATTCATTTTTCCATATGTATATAATATATTAGGTATTTCTAATCAGAATTATTAATACAATGATCCATTTAAATCACTAACTAATAATTTTTTAATTGAACATAGTTAAATATACATCTTGCTAAAATTTTAGAGAATCATTTAATCAAATCAAATCAAATGAAATTGTTTTTTATTTTCTTGTAAACACTGTTTAATATATTTAATGCAATATAAACGCAAAACACAATTTAGCATAATGTCGCAACATATTGTTTGATGTTCCCCCAAAACAAAAAAAAAACACCAGATGCACAGATTTCTGACGGTTGCCCACTATATGATAGCGTATAATGAATATGAGGTATATGTTAACATGACAGTAACTTAACCACGGTCCGCACTATGAATTAAATGGCCTTCTAAATTCTTATTTTAAACATAAATATTATGGTTTCTATTCTTTTTTTTTTTATTATTATTATTCATGCCTAAAAATGTTTACTTTCAAATATATGCTATGGATTGCGCATTTTAATGCATTATCTAGCAATGCCCTCAATTGCTTTGTTAATCACAATTTAAGAGATAAACATTATTTTTAGACGCTCCATAAACATGTAATTATGTTACAAACAAACATTTAACATTTTTTATGTTAAAACAAACATTTGTCAATTATTAATGCTTTAATAACCAAATAAAATTGAGACTTTCATAACAGCATTAAAAATAAATAAATAATTACATAATTAGGGATACTTTATCCAGGTTAATGCATTACTGAAAAAAACTGTTTTCTCTTTGTTTGAAATAAACTTGGAAATTATCAATAAAATAAGTTTCTAACATTTAAATGTTTAGTTATTTATTCGGGCAGGACTCCATGTTATTGTTTTTCATCAAAATCTGAAAACATTTTTTTTTTCTTTCCCCTTTACTTTGCTATTTCGCTCAATTCCTCCAATGTTTTCTAAATTTTTGTATATTCTTTTCCGATGAAGTAATTTTTGTATACCCTTTCACGATAAAGTTTTTTTTGTGAGATTTTTTGTTTACATTGCCCCCCCCCCAAATAAAAAATATACTTGGCGTTATTAGACATACTCTTCCGAAAACATCAAAAAATGGGGTGAAAAATATGCCTGGTTGAAAATATAGAAACTAAAGAACTTTTTCTTTGATGAAATCATTCTGCAAATGTAATAGCAAAATTAAAAAATTACTGCACATTTTTGTGGTGATATACCAACCAACTTTTTGTTATATAGTATTTTTTTAGTGATATACTAACCAACTTTTCCTAACCAACTTTTCGTTATACTGTATTTTTGTAGAGATATACAAACCAACTTTTCGTTACGTAGCATTTTTGTAGTGATATACTAGCCAACTTTTCGTTATATAATATTTTTGTAGTGGTATACTAACCAATTTTTCGTTGTATATTATTTTTAAAGTGATATACTAACCAACTTTTCGTTATATAGTATTTTTGTAGTGATAATAGTAACCAGCCTTTCGGTATATAATATTTTTGTAGTGATATAGTAACCAACTTTTCGTTATAGAGTGCATGTCAGGAGGGAAAGCGCTAATTAGTTTGAATTTTATTACTGAACAGAAAACTTTTTTTTGAATTCTTATATTAGCTTGCTTAACTTTTAAAAGTGATCGTGCAAATTATAAAATGGCAGATTTTAAAATTAAGAAATATATAATTTTATTTTAAAAAAACTAACGAATAGAGAATTACTCTTAACTGTTGTACAATATTTATTTACAAACAAAAACCTGCATGTCACCATTAAAAATGCGTGCTGTGTATCTAAAAGCACGATATAACGGATAGCTGGAGTTTCTGTATCATATAAGCTCTTTATTTATAACGTGATCATAAAATAAATGGATCATCTTGTAGATTGAGAACTATTTGAGGATAATATCTCAAAACACAACATTGTTTAGATATCTCATTCACCCAAGCACTTCTGGTGTCAATGGATGGCCTGCAAGAAACACGGCTTTTTCTCTCTTTACTCCCACTTTATATAAATACCGGGCTTGGAAAAGAGTGACTTTTCCCATTAGCAATTCCCTCACGAAACATTAAATCAGTAGCCGGTAATTTGTCGTGGAAATTGCTCGCCAGACAAAACCTTCTACGGTACGGGCTCCTCTGCGCTGACCTTTGCTCGTCGACCTCTGGGATATGCGAGAGAAATAAGAGGGGAAAGATTGCCCTCCGCGGTACCTTATTCCAGATAAAGAAAACAATCACATAGTAAGAAGAAGAAGAAAATGAAGAAGAGGGGAAAGAAAAAGGAAAAAAAGGGTGAACATCTTTCTTGGGCCGGTGAACTCGTTTTCCACTTCGGGTGAAAGTGAAGATAATTTTCCGTGAGGAGATATGTCACTAGGCGACTGCGATTTGTTTCTTCAGAGATGGCCTTTCGGCCCTAAGGGTCAATTACGCAAGTTTTTCATTTTACTGTATGTACTTGAATGGGAAATTTTTTTCGAAAAGATGAAATTTCGTCACTTCTGTAGCATATTGCGACTGGAGTGATGAATGGCATGGTTGTGATTGCTTCCTTTTCCATTGTTTCTTTCTGATTGTTTTTCTCAAGAGTATGTTTTAGATATAACTCAAGATTTTTTTACTGACATTCCGATTTGAAGAAATTATAGTTGATTTACGCTAATTAAGTTCATTAAGATGAAATTTCATCACTTCTGAAGTGATGAATGGCGTAGTTGTGGTTGCTTCTTTAACATTGTTCTTTATGATTGTTTTTTGTCAAGAATATGAGTTGCATACGCTAACTCAAGAATTTTTCTTTTAATTACTGATATTCCGATTTATTTAATATTGAAGAAATTATAGCTAATTAAGATGAAATTTCGTCACTTTTGTAATATATGACTCGAGTGAGTTGTGATCGCTTCTTTTTCATTGTTTCTTTCTGATTGTTTTCCTCTATGGGTTACATAACGCTAACTCAAGAATTTTTCTTTTAATTACTGATATTCCGATTTATTTAATATTGAAGATATTACAGCTTATTTAAACTAATTAAGATGAAATTTCGTCACTTACTTCTGTAATATATTGCGATTGGAGTGAGGAATGGCATGGTTGTGATTGCTTCTTTTTTATTATTTCTCTCTGATTGTTTTTCTCAGAAGTATATGTTGCATACGCTAACTCAAGAATCTTTCTTTTATTTATTAATATTCCGATTTATTTAATATTGAAGAAATTATAGCTGATTGAGATGAAATTTCTTCACTTCTGTAGCATATTTTGACTGGAGTGATGAATGGCATGGTTGTGATTGCTTCTTTTTCCATTGTTTTTCTCTTAGAGTATGGGTTGCATACGGTAACTCAAGATTTTTTTTCTTTTATTTATTGATATTTCGATTTATTTAATATTGAACTGACATTCCAATTTATTTAATAGCTAATTAAGAAGAAATTTCATCACTTCTGCAGAACATTGCGACTGGAGTGAGCTGTTATTGCTTCCTTTTCCATCGTTCTTTCTGATTGTTTTTCTCAAGAGTATGAGTTGTATACGCTAATTCAAGAATTTGTCTTTTATTTACTTATATTCAGATTTATTTAAAATTGAAGAAATTAAAGCTGATTTAAGCTAATTAAGATGATTGAGATGAAATTTCGACACTTCAATAGTATATGGTGTCTGAAGTGATGAATGGCACAGTTGTGATTGCTTTTTTTTCATCCTTTCTGATTGTTTCTCTCTTAGAGTATGAGTTGCGTACAATAACTCGAGAATTTTTGTTTATTTATTGATATTTCGATTTATTTAATATCGAAGAAATGATAGCTTATTTAAGCTAATTAAGAAATAAATTCGTCACTTCTGTAGCATATTGCGACTGGAGTGATTACTGGCACGGTTGTGATTGCTTTTTTTTTTTCATTGTTTCTTTCTGATTGTTTTTTCCTTAGAGTATGGATTGCATGTGCTAACTTAAAATTTCTTTTTTTTTTTTTATTTACTGATATTCCTATTTATATAATATTGGAGATGATTTAAGCTAATTTTCATTTCCATAGTTTTTTTTTTTTTTTTTTCCGCATCTTAATTGACAGTTTTTTATGAAATATATTAATTTCTTTTTGGCATTATATAATTTCTTTTTGAGTTTTTAATGTTTGCTGCAATAGCTGGTGTACGTTATAAGTGGTTAAAGTACTTATATTGAACCAAAGGAAAAACTAATTTTAATTAAAATAATCGATATCGATCGATCGACTTATCGATTTTCGTGGAATTATCCTTATGTCAGCGATTAGAAGCAGGGAAAGGTTCATGATGTACATTGTTGTCAATATATAAATAAAGGTGTATGTTTTTTGAAAAAAAAAATTGCAATTATAATACTTTATTGCATGGTTGCTATAATGAAGCAATTTAAAAGCGTTCAAATAATTTCTCAGTCAACAAAAATTTTATAAGCTAAAAGCTTCAAAAATTAAATGTTTTTTTAATTATTATTCATTGGTTTATGTGAGATTTTAAATTATTAAAAAGGATATTCTTTTTCACTTTACTTGCCTTATCGAAAAAAAATAATTAGTTATTTATATTTTATAACATAAACAATTTTAAATTACCACAATGTTTATTTTAAAGCCTAAAATTGCTATAAAAACAATAAGCTTCGAATTTATAATGTGCCATAGGACAAAGATAATAGAAGAAAAATAATTAACCAAAGAATTTTGACAAGGGACTTGGCGAATATTCTAGAAATTCATAGCATTTACTATAAGGTAATTATCAGCAATCGCGTATAAGTTTTTAAAAATTTTCTGGAATTTTATAAACAGGAGATTTTCTGAATAGTAAACATTTGATTTTAACAATTATGCAAAAACTTCTTTGAAAGTGTTGCCATAAATTCTTAAACTATTTATTTGTCTATTAATTTTTTTTTTTTTTTTTTATATATTTTGATAGTTTTTTCGAGATAAAAGTCTATGGATTAAAGAAATTCTACTTTTTATGATTTTAAATTTGTTAAAAATATGTACAAATAAAAAACTTGAAGTAACAATTACGAGTAAATGTATCTAGAACTTTACATGTTTTAATATTATAGTATATTGAAAATTTTTTAATTTAAAAACTTTTATTTTTGTTATTTTTACTAGCTATTACACTTTTTCTATAAAAGATTTAGAATAATAGAATAAAACATAAAAAAAGTTTTTACGTGCTCTACATTTTGTTACTACCTACAATTCCTGTACAAACCTACACCTGCTACAACCTACAATTATGATTATTCCCTCAATTATGTTTTTTTTCCCCAGGTTTTGTTTTTAGTTTGGATTTGTTTACATAAGTAGGTAGTTTTTTAGGTATTTTTTACGTGATTTTTTTTTTATTAACATACTTATTTTTAATTCTTCAGATACAAAAGAAAAATAAATAAATAAATAAAATTTTAAAAAAATGTCTCAAAAATTTCTTCATTGCAATTTCGATTCAAGTTTTTATTGTTGGGGAACTAAAATAACAATAATTAAATATCAATATCTGAATGTTTTTAATGTATTTTTATTATTGTTGTCAATATGTATTTTTAATTTTATTTAAGATTAAAAAAAAACTGTCTTTGGAATAAAAATTAAATAAATGTCTGCCTATTTTTAAATCAGTTCTCAAATTCCTAACACTGTTATTTTTCCCAGACTAAACTTGACTCATAAACTGACGTTGAAAATACATTGGCCCTAAAACACAAAAAACATGGAGACCACACTACAAGCATAGATTCACTTATCTGCGTTTTCCCTTTTATTTTTTACTTTCCGACTTATCAGCTGAAATAAAAAGCCGATGAAGTGATCAAAGGAAGGGGGGAGGGAGAGGGGGTAAAAAAAGAAGAAGAGCCCTAACCCCCGAGGCTTTCTGGAGGCTCTTAAGTGAGTCAATCACGTACGATTTTATTATGAAGTGTGTAGAAAGGCTGGTGTCTTTTCAGTTCCCACGGATGAACTTCAAGGTCTGACCTTATCTTAATGGCAAAGAACTCTAGTTTTCCAGTTAGGGATATGAATGAGAATTCCTGAGATATAATTAATGTTAGTCCACTTTTTTTTATTCGTTATTGAAATTGTCAATTCGCGCCAGCGTTCGGTGTTTGTAGTATTCGCGAGAAGCTATTTATTAAGAGAGAAAGCTGTGTGTAATTTCCCCAGACTCATTTTGGTTGTTTTTCAGTTTGTAATAGATGATTAATGCCATTTATCGGTTTTCGGCTAGACTCATTTGCATAATCAGGGTTCATGAATGCCATCGATATTGCTCGTTTTGAAGATTCGCTGGTGATTAACAAAACGTAGAATGATCAACATTGCAATGTTGTCATGATGAATTGAGAGCTGTAACATTAATTCAAAAGCATCGCGCTGTTTCTTTTTTTCTGATTCGCATCTGAATAGATATAATCGAAAATTATATTGCCGGTGCATATAATGATAAATTAATTACCCATCTGTAACTTCTGTGATACTATGTCACAACGATGCATTTATAAAATGCATACTAATCTCTTCTTCGTCAGCACTACAGCTTGTTTGTTACCGGCCAACGCAGTCTTCATAAGCGTTCTCCATCTAACACTACATTGCCATCTATTGACCTCCAGACCCTTTAGGCGGCCTGATGGCCAATTGGCTAGTTCTCTGGCCGTTGATACCACAGGCTTCATGTTCGAATTCTGGCGATGGCATAGATGTTTGTTAGTGGTTCGGAATTCACGTTAAACTGTAGGTGCCGGTCTAATTAGCCCAAAGTGTGTAAAAATGACCGTAAAGTGACAAACCAAACCAATCCCAGATCCTTTAGATTTCTGTCGATTGAATCAACCTATCTGGTGGGAAGCCTTTCTCTTCTTCGGGTGCCTTCGGTGGTTGAAAAAGGGACATTTTTAGTTGAATATCCAAATTATATTTGGGGGAAACATCAATAGCATTGCTCAAAACTCTTAAACAAAGTTCGAACATTCCATGTGTCTAATCTCAAGTCCTTATTCGTTCCCTGTATTTTGGGAGTAGTCAATCCGGAATTCACTCCTGGAGATTTCTGAATCAAGCTTTTTTTTACAAAATAAATGTGATCAGCCCTATGCCCAACCCCCAACCTGAGAGATCAGACTATCGCTTTCGTCTGGTAACTCCCCACAGACCTGTTCGGCTTGGTGACCCTGCCCGTAGTTAAGCTACCGTCAGTTTAGCTCTGTGGTTACTTACATGCAAGCCAACTACATGGCTACAAGCCTACAAAGCCACAAGCCCATACGTACATAGCCTACATAGCTACAAGCTCCAGTTACATGATTAAATATAAGAATTATTATAATATAATCATATTTTTTTTAATATAATTATTTATATGTAATGATTTAATATAAGAAATATGAAACTAAATTGCGTTGCAACGCTAATCAATGTAATGTTATGGTCTTGACTAATTAGATGTTTTCATGTTTGTTTTAAGAAAAATTTCATTGAAGCGTCAATTTATGAAATATAAAGATTCTTATTTATAGATATTTTCGTGTGTCTTCAAAAATTGAATTTTATTGTATGTTTGTATATGACGTTGTCAAACCAAAATAAATAAAAAATAAAAAAATTGTTCGATTTTTATAGTGAGGAAGCGATAGAAAAAAATGTTCGCTTTTGATACTAAGAAAACGATAGAAAAAAAAATTGTTCTCTTGTGATACTAAGAAAGCGATAGAAAAAAAATTGTTGGCTTTTGATTCTAAGAAAGCTATAATAAAGAAAAAATTTGTTCGCTTTTCATACTATGAAAGCAATAGGAGAAAAAAATTGTTCGTTTTTGATCCTAAGAAAGCAATAGTAATAAAAAAATTGTTCGTTTTTGATGCTAAGAAAGCAATAGTAATAAAAAAATTGTTCGTTTTTGATCCTAAGAAAGCAATAGTAATAAAAAAATTGTTCGTTTTTGATGCTAAGAAAGCAATAGTAATAAAAAAAATGTTCGCTTTTGATTCTAAGAAAGCAATAATAAAGAAAAAATTTGTTCGCTTTTCATACTATGAAAGCAATAGGGAGAAAAAAATTATTCGTTTTTGATCCTAAGAAAGCAACAGTAATAAAAAAAATTGTTCGTTTTTGATGCTAAGAAAGCAATAGTAATAAAAAAAATGTTCGCTTTTGATTCTAAGAAAGCAATAATAATAATAATAATAATTGTTTGCTTTTGATTCTAAGAAAGCAAGAAAAAAAAAAAAAAATTGTTTGCTTTTGATACTAAGAAAAAAAAAAAAAATTGCTTTGCTTGCTAAAAAAAAAATTTTCGCTTTTGGTACTAAGAAAGAAATAAGGGGAAAAAAAAAAAAAAAAAAAAGAGCAAATAATTTTTGAACAAAAAGTTTAAAAGCGAATTTCTTTTATAAAATGCCAAATGTTTTATTAAAAAATACAAATAAAAAAGAATAAAATTGTTACAGCAGATGATGAAAAATGGTTCCAGTAATGGCAATAAAGAAACATTCGTGTGAGGGCGATTTAAATCGCACATCTCAATGACAAAAGCACAGCGATCGATTTGTGTATCACGGCTAACTCATTCCAAAGTAGATTTACGCTTTCTTTTTTGTTAATCCTTGCCAGTATATCGTGACTGCGGGCTTCCAACATTTGCGCGAACACGTTGTGGCCAAATTGTTTGTTGAAGCATTCCGTCACGGAGCCTCGGAAGTGAACGATACAAGTTGATTCTTTTCGCCCGCCTGTCCATTATGCTTCATTGTCTGTTAATGGCATTAGTTGTTAGGGATAGTTAAAAACAACTATTGTGCATTGAGACTGATGCTTGTGTCATTGGGGCATTACGAAAACGCACGCTTTTGTCGTGAGGGAAAGATATTAGGATATTTAATCTCTATCTGGTTGCTGAATGGATCACGTTAACCTAAACGCACTTTATGACTGTTTTTATTTTTCGATGCCCCTTTTCATGGCCAAGAATTAAACTTGCGTGACATATATACACACATATAATATGTATATTAAGAAGTGTTTAATATTTTTGTGTATTGTAATAAAAGGAAAATAGCGATGTTAGAATAAATATTTGAAGAAAATATGTAGAAAGAAAGATACAGTAATATAAAAATAAAATTTCATTTTGTATATAATAATATAGTGAATTGGGGAATCTGATGACCAAGTGACTAGCGCTCTGGCACTTTGCGCCACAGGGTTCGAGTTTGAGTTCCGGCATATGTTTGTAGTGATTCGGAATCCACTTTAAAGCATAAGTCCCGATCTAGTATGGCTACTACTACACTACATCCCATCACTATGCCTAGAACTGAGTTGCCCTTTTTCAGTTCGGGAATCATGTAAATGAGAAGTCTGACTGGGCTGTGTGACGCTCTAAATATAATGATCGGGACCTCTGATATAAAGTGGATTTTCGGAACTACTACAAACATCCATCTTATCGCCCGGACTTGAACCAGAAACCTGTGGCACCGAGCGCTAGACACTCGACATTCAGGCCACAAATTTTGAATGCCAACGGCACACGGTGTCCCCAGTTGGGGTCTAATATGACTGTAGACAGTTGGGTTTAGGCCTGATAACCCTACCCCATAAAAATAAACCATCCTCTTGTCTCAAAATCTGTCAGTAGGCAGACGGCCTTGGCCCACTATGAGTTGTAGTGTCAGGGAGTTACTTATTTAGTTAATATAATGAATTAATGTCCCAAATGTTATAAATTATGGAATCTTAATGTTCCTGTAATTAATAAAGTCTGACTGTTATTCAGATCAATATATATTAATAACTATAGCTAATCTAATAAAAGAAATACCATTCATTATATTAATTAATAGATATTGGGGTGAAATATATCAGAGCCAGCTTTCCAAAACCTAATCAAAATTCTTTAAAAATCGGGGAACCCAAATTGGTCATTAAGATTCATTATAATATTATATGAAGTAACCGCCAATGTAACATATTTAGAGAAGTTTTAAATATTTTTTCCTTTACATTATTTTATTTCTCTCTTAAGTTGAGGGGGGGAACAATTACAAGTATGAAATTTGATGTCTGATTATATTATGTGTTGCTGTTGTTATCGTATTCCTTAAAGAGTACAAGAAAATCAAATATCGTGGTGCTCCCGAATAATATCGGCTATGTTGATTGCCAGCTCGAGAGTATAAATCCTCAAATTTGCACTGATTTGACTGAATATATTTTCTTTAAAAAGATATATTTGCTTAACTTTATTTAAATTTTATTTAATTATTAAAAATTTAATTCACAAACATTATTTTTATTTTTCAGGAAAATTCTAGAGGACAACAGCTTTTAGATGTGGTATTCAAGCACTTGAATTTAATGGAAACGGCATATTTTGGTCTTCGATATATTGACTCGACTGGACAAAGGGTAATACATAATCATACATTTTTCAAAAAATAAATTTAATTAATGCCATCCTTTATTAAAATATCAGTATCATATTCATTTTATTTCAGAAGTATGAAGTTTAATTTAATGCTTAGTAAAACAATTGGCAGATAATTCTCTTTTCTCTATTTTTTCTCTATATTCTTTTTTTCACTGTAATTCTCTTTTCTCTCTCAACATAAAAGATAACATATAATTATACATTTCCAAAAAATAAATTTAAGGAAAGTCATCCTTTATTAAAATATCAATACCATATTTATTTTATTTTAGAAGTAAGAAGCTTAATTTAATGCTTAGTAAAACAATTGGCAGATAATTCTCGTTTCTCTATTTTTCTCTATATTCTCTTTTCTCTCTCAACACAAAGTGTAACATATAATTATACATTTCCAAAAAATAAATTTTAGGAATGTCATCCTTTATTAAAATATCTTTATCATATTTATTTATTTTATTTTATTTTAGAAGTATGAAGCTTAATTTAATGCTTAGTAAAACAATCAGCAGATAATTCTCCTTTCTATATTTTTCTCTATATTCTCTTTTCACTGCAATTCCCTTTTCTCCCTCAATTGAACAAAGGTAACATATAATTATATATTTCCAAAAATAAATTTAAGGAAGGTCATCCTTTATTAAAATACCAGTATCATATTTATTTTATTTTAGAAGTATGAAGCTTAATTTAATGCTTAGTAAAACAATTGACAGATAACTCTCTTTTTATCTGGCATAAAAGCATATCATAAGGGCACTGTAACGTTTATCAGTGTTTTTTTTTTGCCTGTTATAAATTTATTGAACTCAGTACAATTCTCAACACAAACGTAAGAAAATGCACTAGACACATGCAGAACACATAAAAAATACTATTTTATTGATTGCATCTTTAGTCTCCACCCTAAATGCAGATTTTATCTGTTTCAGAAGTTGAGAGTAAATTTTTTTCTATTACTTCATTTAATTTATTCTGCTCTCATTTTGACTCAAAGTATAACGATATACAATGGAGCATATGCTATTTTATGGGTTTTAATAAAAAATTGAAAAGGTCGTAAAATCTGTCTTGTTACAATCTACCGCATCGAGATAGAACTTCTCGAGATAAGATCAGTTCTTATTAGATTGTACATGTGACTCTCTTAATAAAAAAAAAGTTGTTTTCGAGATCCTTCTGAATAAGATAAAATTGATTGTATAATACTAATTTTTTAATGAAAGTGACAAAACCGTAACTTGTTATGAAAACATATTTCCATACTTCACTGGACATATAAAAATATTAAATATTGCTTGGATTTTTAAAGATGGAATTTCTCTAGATAAAATCTATTCTTGATATGTGTAATGTGGTTCTACTTTGAGATGTTGTATCAAGACAGTTTTACGATCTTTCCAATTTTTGAAGACACATGTAATAATGTCTACTGCATTGTAGAATTTCTGCTGTACTTTTCGCTAATTTTTATTCCAACTAATTTTTTGGCGTATTAATGTTTTGAATAAAATACTAACATTTAAAAAATATGTTTATATTCTTTTATCATATTTCAAAAATTATATGGAGTTCAATTTCTGAATAGGTGTATTCCTTGGGTTTTTTTTTATTTATTTATCTTTATTTTTTATTAAATTAAATTAAAGTGAAGATGTTTTACTTAAATTTTTTAAATATGTATTATTGAGTTTGTAAAATGTAGATTTGTGAATAAACTTTCTTTGATGACATTGTTCGATGCTTTATAGACGATGTAAAAATTTCTGACAAAATGCATAAATAACATTTATTAAATTAAGTTGTTGGCTCTGGTGCTCGGTGCCATGGATGTTTGTAATGGTTCGGACTCCAATTTAAGCCATAGGTCCCGGTATAATACGACTGTATAGCGTAGGGCTGACAATCCTCCCCCCGTAAAAAGAAAAACTTCTACCCTCTCGAAATCTGCTACCTTGGCCTACCATGAGGCTGTTGCCCCAATGAAGAAGAAGAAACTAAGTTGTCACTTAATAATTTGTAAATTATTAATAAAATTAGTAACAACATAGATGCATTTTATAAGGCAATATTTCTCTTTCACATTCTAGCATTCTTTTTCCTTTCAAATTCTAATCAAAACAATTTCTCCCCGTAAAAAGAAAAACTTCTACCGTCTCGAAATCTGCTACCTTGGCCTACCATGAGGCTGTTGCCCCAATGAAGAAGAACAAACTAAGTTGTCACTTAATAATTTGTAAATTATTAATAAAATTAGTAACAACATAGATGCATTTTATAAGGCAATATTTCTCTTTCACATTCTAGCATTCTTTTTTCTTTCAAATTCTAATCAAAACAATTTCAGTTACTTAAAAAAAGAACAATATAAGCATTTTTTTTTAACTATGAAATTCTTTTTTCATAATAGATATAGAAGAACAATTGAAAGTGCTTATATTTAGAATATGATTAGAAATAATTTTTATTTTTCAGTAATGAGTAAGATTCGAAGAAATAATTGCTTATCAACATACGGTTTACGTACTGTTCATTTTTATAAATATTATTGTTTTAATTAATTTAAAATTGGGCATTAATAATTCATTTTTATAATTTAATAAAACAATATTTTTCCTCTTTATATAAATAAATTGCATAAGATAAATCTTTGTGACTGTTTAGTAAGAGGAGAAAAAACATTGAAATATATAAATTTTTTTATAAGAAAAATGTTTTATTTTGCTATTTGTTGCTCTTTATGCAGTTAAGGTTTATTTTTTTAATTTAAATTTTTAAATTAGTTATAAATTGTTTTTAGCTAGGAAAGTATTTATCAATTGCATGCAAATTAATTTTTTACTTCAGTGTTTTAAGTTTTCTCTTTTATGCATGAATGTTTTTTTAAATTCTCATTAAATATATTTCGTAATTAATAATGATAATTCTTTAATATTTATTCATCCTCTCTTTTTAAATACATTGATGTTGCAATATATTAATGTCTAATAATAATAGTAATTGATTTTTAATAATTTACGTCTAGCAATTTTAATATATTGACGTTTGAAAATATTCAACAATTTGTGCCATAATATTAAAATTCTGTTCGTCTTCCATGTTAAAACTGCATTCACCCTTCTGTATTTTATTATTATCCATTTATGCAGAGATTGTGGATTAAAGATATCCAATTTTTTATCTGCTTTGTGTCTTATGTGTAGAAAAAAAATTAAGCCGAAAATAAAGCTTACAGATTCTACAGATGATCGTAAACAAAAAAAAATTAGTAAACAATTTATAATCTAGGATGTACCCATGGGGGGAAAAAAATAAGAATATAATAAATAGTATAATAATTTTTAGCTCTCTTTCATTCAAAAAAAATTTAAGTAATTCGGTTGATCAAGAAGTGCGAATCACTGAAAGAAATATTTAAGAAAATAATTTATAGGTATTTAAATTAAATTAAAGCTTAATTTACTATGTTATTTTCATAAAGGGGTCTGATGGGCGAGAGATTAGCTCTCTGACGATCGGTGCCACATGTTTAGGATTCTAGTCCTGGCTTTGCCATGGATGTTTGTAGTGATTCGGAATCCACTTTAAACCATAGATCCCAGTCTAATATGGCTGTTGGGCGTAGAGCTAACAACTCTACCCCGTAAAAAGAAAAACATCTCTCGTCTCGTAATTTGCCAGTAGGCAGACGACCTTGGCCCACAATGGGGCTATTGCACCAATGATGATGATGATTTTCATAAAATTATAATTTAAATAATAATAATAATAATAGTAATGGTAATAACTATATAAAAATCTCACTATTTTTACTTATTACCCCCCTCCTCCTCCATATCGGAGTCAATGTTGGTTAGCTTCTGTTGTAGAGTATTAGCAATATTTTTAATTGTGAAATTCGACACACTTCCTAGTGTTATCTAAGAAAACAGTTTTTTTCCCCAGTTACATAAATGTTTTGAAGACATAAATTTTTCTTTCATAACCCAAACCCATATACAGCCGTCCTCCTTTTTTGCTTTTTTATCAAACTTATGGGGCCCGTAAACCTTGTTCCACTATCAGTGTGACAACAAAAGCTTCCTCTTATTTCTTGTCCATCATAAATCGCATGACCGCCATTGGGAAACGATACCTCTTGAGACAACACGCTGAGAGCTAGACGTCAAACTATATCGTTTTCGGACGCCCACCTTAAACTGATTGACACAGCTGGCATGACATTTTCACTTCTTTTTTTCCTTTAATTTATTCTTTCTTCCTGACATCTTTTTTCTTTCTGTTACCTTAAGTCCTACCATACCCTACGCCTTCCGATTTTGCGTGAATCATTCGTCATGTAGGTCAAAATGCAATTATTAGACACTTACGGTTGGCAAATATTCATTTATGTTAATTGGGAAAACCTTTGATTATAAAATTGCTTATTACTCTTCCCTTTGCAGTTGGTTAGTTTGGATTCCTTGTTTTCCATAGGCGGAAATAGAGTGAGAGGGAGGTGCAAGGACAGCACTTTCCCTCCCTCCATGAATTAAAACTTCAATAAGCACTATTTATATTCATTCATATAAAAATAAAATAAAGTTAGTAATTAAGAACATGTGTTATTTTCTATCGATCATGTTTTACAGAAAAACATGACGTAACTATTTTAATGCAGTTTTATTATTTTAAGATTGAAATTTCGAAGATAGCTGATATAAAGTCGCCTTATATACAAGGTGTTCAAAAAGATATAAAAAATTCCCAGAATTTCCAATGTTTGCAGCTTTTAAAACATCGAAGATTCTTGCTTTAGAGCATAACACAAAAATGTTTTTGAATTGCTCGCTCGATTTGAGGCTCAAAGCAGCAAATCGAAATTTATGAATTATTCACCTTTTTGTAAAAGGTGGATATATTCTGTGAAGACTGCAATACAAATGGGCTATTAGCCTTTTCCTTTTTTACTGGCAATATGGAGGAGACATTTATTTGAACCTCCATCTATTTCCACAATTTGAAAAATGGTATCCCATTTTTGAGAAGAAATATCTATTCAAGCATTTGATGAGAAATCCTAAGAAATCTATACTGGAAGGGTTATTTCTCTAATTTCTTCAAATTTTGGTTGGAAATTTTCATGGGAGTTCATTAAGAATATCGTAATTTGTTGTGATGTACAATAAAATAGACCATGAATATATATTACATCAAATTACGACATTCATGCACTCTCATGAAGATTTCCAATCGAAATTTGAAGAAATTAAGAGAAATAACCCTTCCAATATAGGTTTGTAGGATTTCTCATCACATGCTTGGATAGTGTTTAGATAGTTCTGCGCAAAAATCGGACATCATTTTACAATTGATGATAATTAATTTCTCCCCTCAGTCTTCTGAAGGAATTACTACTGTTGATGTAGATGTACAATAAAATAGATTATGAATCTATATCGCATCTACATCAGCACTAGTAATTCCTTCAGAAGACTGGGAGAGAAATTAATTACCCTCAATTCGAAAAATGATATCCGATTTTTGAGCAGAACTCCCTATCCAAGCATTTGATGAGAAATCCCACGAAACCTATATTGAAAGGGTTATTTCTTTAATTTCTTCAAATTTTGGTTGGAAAATTTCATGGGAGGGCATTAACAATATCGTAATTTGATGTGATATAGATTCATAATCTATTTCATTATATATCTACATCAGAAATAGTAATTCCTTCAGAAGGCAGGGGGAGAATTAATTATCATCAGCTGAGTAATAAACAAGACTAAAAAGTCCACTGCATGAGACTTTTCTTTACTCTTTAATATTAAAATTAATAATATTTCAATTGTTTAGCTTTGTAATTACTGCATTGTTTTTTGATAATCCTTTGTATTGCAGTTTATCAATTACCAAGTCAAAATTAAAAAAAACAAAAACAAAAAAACAATATAAATTAACTTTTTGTAGTTTCTAAACATAAATTCATGTGTGCACAATGATTACTTCAGAGTCTGCAATTTATATGTTTTTATTGATATAAAAAAAAAAAAGATGCTAATGTTATATTGATTTTTTTACATTAAAATATTTCTCATTTTTATATTTCTTATAGCTACATTTCGTTTTAATTTAATGAGAAAAAATGATAAAAAAGACATTTAATGTATTAATTTATCAACGAAGTTTTAAAATGTATCATTATAATACTTCTTTTTGGTTAATATTATTAATGGGTGTGTTTATCTTTGTCATAGTATAGTCGTCTATGTATGTCTATGTAGATTAGGAATTATTTTACTGATGTTATTGAATTTACATGTAGTATAAATTAGAAAATTTCTGATAATAAATATAAGTGTTTATTTCTTTTTCAATAATTCTTAAACTTCTCTTTGCAGCATTGGCTGGATCCGAACAAAAATGTTGTAAAACAGATGAAAGGTAAGTTAACATTTATATTCTTCTCATTTAAATTTATCATATTTGGATGAAATTTTTTGACGTTCAGAAAGATCAATTATATTGGCTCATACAAATACATTTAATAATTTTGTTATTATTTAAATTTGATAATTTGAAACTATAACATTATTTTCACGGATGCTTTACTGATTATTCATGTGAAATATAGGGGCTAATTTTTAGAATTATGATTTCTTTCATTCTTTCTAAATTAAAGAATTTTTTATGTAATTATTTAGTGAATTAAAGACCTCCAATTTATTTACAAATTATTATTAAATTATACAAATTACAATTTTTAAAATAACGAACTGATAATCTTTACAATATTAAAAACTTTTTTTTTATCCTATAATTGATTTTTTAAAAAGCTTTTTTAAAAGCTATTAAAATTAAAAAAATAAATAGTTAGTTAAAATTTTTACAAATGTAAATAAATTTTTATTATAAGACCTTTTTTCTCGACATTTTTTTTTTTTTTTTGCTCTCCTCTTTTGAGAAACAAAATTAAAAATTCTCAAATGCTCAAAATAATTATGATTTATAAAACATTTTTTATTATTACAAACATTAGTGCTTTTAGTACAAAAGCATGTGACCGAAACAAATTTAAATGTATAAAATTTGCAAAGTTATATATTTTTTTAAAGCAGTATTCTTTTGTATAAAATAATACAAAATATAGTTTCACTTGGCTGAAACCAGACTTAAATCAACACCTATACCTTCCCTTTTTTCATTTTATTTTTTAACAAAAGAAACAACTGAAAAGTATTCTCCTTTTCAACAAAAAAAAAAAAAAAATTTCCAGTCGTTTTTTTTTTTACTTTCAACTAGCGAGCATATTTTCTTGAGTAATGAGATATGAAATGCAGAAAGAAAAATTCTGTGTGCCTCAGTTCCGTAAATTGCCTAAAAGAAGAATAAACTTTTAAATTTTTATGGAAAATACTGTTTACAAATGTAAGGATCCGTAATGGTAATAACCCCTTTACTCGACTTGACTTTTTTTTCTTCTTTCTTTCCCCTATCCATTTTTCGCCTTTTACACCAAAGTTATTGACCCGACTGTGACTCTAAGCTTCACCTACGTTTTTTTTTATTTTTTATTTTTTTTTATTTAAATATGTAATGGAGAACGGAAAACTTACATCCACTTTGAAATACATATAAAAAAAACCACATCTGTATGTAATATGAAAATGATATCGCATTACACTTAAAATAAAGTATGCTAATATTTTTTCTGAATTCCGATTTTGCATTGCTTGTTGTTGTGGTGTAGACGATATATACTGTACAGACGACGTACTGCAAATGTTAATGTTTATTAACGGTAATAAACTGTAAATGTTAAATGTAAATAAACTGTACTGTAAATATTTATTAGAGGACCAATTGGCTAAAGCTATCTTTGGTATCACAACCTTCAGGTCATATTCATACCCAACTCGTTTGTAATGAATGAACATCAAAATTTCATTTTCTTAGAAAACTAATAGGAAAATAACATGAATTTGTCTGCTCCAAACGAATTCTTAGACCCCCTGATTACAAATTGGCTAGCACTCTGGTCTCTGATTTGAATCCTGGCGGTGACATGAATGTTTGTTGGTGGTTCGGAATCCACGTTAAAATGTCGGTCCTGGTCTAATTAGCCCAAAAGGTGCAAAAAATCATCCTAGAGCGACAAACTAAACTAAAGATTTATTATATATATTTAGCCAAGCCTCCACTCATAGCTGTAATTTGAAGTGGAATAGAAATAGAGTGCAATTCATTATGTAGTATGTTGTGAAACTGTTTTGAGGAACAAGTAGACTCAGTGGAGAATCTCTCGTATGTATTTAAGATGCCTGAGCGAATTCTTGAAAATTTTCCTCATGCGACTTGGGAGATATGCCTCTTTAGTCTTAAGCCCCGTTCAAACAAGAACTAGCCCCATTCGCGAACCCATTAAAAAGTTTGACACAACCCCTACCAGAAAATCATCTGTCTTGACCTCGCTCCAGCTAGGGTCGGTTTTTACAAAAAGGATTCCACAAAATCAATTGTAAAATTCTAAATTAATTGCATATTTTTAATTATAATCATCAAAAAATTTTAAATATATAATATGACAATTGTTTAAATCAATCGCCCTGTTCAATTTTCTACAGGTTAGCGGATCATGAAATAAATACTAATAAAGAAGTGATATTTTTTTTATTACTATTATAAATAAAATATGTTTCAGATTCAATCCATCAAAGGCCAAACTTTTTTCCACTTAAAAGAAATGAATAAAATTTAATTTCTGTATTTGTAAAATTCTAATTAAAGGAGTAGAAGTGAAAAAAAAATATTTTTACACAAGTTACAAAATGTTGCAAAAATGCAACGTCAGTCCAAAACGGATATTTTTCTGATATATGAAATTTTTTAATCTAAATCATAAAAACATAGCGTTTAAAGAAAAGGAATCTGCAAAATAGTTTAAAAAGAACGACTTATCGTTATAAAAATAATATATAATCCTAATAATCCAAACATATTTTTTCCGCGTAATCAGTGGGAGTGCCCTCTATACAATGATAAAAGAGATTTGAAAATATTACTGAAAATAAGACGGAAAAAAATTTGTTATGTTTCGTTTTCGCAACATCAATCTTTAATGGGCTAAAACAAATATGAAAGAACCTATATACAACGATTACGGTGTTTCTGGAAATAAAATACTTTTAATGATAACAATCTTTTTTAAAAAAATAACTGGAAGAATAACTTTCCACCTCTTATATATAAGTGCTTGTGTGTAGGCAAAGGGCAATTGGAGTTCTGAAATAGGAGACAGGGAATTGAGAAATAGCCGAGAAGTTATTTCAAAGACACGGCTCGTTCTTCACCCCTGACAAGTGTCTGGAACTCAATGTCTTAAGTTCATACTTGCCATTTTCTTTTGACATTTTGGAAAGTGTATTTACCGGAATTTATGGTGCCGGACGAAAGGAAATAAAAAAAATAAATTGATCTTGTATCGATTTTTATAGTGGAGATTGCAAGTTTTCGGTGAAAACTGGTCATTTTTTTTTTTTTTTTTAAATCATCTGCACAAGTAAACCCCTTGTCAAACACAGATTTGAAAAAAGCAGTTTTACTCATATGAACTTCTTAATTGAATCCATTTAATTTGTCCAATGCTAGAATTTCATTCATATATAGTATGCTGCAAACTGTCGGGTGCTTTGCTACAATTGTAAAAGACTTCCATGTATTAAAAATGAAATTTAAAAGAAATCGCACAAATTGCAAAAGCAATTGTTGACGAAGCATAGAAGAATCAAGAAATGACGAATGAAGAATAGGATGATCTTGTAACTCCAGTTAACAGTGAAGGCAACGATAGTAGAGATAATAAAAAGTATTTAACTTACAAGAATTTAAGGAATTGTTAAAAAAGTTATAGGAACTGTTTGATTTCGCAATAGAGGCCAACCAAATGTAGAGAAGATTTTACGAGAGATATTAAAAAAAATCTTTTCTCCTTATCCGCAACGTTTTAAGAGGTTTGTGAATATGTACCAAGCAAAATTCACCAACTTTTTAAAAATATAATTGTATACCATGTACTACTTATTAAGCACTATTTAGGTTCATTTAAATTATACTTACTTTCATAATTTGAATTATACGGGACACGCGTTTTCCATAGAAAGTTATCTTTATAGGCGTGATTTTGCTATGTGCCGCTGTGTATTAAGGATAAAACCCTCGCCTTTCGCAAGGATTTACAGTACATCATTTAATAGAAGGAATGATGTAAGCTATTAGATAAAAAGACTGTAAAGTAATGTACCTCAAAAAAAAAAAAAAAAATCCCAACACTTTATGTAAAAGAATAATGGCATCTAAAGTATTCTTAATTAGCTTTCTATTTCCAAGTATGATTATACTGATTTGTTAAGAATTCATTTGGTTTATTTTGTTGCTCTGCGGTTCCTTTTTGCACACTTTAGGCTAATTAGACCGGGACCTACAGTTTAACGTGGATACCGAACCACTCACAAACCTCCATGCCATCGCCAGGTTACGAACCTGATGCCAGAGCGCCAGCTAACTGGCCATCAGGCGGCCTAAGAGTTCGTTTGGAGCAGACAAATTCATCTTTTTTTTTTTCTATCGGTTTTCTATGAAAATAAAATTTTGATATTGAATCTTTACAAACGAGTTGGGTATGAATATGAAAAATTCTTCTTGAAGCACATTTGGAAAAAGAAAAAAGGAAATAAAAAGTCCTGAGATTTAAACGACATCAAACTGCTAAAACTATTAAATCTTTTTTATGGAAATATACGCTACTATCCGAAAACATCAAATCTATTTTTTTTTCCATCAAATAACTTTTTGCTGGCAGTTCTGATAAGGGCTTACATGTACATAAGAATTGTACTTCTTATTATAGTGTAGCAAAAAATCTCCATGAAACAAATTTTAATTTTGTTTTAAAAATCAAGGTTAAGGTTTAATGTCATGAAGAATTAAATCAACTCCTTTTTTATGCACATATGTGGCAGTTTAAGTCTCGGAGAAGGAAGAATAATGTGTAGGATTGATTGATTGGGCCTCGAGCAATTTTAAGAATACCTCCAACGCTGCTTGACAGCAGTCGATTTTTATCATTTCCAGTTCTTTTTTTCTTATTATATTATTTCCAGTTTAAATTATCTGATACGGATTATAATGCTTTAAATTATATTGAAGGATTCCATTCGTCTAGCAGGATGAAGAAATAAAATTTAAAAAAATAGTAGCAACGCACTGTGTTCTTCACTCTTATTTTATAAAGTGCGGAAACATGCAAATAAACCAAAAGTTGAAAGCTGGTATTATAAAATTTGATGCAAGGAATAATGACTAGTTTTATATAAAGCCTGAAATAAAAGAATTATTTAATTTAAATACTAAATATAAAACTTTAAACTTAATTTTCAACATAAAATTTGTTCTTTAAAATAATCACTTAAGTCTGCTATTGGCTTAATAATAATTCGATGTATTTTTATTGCTGTAGGAAAAAATAGAAACTTGCCAACTGACAAACAGAATACATAAAATATTATAAAACGAGAATTAAATTTTAAATGAATCGAAATGATATAGATTAGAATGAGAATTACATAAGACAATACAAGAATGGCATTTACATAGGCAATTACTTCTATACCGTAACACTACAGAATAAATACATAATGAAAATTCTAAAATATAATTTAGTCAATTTCGCAAGCATCGGATTCTTGTAGCTTTTCGGGTATTTTTATGTAATATCATTTCATTTAATGCAGAAAATTTAACCCATCCTAACACAATTATAGGGTCCTGATGGCCGAGTGACTAGCATTCTGGCACATGGCGCCATAAGTTTTGGGTTCGAGTCGCGGCAATCCATGAATGTTTGTTTGGAATCCCCTTTAAACCGTAGGTTTCGGTCTAACATGACTGTTGGGCGTTGGGCTGACAATCTTACTCCGTAAAAAGATGGCATCTTCTACCAGTAGGCGCCAATATAGAGCAAGATAATAACCATCAGTTGAAGATTATTTTCGTTCAATTTTGAAAAATATGATACCAATGACAAATTTAGATTTTAATAATTCAATCGCAATTTTTTACAGTTCTTCATTAATGTTTTTTCTAGAAGAATATTTTCTGTTATCTTCTTATTTTGAAAAATATATTCACGTATTACATTTGAAATTAACTTTTACCTTTAACTATTCATCTCATTGAAATTTAGAAAATAAAAACCGATGCATTTAATATATAATGGTAAAAAATATAGTTTTTATAGCTAGTTTTAGTTATAGCAGAACTGAAATTCTGATGTTTTGTTATTTTTATTTGTTTTTGAAACATTTTTTTGAAATATTTTTTATAGAATTTTTAGATAATGTAAAGTCCTATTCTTTTATTTTCTAAAGAAAAAAAAATCCTTGTTAGGGTTACTATTTATTTATCTAAAATCGGACACTTGACTATAAGCCATTAAATAATAAGCTCCTGAATTGCAGTATATTCAGGAGCTGTGCTTCTGCTTAGGATGCTTTACGGTAGCATGCCCTTTAATGCATTATACTACTCTACTTCCTTCCTAAAGAACTTAGAAGGATAAGAGTCAGCATTTGCACATTATATGGGAGAAAACCAGAAAATTCCAACCAATATTAGATTGCCGATGTTAATTTCTATTGCCCATCAGGTCCTGTTCGTTTCTTCAAATTGTAGCATACCCAATATCAATCACTAATAGTCACTTGCATGCAAATAACGTTAGCCAGAATATGTTATTCAGGCAGAAGGAGAGCATGATTGCTGGCGTATTGTGGTATTTATTTAAAAGTTTAGCATGGTGACTCGGGATCAGAAAAAATAATAAAAGAATTTTCTTTAATCGTATGTATTCCACACTCTTTCATTCCCCAGGAAGATTTTTTTCAATTCTGTTTTAATTTTATTATTATTCATGTAATCGGAAATGCAGGATGTTATTCTTTTAGGAATGGAAACTTTTACATTCTACTTTGGTGTCAAATTTTATGCTGCTGATCCTTGTAAACTTTTGGAAGAAATAACAAGGTATTTACATTTTTCTCTTTATTATTATTATTATCTGTAAATCAATTTTTTTTTAAATTTTATATGTTTTTTTTTTCTTGTGACTCCCTCCATATGTCACTCTTTATAAATATTCATTTCATATTGTAATAGAGCAACAAATTTGCAGTGTAACAGGCTGTTCGTGGTGCGACATCCAAATAACGTTGAATTTGTTACGTATCTCACATTCTAGTGGCGAATGTCCTCAAATCAATCTGTCTAGCATTTGAAAATAACATAAATGTATCTTTGGGCATTCTATTTCTTAAATATTGATGACAATATTTTTTATCCGATATATTCCGAAATGCACAATAAATTTATTTTAAATATTTATTATTTTTAACTTTAAATTTTTTTGAAAAAGACACATTTCAAAAAACGTAACTTTAAAACAAATATTTATCTAATTGATAACGCGTCAAAATGACTAGCGAAATATTAATTAAAGTTATTAAAAAAATTTAACCCATATTTCATTGTTTTCTGTGTTATTAATTGAAATAATTTATTCTTTTCAAATTCTTATCAACGCTCCATAATAAAGTGAAAAGATAATATTTTTTCTGGAAAAAAAAGCAAACACATTTTAACACGTATTAATCATTCGTTTATAAGGCAATCTTTTGGACAAAAAAAGATTAGCTTTTTTTTTTTTTTTTTTTTTTTTTTTATAAGTGGCACACTTTCTTACAGGTCAAAACTTTCTCTTTCGAATAATAATGATGAAAAAAAAGTGCGTGGTGTTAATTCTTTTCTTCTTATCAAAGAACAAGAAAATTCAGTAGCCCTTTGGCTTTTTGCTCAAATTTGCATCAATGTAGCTCGTGCGATAGAGGCAGGAATCGTGATAAAAGCTTCCCACTCCGCCATAATTCTTTCGGTTCGAGACAAATTAATTTCTGTTCCATCTCTCTTTTTCTCCTTCTGTTTCTGTTGTGTTATGCCACAGAAAAGTTAACACTGACCGTATGTAGTGTTTATTCAAATCATAATTCCGATAGACAGATTATCTGTGTGCCAAAATACACAAATCGTGATAAGATTTCACGCAAGACTTTTTTTTTTTCTTACTACATTTTGACGCCTCAAGAAATATTCTCTCTTTTGTTTTTTCGTGGCATTTTTTTGCAAGTTTATAGAATTTATTACTTTTATTTCATTTTTTTGAAAACTAAAAATAAATAAAACATTTCTTTTCACTTTTCTAGTGTTCTTAACTCTATATTGTTTGGTTTAACTTAAGAATGATTTGCAACTTTATGGTTGAGTGGTTTAAATATTTATTTTTTTTATTTCAGGATGCTATTTTTAAGAATTTATTTAATAATTTTATGAACTGTCAATAAATTTTGAGGAAAACATTTAGTTTGTATTTTTGGGAGAAAAATTTTCAGTGTGAAAATAAGTAAATAAATAAAATGCCGGGCTACCCCAGGCCTTGGCAAGCCCTGGTTCGTTCCACCATGAATGAATGGATGAAAGAATGTATGAAAAAATACCTTAATTTCTCCCATTTTTGGGGATTACAATTTGGCTATTATAATAAAAATTGTAACCATGCTTCCTCCTATCTACTGGTCCTTTATAGCTTTCAGGAGAAATAGTCAGTTGGCCTACCGACTCTCACCCGAAGAGTAAGTATATTTCGAGCACTCTGCGCTTATTCGAGTTTCGTGTTTTTGGCTTAAAAGTGGAATCCTTCCACGAATCTATAATTATTTGTCTTTAAATGTTTTATATATTGTATGTCTCTAATTGTATGTGTGTGGTGTTTGTGCGTGTGTCAATAAAGATGTGAATTCTCAAAGCTGTGCCTCGGGTAATTCAATCCAACCACACACAGTTACAGTTTGGTTACCCAACCTGCACCATGGCTTCTTTTGAAATCAACCATAACTGTAAAATTTGCGGTTTTAAAACCCCTTAAAATTTTATTTTGCTTTTTAAATTAAAATTTGTTTATTGATTAACAAATATTAAGGAACGAAATTATGTTTTTATCTATATAAATTGTAATTTTTAATCTGTAAGATTTTACGTGTATTAAACTTTATTAGAGAACCATCTATTGATAACTAAGAAACGTTTTGTATTAATAAATGAAATGTAAAATATTTCTTCTTTTGCTTTAGCGATTTCTATTATAATTAAATTTTATAGTATCTTGTATTGGGCCAATATAAGTAAAATTGGTAAATTAATTTTATTGGAAAATAAAATACATTACATGAAAAAAAAAATACATATTTTATGAAATCAAAGATTTCAGAAGGCATTATTATTAAGTACTCCGACTAAATTTTTATTTATTAGTAATTTTTTAATCAGAAAAAATATTTGTGAATGTAAAGTAGATATGTAGATATACCGTGTTTTTAGTATAGTTTTCTGGTAAAAATGTGAAATTATATTTCGAATAATGAATTCGAAGATAACTATGAATATTGTAGACTGTATAAGGAATATTTTTAATCAAGAATATACATTTATGTAAAAATTACTTTATTTTTTCATCAGACACTTTGTGTTTAATTTGAATGCCACGAACAATTCAGCAACGATTAAAAGAGAGGTAATACATTCTATCTAAATCAGGTGTTTTCAAATTAGAGTCCGTGGAGAATTGAAAATTCTACAAAAAATATTTTTTTTAAATAATGAATAAGAATTCAAATTGATATTTTTATATTAATTTACAATAAGGTTCATTTAAATTTCTGAAATCTGGCAAGATATTAAATGCAGTGAAAGAAAAAATCTTAGCCAATAAAAGAAGAATTATGAATAATGCATCGCCATTAATGAAGAAAAAAAATCACCATTCTGCCTTGTAATTATATATAAAAAAGGAATATTTAGAGAATCCAAACAAATCAGAGAGCGGTTTATAGAAGCTCCCGGTGAAATGAGGTGTGTATCGCTTAATTTCTCAATTAATATTAATTAGGAGCTGAAACTTCTCGTGTTTCCAAGATAAACTTGAGCGTACCAGATATTTTTTTCGCCATTTCTGCCGACTTTCAGAGCGACAGCCAGTATCAATCATCACCTGATTGAGATACAAAGTAGCGCTAAACTGTCGGATAACCTTCTACACCCACACAGGACCAGCCGACCGTATGATGGCAATTTATTTTCGCATTAATCATTTTTTTCGGTTCCTTTCCTCGTATTGTTGAAATTAATTCTCTTAAATAAAGGATTATTAGATCGTTTACTATGTGTTAGTGTTTGCTTCAGAAGTCAAAGATGTAATCATATTTATACAAATTAACATTTTTGACTATATGTAATGAAAAATGCTATGTTTTTGTATTAATGTAGTATGTAACTTAAGCAGTTTAAATTAATATTTGTACCAAGAAATAAATTCTATAATGTAAACATTAAATTATTTAAAAAATTATAAAAATAAGTATTTTGGAAATAAGCAATCATGGCACGGAATTATTCACTTGGGGCCCAGTGATAGTGAGTGCAGATTAGGATGTAAGAAAGAGAATGTTTGAATCTGCTAATGGCTCATGAGGCAGTTCTGCTTTTCACAATTGACTTGGTTTGTCACTCTACGGTCATTTTTTTGCACATTTTTGGCTAATTAGAGGGGACCTACAGTTTAACGTGGTTTCCTAACCACTCACAAGCATCCATGCCACCGCCAAGATTCGAACTTAAAACCTGTAGTATCAAAGGCCAGAACGCTAGCCGATTGGCAATCAGGCTGTCCACAAATGAGATGAGTCAGTAGAAGTTATCAGTGATATTTTATGGATCATTTCATCTATCAAGACTTATTAGCCGTACATAAAACATTAGATTTCTAATATAAAAAAGTATTAGCTTTATAGGAAAAGAAAAGAAATTTTTAATTAAGAATAAATTCGGTATTAATTCAGAATTCACTCAATACCCAGTGATAGTGAATGCAGATTAGGGTGTAAGAAAGCGAATGTTTGAATCTGCTAATGGCCCATGAGACAGCCCTTGCTTCCACAAATGAGAAGCCAGTAGAAGTTATGATATTTTATGGATCATTTCGTCTGTCAAGACCTATTAGCCGCACATGAAACCTTAGATCTCTGATGTAAAAGAAAATACTAGCTTTATAGAAAGAGAAAACAAATTTTTGATTAAGAAAATATTCAGAAATAACTTGTTATCCAGTGATAGTGAATCCAGATTAAGGTGTAAGAAAGCGAATATTTGAATCTGCTAATGGCCCATGAGGCAGTCCTTGCTTCCACGAATGAGAGGAGTCAGTAGAAGTTGTGATATTTTATGGATCATTTTGTCCGTCAAGACTTATTAGCTGTACGTAAAGCATTAGGACTCTGAAGTAAAAGGCAATATTAGCTTTATAGAAAGAGAAAACAAATTTGTAATTAAGAAGAAATGCACTATTAATTCAGGTTTCATTATGGCCCTGTGATAGTGAGTGCAGATTAGGATATAAGAAATCGAATGTTTGTATCAGCTGATGCTCATGAAGCTGTTCTTGCTTCCTCAAATTAGAAGAGTCAATAAAAATTGTGATATTTTATGGATCATTTCATCCGTCAAGACCTATTAGCAGTACATGAAACATTAGATCTCTGAAGGAAAGAAAATATTAGCTTTATAGAAAGAGAAAACATATCTTTAGTTAAGAAGAAATTCAGTTTTAATTCAGAATTCATTTATGGCCCAGTGAGACTGAGTGTAGATTAGCGAATGTTTGTATTTGCTAACGGCCCATGAGGCAGTCCCTGCTTTCACAAATGAGAGGAATCAGTAGATTATTTCGCCTGTCAAGACTTATTAGCTGTACATAAAACATTAGATCTGATGAAAAAGAAAATATTAGCTTTATAGAAAGAGAAAACAAATTTCTAATTAAGAAAAAACACGCAATTATATTCGGTCGTCTTTTAAAGTTAAACAATGTAAAATTTAATATGGCAATTTTTTTCAATTAACTCAAACTAAGCAATGTAAAGGGGTCTGATGGCCTAGTGACTAGTGTTCAGCGACTGGTGCTCGGTGCCACAGGTTCCAGGTTCGAGTACCGGTGGTGCCATGATGTTTAGAATGGTTCGGAATCCACTTTAAAACGTCGGCCATTGTCTAATATGGCCGTAGAGCGTTGGGCGTAAGGTTGATAACCCTATCCCATAAATAAAAAGAAACCATCTCATGTTTCGGAATCTCCCAGTAGGATGCCAGACGGCCTTGGCCCACCATGGGGCTGTTGCGGCATTGAAGAAGAAGCAGTATAAAAGAATAAATAAATAAATAACAGGAACAAGTAAGAAAAGCGATTTCAAATCTTCAAGCTTTTTAAACATTAGCAGTGTTTTGAAATTCTTCAGTAATTGATCTCATTTTTCCTCTATAAAATAAGATTAAAAAATTGGGTCCCATGCTTAGAAAGAAAACTTCATAGTTCTTCTATGCTATAAAAGAAAACTGCAGTATTTTATAAAATCAGGCATAGCACATTTCGAAATCACTTTTTCAAGCAGCCATGATTGTGTTCCAAACATTTGACATTGCTAGATCTAAAAGTTTCATATTAAATATTCTGAAAATGCACCTATTTTTTTCCGAAAATGTTGTCTATCGTTGAAATAAATATGCTTAAAGAATTTATTATTTCTGTAGGCAGTGATGTAAAATTCAACCTGTTTAGAGGAACATTTGAAGCTTTCTTTCAAATTTTCCGTTGCAATTTTACTGGAGGAGGAGGATTTTGCTTCATGCACAATTTCTGAAAATTTGACATGTAGTTCATAAAATTTCAATAATACAATCACATCTGTTTTCACATTATATGATGTCAGTGAATTCATTTAAACTACTAATAAGAAAAAAAAATTACATTTTAAGTAACATTTCAATTAAATTTAGAAAAAAACACATTTAAAAAAGAAAGAATACATAAAAAAATGGGGATTTTATTAATAATTTCATAAAGATATGATGGTTAAAAAAAAAAGGTTTAAGAACATTTTATATTAGAAAACATTTTCACCCGATTATCCAAAGTTTTCAGTGGTTTTGTGATTTTTATTATATTTACACACATTCTATTTAAATATGATAATCATTTTAGGATTGTTTTTAGTAAGCAGCAATAAAATATTTTATTCCCAACCGCTACTATTAAATCTTGTCAAATAAGCTAAACAAAAATCACTATTTTTGCACAAAGGGACTTTCCTCAAATAAAATAACAATATTTTCAATTTCAGATATCAGTTTTTCTTGCAAGTGAAACAGGATATCTATCAAGGCCGATTACCACTGACCTATGATCTAGCGGCTGAATTATTTGCTTATGCAATTCAATGTAAGTATAATATAAGTAGCGCAAACTACTAACCTCTATAATTTTCCAACTTAGATTTTTATTCTAATTTTCTGAATCGCCGTTTATTATTATTTTTTTTTCTTTTCCTATGCATACGTTGAATGTTAAATCACGATTCGTAATTTTCAAAAGAATCATGTTTTACTTATTATTTATTTTTTTTATTTGTTAAGAGATCAAGTATTAAAAAAAAATAAGGCATTGAGAAAGCACCTTAGCGATTAATTTACCTAATAATGGCTTCGATACACTAATCCCATCTTTGATTCTTTTTTTTTTTTTTTTTTTATTCTTCTTTTAAATGAAACCCTGCTGTTCAAAAGATCAACGTCTTCCCAATGGCAGACGACAGTAATTATTGTCGACGTGGGTTTTAAGATTGACGTCATAACTGATTTGTAAGAGAACAGAAGAAAAGGGGGGAGTTTTAATGCATCTTATTCTATCCCACGTGATTACATAATTGGATTTTAGAAGAAGACTGATATATTTTTTTTTAATTATTATTTTCATTATTAACTCTCGCTTTTCTCCATTTTGTGGTACATATTTCGCCTATCGCCTGCAAGCTAAAAAGGGAGGTAAAAAAAAAAAAAAAAAAAAAAAAAAAACTAAAAATCCTTTTAATTCAATGGTGGAAGGTGAATGAAAGGGGAACTCTTCAATCAACATAACTTATGAATCATTTGCAAAAAGGCTGAGCTTTTAAAAAAGGTAAAACCTAATTGGAAGGCTTCATTTGATGCATTAAATACCCACAAGAATAAAAGGATGTGTAAGTGGGAAACGATGTTTCTACATTTTAGGCATCCAACTTTAGTTTTTTTTCCCCTTACTTTGATGTATTATAAAGATAAAAAAATAGTAAAAAAAAAAAAAAAAAAAAAAAAAAAGGTATTGGTATTTTACATAACTCTTTTCAATATGAAGAAATACAAATTTTACTTGAATCATCGAAACCACAAAAAAAAATAATAAATAAATAAATAAATATCTTCAATAAAGGGACTATAAATTGATTTGAAGGGGAAAAAAATTATGGTTCCTTCATATTTAGTTACTTCTTTTACATCCACCTTACTTTGCTTTATAATAATAACTTATAACTATAACTTAAAAAAAACTAAATACGGTTTAATTCAATGGTGGAAGGTGAATGAAAGGGGAACTCTTCAATCAACATGACTTATGAATCATTTGCAAAAAGGCTGAGCTTTTAAAAAAGGTAAAACCTAATTGGAAGGCTTCATTTGATGCATTAAATACCCACAAGAATAAAAGAATATGTAAATGGGAAACGATGTTTCTGAATTTTAGGCAAGGAATCAAGCTTTACCAATTCTTTACCAAGCTTTACCAATTCTTTACCAAGCTTTACCAATATCAATTCTTTTTTCCCTGTTATTTTGGTGTGTTATAAAGATAAAAAAACAGTAAACAAAGGTATTGTAAAATATCAATACCTTTTTTTTTTTACATAATTCTTTTTTATATGAAGAAATAAAAATTCTACTTGTATCATTCCGCCCCACAAAAAAATCTTCAATAAGGGATTATAAATTAATTTGAAGATAAATAAGAAAGAAACCCATTTTTTTTTATCTTCTCTTTTATAAACAGTTTACTTTGCTTTATAATAATTTATATTGCTTTATATAATAACTTAAAATAACTAAAAACGCTTTAATTCAATGGTGGAAGGTGACTGAAAGGGGGACTATTCAATCAACATGACTTATGAATCATTTGCTAAAAAGCTGAGCTTTTAAAAAAAGGTAAAACCTAATTGGAAAGCTTCATTTGATGCATTAAATACCCACAAGAATAAAAGAATATGTAAGTGGGAAACGATGTTTCTAAATTTTAGGCAAGGAAGTCAAGCTTTGCTGTCAAAATTTTTTCCACCTTTATTTTGAAGTGTTAAGGTAAAAAAAACAGTAAAAAAAGTTATTGGTATTTTACATAATTCTTTTCAATATGAGGAAAAAAAATTCTGCTTGGATCATTCCTTCCCCCCAAAAAAAAAAACCTCAATAAGGTATTATAAATTAATTTGAAGATAAAAAAAAGAATTAGGATTCTTTCTTATTTATCTAGGTTTTTTTTTATAACCAACTTACTTTGCTTTATAATAATAACTTACAACTATAACTTTTAAAAACTAAAAACGCTTTAATTCATTGGTAGAAGGTGAATGAAAGGGGAACTCTTCAATCAACATGACTTATGAATCATTTGCTAAAAAGGTTGAGCTTTTAAAAAAGGTAAAACCTAATTGGAAGGCTTCATTTGATGCATTAAATACCCACAAGGATAAAAGAATATTTAAATTGGAAACGATGTTTCTAAATTTTAGGCAAGGATGTTCATCTTTATTGTTTTTTTCCTTACTTTAGTGTGTTATAAAGGTAAAAAAATAGTAAAAAAAGTTATTGGTATTTTACATGATTCTTTTCAATATAAAGAAAAAAAATTGCTACTTGAATCATCCCCTCCCAAAAAAAAAAAAAAAAATCAGTAAGGGATTATAAATTAATTTGAAGGGAAAAAAAAAATTGTGGTTTTTTTTTTTTTTTTTTTTTTACAACCAGCTTACTTTGCTTTATAATAATAACTTATAACTATAACTTAAAAAATTAAAAACGTTTGAATAACGTTTCTACAACTATGCTTTCATGACTTCAATTCAATGACTGAAAGGGAACTCTTCAATTGGTATTTTACATTGTATTGGTAATTGGTATTTTACATAATTCTTTTCAATATAAAGAAAAAAAATTCTACTTGGATGTTTCTAAATTTTAGGCAAGGGAGTCAAGCTTTACTTTCCCCCCTTACTTTTAGCGTGTTATAAAGAAAAATAATAATAAAGAAGTTATTAGTATTTTACATAAATCTTTTCAATATGAAGAAATAAAAATTATATTTGGATCATTCCCCCTCCCCCCAAAAAAATCATCAATAAGGGATTATAGTTAAATTAATGTGAAGATAAATAAGAAAAAAAAAAAAAACATAACTTTTTTTTTCTTCTAGTTTTTTTATAACCAGGTTACTTTGCTTTATAATAAGAACTTTAATAACTAAAAACGTTTTAATTCAATGGTGGAAGGTACTGAAAAGGAACTCTTCAATCCATATGATTGACAATGTTAAAATCTTTCATTTTTAATCTTTAAATCTTTATCAATGTTTAATCTTTTAATTTTTTTTTCAATCATTCACAAAATGGCTGAGATATTAAAAAAGTGTAAAACCTAATTGGAAAGTTTTATATGATGCATTAAATGTCCGCAGGAATAAAAGTATATGTAAGTGGGAAACGATGTTTCTAAATGTTAGGCAAGTCAAGCTTCAAGGAATTTCAATTCGCAAGTCAATTCAAGGAAGTCAAGCTTCACTATCAACAATTCTTCCCCCCCTCCTTACTTTGGTGTGTTATAAAGAAAAATAGTAAAAAAAAATAATAATAATAATTAGTATTTTACATAATTCCTTTGAATATAAAGAAGAAAAAAATTCTACTTGGATCAATTCCCCCCTCCCCCGACAAAAAAAAATTGTTTTTTTTTAATTTTTTTTATCTATCTAATCCTTTTATAGCCAGCTTATTTTACTTTATAATAATAAAAAAAAAAATCTGTTAAATCTTTAATGATTCTTTGAATTTAATGTTATTGCTCTCAATAAATGTAACTGCAGATACGATCTAATCTCTAACATTTCTTTAAAAATTGACATTAAATGTGCAGTGCCGTGTTTTTATCACTATCCGTATCAACTATTTCATTCTGGTGCGCATAAAACGATGATATTTTTCATATTTCAATTACGGTTAAGTGAACTATTACGGTTTTATGTTCAGCAATTCGCCCGTTTCATGCCTTGCATGCATAATAAAGTCTTGAAGTCGTTGATCGATTTATGAAGATTTGATATGCTCACTTTGATGGATAATCCTTTAAAAATCTTTTAAAACGTAATTATACTAATAGTAAATTTTTTAAAAGATGTGAAATGATACTTTTGATCATTTAAATTAAAAGGCTAAAAAAGTTCTGGATAACTTTAACATTTTTATTAGTCGTGTGGCAATGGTTAAATAAGTGATATCCTTGCCAAAAACAAGTTTCACTCCTCTATTATTTTGGAATTCGAACTACGATGTTCTTTAAATTAAGTGGAATTATAGGATTTTAAAGTGGCAAATTATTTTTGACTTTAAAGTATCCGTCACATTCAGGAAATGAAATCGATGTTTTAATTGACTTACGAATTTTTATTTTATATGCGTATATGTATGTAATAAATATTTTTTTTTTCTTTAGCGGAACTTGGTGATTATGATCCACGCAGACATTTACCGGATTATGCTGCTGAATTTAATTTTGTACCAAATCAGACAAAAGATTTAGAATCAAAAGCTATGGAAATTCACAAAGGATTGTGGTAAGCTAATCTTTACAATTTTTTTACAATTTTCAATTACAATTTCTTTACTAGGTTTTATTGTCACATGAAATACAATTCTACTAGGGTTGAGATAATAAATATGTTACAAAGCTCTAAAATCTTCATTCCATTCTTTCTTTACTTAAAAAAACTTTACTTTGATTTACTTTATAAAAATACTTGGTGCCACAAGGAAAGAAAAAATCGGTAAAATCACAGAACAGGGGTCGTGGGATTTGGTGTCAAAAATTCTTTTCCCCAAAGTCCACCTAGTAATGGGTTGCAATTGTAAGTGAAGTGAATTGCAAACAGTACAAGAAGCCAAGTGTAATAACCCTGAAAACTTATCGCTCATTTGGCGCTGAAAAAAATCGCGGTCATAAATCCCAACGGCCCCTATTTTGCGTTTTGGCCGAAAACCATTTTATTTTTTATGAAATGAATTCATTTAGGATATTTTTTATAACATAAAATCTTAAAAATTCATGGCTAATTTAATTAAAAGTTCAGATTATTAAAGAAGACCGGCATATTTTGTAAAACCATGTTTAAGTTTTTATGACTTGATGAGAAAATGTTAAACTTCCAAAAATAATCAAAGCTAATAAATAATCATTTCTCAACAAATAAGGCTATTAGTTAAGCAATGAGTTTGAAGAAAATGTTGTATTTTTTATAAAAACAAATTAAATAGAAGTTTATTTCTAAAAACATGTTTGAAAAAAGAAAATGTAATGAATAAATTTTTGTTTGTTCTCCCTTTTTAGTGGCACTGTTCCAGCTGTAGCCGAAATTAACTTTTTAGACCGAATAAAATGGTTGGATATGTATGGTATAGATTTGCATCCTGTTCTAGTAAGTAAAATTATTTTATATTTAAATTGCCAAAAAAAGTTTTTACTTTCTAAAAAAAAATTACCTATTTTAAAATTTAACTTAAAATTCGATCAAATGTTCAAACACTTAACTGAATAAAAATCCCAAATATGTGGATTTAATTATTGGAAAATAAAAATAAAATTTTTTAGATAAATCAAGAAATACAAATAATCATTTATATTTACGTCAGGACTGCGTATTTTAAATTCTGCTAAATTCATGTAATGTAATTGATTTAATAAAATAAAATATTTGAAAAATAGAAATTTTAACTGATATTATACAAAAAAATAAATTTAAACTAGTTTAACATTTAAATTCCTTGCATTATTAATAAAATATTTCTTCATTAACAAGATGCGAACACGGCAGCAATTTTAGCTATGAATCATAACAAATATCTGATGATCAGCGATGATTTGGCGGCATTTACATTTGGCACTAAATAGAGCGCCGTTAATGAAATAAAAAATTAAAAAAAAAATAAACATTTCGTTATGAATTTAATATTAAATGCTAAAACAAAATGCCCTTCTACTGAATTTGAATGCTTAGAATGTATGAAATTAATTAATATATTCGATATAGACATATGATTATTAGCGATGATTTGGCGGCATTTACATTTGGCGCGAATTAGAGCGCCATTAAAGGAGATTTTTTTAAATAAACATTTTGTTATGAATTTAATATTAAATGTTAAAACAAAATTTAATTTTGGTGAATTTGGGATATTTATAATGTGTGAAGGTAATTAATATATTAGAAATGTATAATTTATTATATTAAAATATAATCAATTATAATGTACTATGTATGCAGAATATTGCTTCAAATTGCTATTTTTTGTCGCATAGGGAGAAGATAGTATAGAATATTATTTAGGTCTGACCCCGAGCGGAATTCTAGTGCTACGAAATAAAACGAAAGTGGGAAATTATTTTTGGTAAGTTTAAATAAATCACATCAGAATTATTTGAAAACATTAAACAATTCTAAATTTTCCATATTCTTGAAATGTTCTTTAAAATATGCTTTTTATTAAACTATTATTTGTAGAAATGTTTTAAAAATAATTCTTTAATACAATTAGTTCTTTGTTAATATAATTTACTTTCGATCATAAATACATTAGTAATCTGCTATAATCATATTTATTCTTTACAAGAGAAAAATTAAAGAAGTCGAATACTGAATTTGTTTATATCATTATTTTAAGATTCTTCTTATTTTAGATTTGTTTCTTAAATATATGTATACTTTTCATTCATTATAGATTTAATTTACTTTTTAATTAATTTTTTGAATAAACTTAATTGATAACAAAGTTTAAATAATTGCATATATAATTCGCCATTATTTTATTTAGAGTTTTATTAGTATAATAGACTTTCTTCTAAACAATTTCAAATGAATCTCATGTTATTTATTTCAATAAATATTTTATTACTGCATTTATTTTTATTGCTTATTTCATTAAAAATAATATTTTCAGGCCAAGAATAACAAAAGTTTACTACAAAAGAAAATATTTTATGATAAGGGCAAAAGATAAAAATGTAAGTTACTTATGAATATTTTTTGCAAAATATTTAATTTTTTTTTAATGTAGGCTTACTTTATTTACTTATCACTTTTTTAAATAATACATGTCATATAATTTAAGGCAAACAACAATATTAGAGTATTTCATTTTTTTAATTTATGTATCTTTTATGAAAACTTAGCTTAGTACTCATGTTTTGTTTTTAAATTACACTTTTAAAATATAGAATGAGCAGAACACTTACGGATTCGAACTCCCTAGCAAAAAGGCTTGTAAGCATCTATGGAAGTGTTGTGTGGATCATCGAACGTTTTTCAAGTAAGTAAATTTTTATTTTGTATGTCATAAACTTTATTTCGTTGGTATACAAATAAATTGAATCATGATTCTGTTTTATTAAAAAAGAAATTTTTTTTTAACATTGATAACTTGCACGCAAATTTTGCCAGTAAATAATATACTACTGTGCCCAAAAAGTAAGACCAATTATTTTTTTTCAAAAACTTTTCCTTTTTTCTTCCAAATTTATTTCAGCGCCTTCAAAGTAATTCCCCTCCGGACACAATGCACTTCTGTCAACTTTTTTTCCAATCCTCAATGCATGCTAAAAAGTCATCGGTAGGGATGACCTTCAAAGTGCAGGCATCTCTTCAATCGACTCAAAATGGAGTGGTCTTTTGAGTTTAGGGAATAGCCAGAAGTCGCACAGTGTGAATACGGTAGTTTGGAACGATATGGGTTTCATTTTTCGTGAAAAAGTCACGAATAATCAATGCAGTTTGAGCTGGCGCTTTTAGTGTTTTCGGTACCAATCGAGATTTGACGCGTTTGAGGCCCAAAATGAAATTGGCCCGTTCCTTTTGAAATTCCAACATCATCAGCAAGGTCTGTAATTGTAAATCGACGGTTTGCAAGCGCCAAATTTTTAATTTTTTGGACCTGAGCTTCGTCGGTTGAGGTTGATGGTCGGCCAGAGGGCTATTCGTCTTTAACGCGTTCTCTGCCTTCTTTGAACTGCTTATACCACTTCTAAACATTTCTTTCCGATATAGGAATGCTCACCGAATGCCTTCTGAAACATTCTATACGTTTTCCGCAAACAAAATTTAATGCAAGTTCAAAAATCGCCGGAATCAGTTTTAGCGTCTCACAAAGCCAATCGTAACTCAAACACTAATGAATATTTTGACGTCAAATTTCATACAGATGTCAAGGACAGTGCCAGCGACCTAAAAAAGAAAAAAAAATGAAATTACATAAGCCCCGGGAATTTTAAATTGAAAATTGGTCTTACTTTTTGGACACAGTAGTACATTCACGATATATATATTCCAGTAAATTTCGATGGTTCTTAATTTTCATTATCTCTCTTTTTTTTATTACATTTTGATTTTTCTTTCAATAATGATTTATTAATTCATTATATTATCACTCTTGAATTAACCTTTTATATAAAAAGGGGAAAATTTTCGTTATCTAATAATTCAGTCTATAATTGTGCTATACTAATCATTATTTTTTCACACTGCATTAACTGTTCATAAATAATAAAACAAAAATCTAATTTTCAGGCTCACTCAGATACGTGAAGTTCCCGGCCAAAGTGGGAAGATTGTCGGCATAGAAAACAAATTTTATGGGTACGAAAGTGGTTATTGACCTTTGGCATATCTCAAATTAATATGCTGAATATTAATTAATTATTAATTCAAGCCGATATGTTTTTGCTGAATAAATTTCTGTTTGTTTTTTCAGAAGTCGATTGGACAAAAATTCCCAATCACTTAACATGAAATCTAGATTACGAACCCCTCCGACTTTCGTTAGAGTTCCTAGTCGCCGTTTTCACAAAAGGATAGGACAACCGGATGGCGCTGATGGTAAATTGGCTATATTTTCATCAAAAAATGTAAAAAGAATAATAATTATAAGATTGTGCATTTGCATGTGATATTATTCTTGCATGATTTTTATTTCTTATCTACTTCCGGGTCATGATTCTCTTATCTTCAAATTTCCTGTGTCAACGTCCATCCATGTGTAACTTTAGAAGCATTTTAATGTATATTCAGTTAAATTTGATTACTGCTGTTAATCAAATATCCCACATCCTGCCTACGACTTTAAATTTACTTAAAACCTGTTTTTTAAATAAGGATTTTATCTGTATAACTTTTGAAGCATTTTTTTTTCTTCCCAAATGAAATTGTTAATGAACTGTTTAAAATATTAAACATTAAACAAATTTCGATTTATTTTGTTTTTCATAACAAAGTTTAAAATTTTTTTTTCATCAATAGTTTTAGAATTTTAGAATTTTTTTTTAAATTGTCTATGATAAGTATAAAGGAATTGTGTGCAAAGCGCAATTTCATTTATTTTTTAAAATAGCGTAACTACTGGTATAAAATTGATGTAATTAAATAAAAGGGCGTTAGCAGAATCGCATTTAAATCGTGGCTATTTAAATTTTAATCATTAGATGTGCTTTTTTAATGTTACACAGAAAATCATTGTTTTAAATTGCTAAAAAAGTCATTGCTTTTCAAGAAATCAAATTAAACACTCGAACTGTAAAATACAAGTTTTGCATTTAAAGAAGCATTATTTTTTTAAATCTTATGTATTTTCTTCCAGCTGGGCCTCAGTCTAAAGAAGAAAACATAAAACATATGCTAGAGCCTACTTTAATTATGACTCCATCGCCTCAAAAGCCCATCCTCATGTAAGTTTATTTCTTTTCGAAAAGAATAAGAAAGTCTGTTTTTTATTTAAAATATATAGCGGATAGAATAATTTTGTCACATATTGATAAACAATCGTTTCATTTGCAGACCTGCACTTCACAGATCCACGTCAGTTCCATCCGTGGTCCCCTCACCCTATAAAGTAGCTCCATGGGAAGATCCTAGATTAAGGTATAGTATTTCTTTTCCATTTTCAAAGCACTTGTCTTTACGTGAATTTAAATATTTCTCATTCTTTTGTAAGAGAAAAAAATTTGCATACAAAAAATAGTTCAAAACTTTAAAAGATGTAGTTAAAAATTTATATTTACACTGCTTGCTAACGATAAACTCAAATCGCATAACTGAAATGTAGCCTTTAGAGCCTTAACCCATTAAGGACCTAATCCTTTTCCACTTAAAGGAAATGAATAAAACTTAATTTATTACATTATCAGATTGTGAGGGAACAAAAGTGAAATTGGGAAAAATACTTTTTAAGCGAGTGTAAAAATGTTGCGAAAACGCAACGTCAGCCCAAAGGGATTACTTTTTCGATACATGAAATTTTTAAAGCTGTATTATATTTCCGATTTGTACTGGAGTATATGATAACTCAAATAGTAAAGAACAAAAAGAAAATATGTTCAGGATTGTCTAAAAAGAACGACTAATCGTTATAAAAAATTATCATATGAGAATAATTCTATTTTTTTTTTTTTTTCTCGTTATCAGAAAAGCTTCCTCTATATTAAGCAGTAAAAGACATTTCAAAACTTATCACAGAAAGCACGGAATTAATGTTGCATTTTCGCAAAGTCAATTTTAAATGATTTTAATTGAAAGTGAACTGTCTGGTGTAGATTCACAGAGACATTCATCATTCCTTCTTTGAAAAAAATGGCACATGCTTCTCTTACATGCTCTGTTACGGACAGTTGGTACCATGTCATGCTGCAGACATGGCACTCCCTCACATGTCCATACGTTCGTGAAGGCACTTTGCTCCAATACTCCGCACTTTCATCCTTATTAGTCGCTCCTTTAATTATCCACGGTCCCATGGTGGCAGGATCTAACTCCTTGCAAATTCTGTTATTAACTCCAGTTATTAACTGGTTATTACTCCTTGCGAATTCTGGTTATTTTTAAGGACCTCTTAAAAAGTCTGTGTTGTAACTGGTAATTATCCTGTTGTGTGAGGGTAAGGGGTATTTCCTTTATTTTTTGTATGAATCCAGGAATGGTAGATAACCCATCCCGGTCACACGGTCAGGTCCAAAAGAACCGGTCGGTTTGGTGGGATCCATCCCTTTTTTGGAGTTTTTGCGGGCAGAAAGGAAGACCCGTTGAAAGCAGAGCGAACGATCTACGATAGTGCGTGAGCCTGGTGCACAATTTTTTGCTGCGAGAATGGCTCCAGGGATAATTTGTAAAGGAGAGTTATGTCCATCTTTGGAATGGTCGGTGAGCATTTTTTTTGGTAAAAAGGATATGAGGCTACTGGTACCCCACTGCCCACACACTCAAAGGAATATTTTCGATTGAGGTATGCGTGCGAAATATTATGAATACTTCTCTGTAAACATTTCTCTGTAAACATTTCTCTATAAACATTCTCTATAAAACTTTTTTATTTTATTTATTCTGCCAAATATTAAAAATCCTAGATTTTATTGTAATAGTATTTATTCGTATTCATTAAAGGGTAAAAGTAAATTAGTTGTTTGTCCTAGTATTTATTTTAATTGCTTTTTATTAATGTTAATTCATTTGGCCGTCCTACGAGTATACGTAGACCAACGGCCCCATTTCTATGTCGGTATATTAACAGTCTGATTTATCGTGGAGATGTTGCGACGTTAGATGATTTAAAAAAACTCCATTACATAGCTCATCATGTGCGAAGCGTCCATTCAGCGTTATGATCTGTTGTTAAAAACATTGTCAATCGACTTGAAAATTTGCTGTTTTACATCTTCCTGCGCTTCTTGTGATAGGCGTACTGCTATTTATTTCCTTACCTTTATTTAATGTGGTTCAAAGACAAGGTGATCAACAACCAGTCAATAAATGTGCAACTTGCTTATGTATTCCGTGTTGATTGCATATATTGTTAAATTTTGTTTTTGTCATGAAAAGCGTGCCACCTAGTGGACATTTTTGAACTAAGTTTTTTTAGCCGCATTTTCGTGTATGGTATGTAGTATAGTATAACAAATGTGGTTACAATCCGTTCATCCGTCTTAGCTGTAGAATGCTGTTTATAGGGTAACTTTAATTATAACCAACTTGTATATGCATCTATGTGGAGTTTGACTTAAATATTGTAGTTGTTCTTTTTCAGAACTGAAAAGAAAAATTTATTTAAAACAATTTACAAGTGGTTTTTATCGATATAAGGCTAAAATAAAATCATCGTGCCTTTTCAACTCGCGGTGATTAAAATGTTCAAATAGTTTCTTTGAATTAGAAAAATGAAGTTGAATAACCATTTGGTAAGGTGAACCTCTAGCAAAACTTATCCATTGTATGCATTCTAAAATATGTGTTCTTATTTCTGAAAGACATATTTAAAAGTTTCTAGTGGTCATAATAATATAGTAATAATACTATAGGGCTATATTAAAATATTACAACATAAGACAACCTAAGAATTAGATTATTTATTAAGAAATTTTTAATTTATTTAATCTTCTTTCAGTACCAGAGGCATGTATTCCAGTGGTACAAATCCATCGCCTCGATCGGTCCGTAGTGCTGGAGCCATGCCATCTCGAAGGTATCCTCTTCGTGACAGAACAGGATCCGTTGAAAGTACAAACAGCTGTGACTATAGGAAAAGAAAGTAGGTTCAAAAAATATGTACTATTTCCTGCAAAGAGACCATTCTGTAAATTTTGTGATAAGTAGCAAAAGAGTTAATAAAATTCTGTTAGAGATTTACAGTTTCTTTTTGTATTATTAAGATTATTAAAGAGCTTTGGTTAGACAAAATATTTTTGTATTTTTATAACGATTCCGTATAATTAAATTTATTTTGAAATTATAATTATTTAAAAATATTTTTCATTAGTTTTCTGCACTGACAACACAATTTTTTTTTATTATTATATGTAAACCAAATTAAGTATTCAATTAAAATTTTAATTAAAATTAAATAATCAAAAAGTAATGTAAATGTAATCAAAAAAGCTCTAAATATGTGTTAATAAAAAAAATTAAGAAATATGGGTGAATATGAAGTGTTTATAATAATATGACTAGAAACTGTAAAATAAATTCCAATTTATTAAGGGATCGAATTGAAAATATGATGTAAGATTTCTTTTCACTGAAAATAGCGTTATGTAATTATAAGAATTATAATTATTATGTAATTATAAGTCTTAAATAATAAGAATTTTTTTATAAATATTAAATGACAATAATCAAAATATGGTTGGAAAGATCAATTTTGAAATAAAAATATATTCAGTGATTTATAAGTTTTTTTAAATATTAATTTGTGAATATATTGAAATTGTATACTATTCATGATTCCAATCAGCATTTTCCTTCTCATTCCAGGCATCACCACAGTAGAAGGCAGTCAGACAACGAAAGCGAAATTTCAAAATCTTCAAAGTGTTCTAAATCTTCCAGGTCTTCGCGCCATAGAAGGCATGGGTAAGTTATCACATTTTATTTTAATTTTGTTTTCATATTTAAAATTTATAAATAAGCGGTGAATATTTAAAATTTAAGATAGGAATGTAGTTGAACCTACACCCTTGGTATAACGAGTTGTTTGTTCCAGATTTGACCTATTATGAAAAATAACTTCTGCATATCCTGAAAATTCGCCTATGTTTCAAAATTGCTTTAAATGTGTTGGGTTAAATTACATTTCTATCAAATTTTTATTTATTATCGTAATGAGTGATCTATTAATTTATCATAATAACTTTTTAGATGTTATGTAATGCATTTTTTGTTTCTAATAAACGTTTTTTTTTTTTCGTGATAATAGATCTCAATCTGGGGATGGAAGTGATTCGGAACCACAACACAGACATAGAAGACACAGTAGAAGGAAAAAGTAATTATCATTAATAAATTAAGAAGTGGATTTATATCCTTAATCAAATTTTGCGCATACTATTTTGTGTTTTAATGAAATTTCTGATAAAATCTAAAGCTCGACAGATATATTTATACCTGCAACGTTATCGATTACTTCAAAGGAATCATTTTATTTAATTATTATATAAGGAGGATTTATTATATAGGAATATTTTATTTAAGTTGTACAATGATTTATAAAATTGTCTGCAAATGAAAAATGATGAAAAATGATTTATAAAATTGTCTGCAATGCTAACGGAACGAAAATGACGCCAGATCGTGAAATTCGTTTCACGCGCATCTTTCTACCCAGCATTGAATCGTACTTAAGTTATTTTGCATTTTAATACTGAAGTATTGTTAAGGAATACTCCTAGAAAATTTTGCACTAGTTTTCAGATGATTAATAGTATTTTGTGGATTTAAGTTAAATAAGCGCCATTTTAAAAAGACATATTTTCGATTTTAGTTGTACAGTATATCGCCATACGTAAAATGAATATTGAGGTGTTCAAATCATATTATGACAAATATACATATATAGAAACTTAATGGATTCTTTTGTTAAATGTTGTAAAATATGTTATTTCATATAAAATTCGTAAAATTAGATTATTGATTTGCGGAATAACAAGCTTAATATTGCTTATAGTTTAAAGAATAGACATATAGTATTATTTTTGTTAACTTTACATCCCAATATCTTTTAATTATATCTTGCGATTTTATCCATACTTTCTACAGCAAAGTGGTTTCACATTTTTTGAGACATGGCAATTTAAATTTCTATTTCCCCAAATTACTCTTATTTTACAAACAAACTAAATATGAATTGTAAAAAAAAAAATTTAAGGATCCAATTTAAAATAGATGAAAAAAATTATCTGAATCCTTGATAAAAATACCTCGAAAGTCACAACACCAGTTCCGAATTTTAATTAAATCTAGTAACTCCCGGCAAGATAACTGCTTATCTTCTTTATAAAAAAAAATAAATAAATAATAATGATTAAATTGGATTTCAGACAGGAGAAAATTGTCCTCTTGGGCGCCATCGGTGGAAAAATCGATGTCACAACTCAATATCTAACTTCCCCTCAGGGATTAAAGAAACCAAAAACTTTTAATGGATTAAAAAAAAAAAATTTTGCAGAAAATTGCAATTAAACTTTAACTGTAAAAGTAGCTTGGCAGTCGCCATTAAAAAAAAAACCAGGATTATAAAATCAATATTACTTCTGATTGTGTTAACTTTAATGGAAAAAAAAAATATTTTTTTTGGAGGATATTCAAATGCGGGAGAGGGTCTGCATATTGATATGGACTGAGTAAATATTTAAAGAATTCTTATGCGATTAGTTGATTCCTATTACTTAAAGCTTATAAAATTAAATGGCTACGTGGTCACTAAATCTCGCCAAATGCTACAGTCAACAAATCTCCTAGTTATATGCATTCATTAAATATGCAAATAATAAATAATATATGTTGTAAGAAAATTACACTGTTTACATTACTGATTCATTTAATTTTTATATTATTTAATGGAAGTAGATCTTGAAAGAATTATGTAAATTTTTGTGAGCTTTAAATATTTATTAAGAAGCCTGAATGTTTGTACAGGTTTTAAACCCCTTTTTAAACTGTAGATCCCAAATATAACTATAGGGCATTGAGCGTGGGGCTGATAATCCTACCCCGTAAAAGCGGCCTGGTGGCCAATTGGCTAGCGCTGTGATCTTTGGTACGACATGCTTCAGGTTCAAATCCTGGCAATGGCATGGTTGTTTGTTAGTGATTCGGAATCTACGTTAAACCGTAGGTCCCAGTCTAATTAGCCCAAAGGGTGCGCAAAATGACCGTAGAGCGGCAAACCAAACCTACCCCGTAAAAAGAAAGCATTTCCTGCTTCAAAAACTGCCAATAGGCAGACAGGCATGGTCCAACATGGACTATAGTGCGAGGGAGGTAGTTAAGTTTTTATTAAAAAAAAGGATCATTTCAGTAACAAGTTAACATTATTTTCTAGTAAAAATAATTACAATACACTATAGTTTTAATCATTACTTTTTTTTTTCTTTTTGCGGCTTCATATAGCTTTCGCTGTAACCGCTGGACTGTATATTGGATCTATTTTAATTTAAGCATAAATTATATACAATTAAAATACAAATATAAACAATTGATACTAGAGTATTGTAAAAAAATTTGAAAATTACCCTTATTTCGAATAATATTGATTATTTTTAGGCATGGAAGTACGTATGAATTAGTAGATTCTGAAGGACAATGGAAAGAAGTCCAAAGACAGCAGCATGAAAGGCAACAAGAGCAGGCCAGGTGATTTACAGCTTCATTTAAAAATAATATAATTAATAATATTATAATTTTGATTGTATATCATAACTTCATTAACAATTTAGGGTTAAAAAAATGTTATGTAACCTAAATCCTTGACAAGATACTAAAAATTGCAACATGTGGCGCATTGAGGCATTAGCAGAACTTCTTTGATTTTGGAGTATGCAAAAGCTGGAGCTAAATACGAAATTTGAGCACGTTATCTCCTAAAAGATTTGCAGTCAAGAATGGGGGTTAAACAGCATTTCAACTGCAGAAGAAATTAGAAATTTGGGTATTACGTATTAAACTCATTCGATCACCCTGTTATATTTTATTGGGGAAGGACAAATCGATATTGGTAGGAATATACAAACTGAAAATAAATTTATCAAATAGATAAAGGGAAAAAAGTAGATCGGGAAATTTGCTATTAAACTAATTCCAAATATTTATAACTGAGCTATAGAACACACAATTCTTGCTATTAAGTGATTCTCCATTTTTGGATTAAGTTCGCCGACAGAGATGTAAAGAAATATAATGCATTGGTATACCTAAATCCTTTTTCATATTGAAATCTATCTTTGCTCATGTGTTTTTTCTTAGATTGATAATTGCTCGAGTGAATAGCATGTTGTTCTCAAATGTGTAAATCTTGACTTCTTTGACCATTAGAAGACATTACCATGGGGGAATCGCTACAATGCACTCACACAATTTTGAATGAACACCCTCAAAGATGGAGTCTGGGAAGTTCGAATTTGAACTCAATGGGATTTTTCGGCCCACGGATTTATTATTCATATCCTGTCATAAACATGAGAGTTTTTTTGTTCTTATCCCACTTGGTAGACAGCAACACCTAGACAAAGTCCCAGAACCTGTCGTAGAAGGAGGGAAAGGGGAGGGGCAGGTTCTGTTGTGATGGAACAACCATAGGTAGAAGTTTGGCTTGGCTCCGAATTGCTGAAAAAGGACAATGCCTTCTGTGAGGACTTTTTTGTGGGATCTACCCCATATTTGTGTATCATTTGGGAGAAAACCTGGAAAACTCCCACCAGGTAGTCCGACTCACGAGGCATGGTACTGAACATCACAAACGCCATCGAGCCTCCTCGTTTTTTGAAAAAGTGTCTACAACAAAGCTGCCAGCTGATTAAACTTCCGTCCTAATGCTCACCAGCTAGGAGTCGGGCTGTCGGCCGCTGAGTTAAAAGTTGGATTTGTTAAGTTTTAATTTGGGGTGCCTTAAAATAATATAAGTAAATGAATTAATTTTATCTCCAGTAAAAAAATATTAAACATATTGATCTCAAAAACTAAAACTTTTTTTTTTTAAATTTAATTTCAAATTAGATAGAAGCTTATTGGATAAATAACTTATGAATGAAAATTATATACAAAGGTTGGTAAATTACTTTACCTAAAAAAGTAACATTACTTCGACTGTTATTTTTATTTAGTTCCTATTTTCTGATTAAACAAGTTATTGGGGCCATTTACATCGATCATTTAAGGTTATCTTCCGAATACATTACTGGAATGTTACTATCTTGCAAACGTCAGCAGAAATTCAATTACGGAGAACAACCCCCTCCTTCCACTAATGCTTTTACTTAAAAGTGGCTCAAACACTTTGCTCGTTATTTAGTTTTTATTTTGTAAATTGCATCTTTATTCCTTTACTTTTATTTCATTTTCATTTTTTTAAATAAATATAATTTCATTTTCCATTAGGATGCAAAATGCTGTTGTAAGAGACTTATCAAAGAGGAAAAGTGGGTAAGTGAATCAATTTTTACCGTCAAAAACTATCATGTCTTAAAGATAAAGATAAAAACCATTCCATTCTTAAAATGTAATGAATAAAATATTTAATGAAATGTTTATAAAATTGCACAACAATTTTATAATTCTATTCCAAATATTGATAATTCTGTTTTGAATTATCTAGGCAACTAAGATTACGACATTTCTGATTTCAAAAATCGCAAAAGATCTTCGTTGTTCTGAATATTATTCATTATCCTCCTTTCCGAATTACCATGCAGTTTCTCCGCTGAATCACAATTTCCCCTCCAATCGTTTTTGTTTGTTTCTATTGTTTATTTTTTTTTATTACCTTCCTAAAAATTATAATAATATATACATAAATTTTGTTTTATTAATTAATAAAAAATATAAATAATTAATAAGTTATTTTTTTTTAATAAATTAATAATATGTATATATATTACTTTTTTTCTATCTAATCAATGGGCTTAAAGCTTAAGAAACTTCTCTCATTCACAAAGCAGGTATAGAGGTTGCTAAGCGACCAAGGTTCTCCGTCAATCTGACAAATCGTGTAATATTTGAATGAATTTTTTTTTTTTTTTTTTTTTTTTTTTTTTTTTTTATTATATTTTATTTATATAGTATGAATTTTTTTCCCACATATTTAAAATACTGTGTATTTTTCAGGTACATGAATTCTGGTTTAGAAACTGAGTCTGAATCAAATTACAGCCAGAGGCGAAGGCACAGACGGTATTTATTCATTGCATATTACTTTTTCTGTACATAACCAAAATGTTTTTGATGATTTATTTATTTAACTTTGAAAAATTGATACTTTAACTTGAGACCACTTAAAATGGTATCAAATCGTAATGTAATGAATCACGATATTTGGCGCAATTTGCGAATTAAATATTTAAATCTTGGCGACATTTTACCTGACAACTTAATAATGAAAAATGGCGGAATTTGATAATTTAAGTTTCTATACCAGTGATTTTTCAAATTCCATCAGTATTTTAACTTTATCATATTGTGACTATTTACTAGTAAGTAAATAGTAAGAAATATAATAATAAGTAATAAGTAGAGAAAATATATAATGGCTGTAAATTGAAATTTCTCCTATTTAAAAGACTAGATGTTTATCCGCTATTATCCAGTATTTTCACTATATTTCGTCGAATAAGAGAATATAATGTGACAGGAGATTGAATGTAGTGTAAAACTGAATCTGCCATTCCTTATATTCCCTTGGAAAGCATCGTTCGGACTATAAAGTATGAAATACTTATCAATCAAAACAGCTAAATGAAACTGTCACATTTACTAAAATATTTATATTCGAACAAAACAATTAAAAAAAATTTCGTGGTGCTCCTACAAAAAGTCTCCACATTGGTGCATGTGCCGATTTAGTACGAGCAGTCTTGTAAAGCACATTTAAGTATTTTTTTTTTTTTTTTTTTTTTTTTGGAATTTGTTAATATATTAAAGTTTTTACGCCCAAAAATTCTGTTGAAGGCTTTGTGCAACTAATGTAAAACCTATGGTATATCGGGATTTTAAGACACTAAAACTTTAAGCTCGCCTTTAAACCTTTTATATTGGTCGTAGAAGAAAATTGAAAATATCATTGGATTCAAGACATTAGAGTCTATAAAAATCGTCCATAAAAACGCATTCGAGCACTCTCGCTAAATTAAAAGAATTAAGGAGCAGAAATCAGGGGAAGAAGAGTAGTAGTAGTAGTAGCAGTAGCACCGTGCGATCTTTCGTAGGCTGCAATATGTACGTGCCAAATTTGAAAGCTCCAGATTTAAAACTGTGAATTTGCAAAAACAGATTTTCAAATTTACAGATAAACGACCAATGCTTTGCCTTTTAGCCAACATCCCGTAATATACACTACTGGCCATTAAATTTGCTACACCAAGAAGGCGACATGCTACAGATGTGAAACTTAAAAGCAGAAAGAAAATGCTGTGATATGCAAATGATTTGCTTTCCAGCGCATTCAGGCAAAGCAGGCGGCGGTAGCCACACCTACAATGTGTTTAAATGAGGAAATTGTTCAACCTGTTTCTCATACACAAATTGCATTTGAACGTTGTTGTTTGGTGAAAAGTTGTTGTGATGCCTCGTGTAAGAAGCAGAAGTGCATACCAGCATGCTTCTAACTTTGATAAAGGTCGAATTGTAGCGTACCGGGATTGCGATTTATCCATCGCAGTATTGCTGCTGGCGTCGGTCGAGATCCAATGACTGTTAGCAGAATATAGAATCGATGGGTCCAGGACGGTAATACGGAACGCCGTGTTGGATCTCAACGGCCCCCTATCACTAGCAGCAGAGAAGACAGGCATGCTACCCGCATGGCATTAATGGATCGTGTAGCCACGTGATGAGCCCTAAGTCAAGAATTGGGTACGTTTGCAAGACAACAAGTGTCTGCACGAACAGTTCGACGATGTTTGCAGCAGCATGGACTCTCAGCTCGGATGAATCCAGGTACTGTTTACAGCATCCGTGTTTGGCGGCATTGTGGTGAACGCACATTGGCAGCGCTCATTCGTCATCGTTATATTGGCCCATCACCTGGCGTGATGGTATGTGGTGTTATTGGATGCACGTCTCGGTCACCTCTTGTTCGCATTGATGGCACTTTGAACAGTGCACGTTACATTTCAGGTGTGTTACGATACAGATAACAGAGGGCTCTACCCTTTATTCGAGCCCTGCGAAACCCTACGTTTTAGCAGGATAATGCACGACCGCATGTTGTCGATATTGTACGGAAATTCCTTGATACGGAAAATGTTCGGCTGTTCACCTAGTCTGCACGTTCACCAGATCTCTCACCAATAGAAAACGTCTGGTCCATGGTTGCCGAGCGACTGACTCGTCACCATACGCCAGTCACTACGCTTGATGAACTGTGGCATCGTGTTGAACCTGCATCGGCAAATTGCTACAATCTTATAGCAATTTTAATGGCCAGTAGTGAAATTAGTGGAATTTTTTTTTTACACCAGGAGTCGGTATTGTCCACAATGAATAGAGGGTGTTAATTGCCATCCAGAAGGACCTATAGATGTATTCGCCCCACATTTAAGTGAGAGAAAACCCTGGAAAACTCCATACTATATCACAAAACTACAGATTAATAATAATTCTATACAAAATATATACATGCTACTACAACAGCTTCTTAAAGCTGTCCATTACATAAATGTGTTCAATTGAATTTTTTTTTTTACTAATATTGGATGACATTGAGTTCTTTGAGGATTTTTAGGGTACGCATTCGCTTGTGACATAAGAGAAAACTTGGAAAACTCCTACCATTCAATCTAATTCAAATAATCTAAAATCTATAAATCTAAATCATTCAATTCTGTACGACACGCTTTACTCACATTGTCGCAATCGCCATCGGTTCTGAAAGCAGTGATTGCAGCCGGACCCCGCAAGCCAATAACTGGCATTGAAATTAAAATTTTACTAAAATTATAAAGTCTCACAGCAGTTTTTTTTTCAGTTTAATTTAATTTTATATAAATTCCTTCTAGTACATGGATAGCGTTCATAATAAATAATTTTATTATCCTATTAAAAACTGAGAAATAATAATAATTTTTTTTTTTCAGGCACAGATCAAGATCGCCGGATAGTAAAAGTGCCCTACCCCATGAAGTTAAAAAATACATCGAGTAAGTACAATTTTAATCTCACCTACTAGCATTTACATGCCAACAAATAAATATGACTATGATGCTTTGTTTTTATTCGTAATAATAATAATTTTTTTAATATTTTAGCTACAATCTTATTGATCCGACTGCCTTAACTGAAGAAGAAAAACGCGACATCAAGTATACTAAAGTTCAGTAAGTTGGAAATTAAATTTTATTTTTTTGTAAGAAGCTTTAAAAAGGTCGGAAATATTTATTAAATATATGGCTATGACTGCATTAATTATACATTTCAATACATAAAATTTGGTTATCATTAAGCATGATCTGTTTTCACAACAGGGCTGATAGTCGTCTCTTCAAGATACGATATTCATCAAGTCAAGGACAACTTTCGAAGCATCATACATCCAGGTACGTATTGTTGTAAAATTGTTTAGTTCATATACGAACAGCTATTTAATTTAAAATAATTCCCTTATTATTTATTGTTAAAAAAAATTTTAAATAATTAAAAATAGACCAATTAAATAAATATTTATAGCCTCGGAGCATAATATGAAACTTATCACAATTACAAAGAAAAATTCTAAAAGGCCGAACGAAGTTACGGTTTGAAGTTACGACTATTAACTACGAGTTATCAAGTACGCCTAAACTTCTCGCCAAGCGATCGGTACTTTACTAAAACTTCTATGTACAAATTACTACTGACTACGCTGTCAGTTTCCAGCAACAAAAGCGAAATCTCCCTTTTTCACAGCACAATAAACAGTCTTAGTTAAAATGAGAATGCAATTTAAAAAAAATTCTCGGAATATTTTTGAATTACTGGCATTTTTCTAACTTACACTCTGACGGTCACGCAAAATGAAAAATCGTATAGTAAAAAATTGGAATTCTGTGATTTTTCTAAATAATTTCGTATGGTCCCAGGATAAATCAGCAATGTATATCCCCAAGCGGTAGCAGTTTTAACTACGTTCACTTATAGTCCACCCGTCTTGGTGGATGCACACATTTTTTTAAGGTCGTGGGCCGCACATTACGCTTTAACTTGTTCGCAAGCAACACGAAAAAAGATTGAGATTCAAGATTCGAAAATAGCACATTCTGTATTTTATATATATATATATATATATATATAAATTAATAAAAATAAATTATATATTTATTATATTAAGGATTCGATATGTGATATTACATTGATTTAACAAAGGTTTTTAATATTCTGTTGCAAAGTGAAGTGAAATAAGTAAATAATTTCTATTTATCAATTTTTTCTTTAAATTGGGGGCCTGAATGGCCGAGTGGCTAGCGCTCTGGCGCTCGGTACCACAGGTTCCGGGTTCGAGTCCCGGCGGAGCCATGGATGTTTGCAATGGTTCGGAATCCACTTTAAACCGTAGAGCGTTGTGGAGAGTGACATATTAAAAAATAAGGAAAAATTAACTGTTCATATATATATATATATATAGTGATTGGGGATTATAGTCCTTGTAGCTTCACATCCCCATATACCACTTCATTCATCATCATATTTCTTTAAATTGATGTCTGAAAATGTTCTCACAGGGAGCTCGACAGTCGTTTAGCTGCGATTCTCTGTATAAATGGTCAGCGTTTTTCTTTTATTGCCTGTTTCGACTGGAAGCCTGAGTTCCATCTACATTTTTCAATAGAATTAGGTTCATAACAATTAAATTTTTCTTTCACACTCGCATACAATTAAAGAAACCTCATTAATATTGCATGCAGTTAATTGTTTGTTAACTAATACAATTCCTTATTGTTGTTGTCGTATCCTTTGAAGAGTACAAGAAAATCAAATATCGTGGTGCTCCCAAATAATAGAGAGTTTTTGCATACCGTACGTTAGTTACCGTAGGACGTCCGTTAGCTTTTTCTCCCTAGCGCGCATGCTCATAGGAAACTGCTCATGCGTATCTGTAATAATGTTTCCTATGAGCATGCGCGCTAGGGAGAAAAAGCTAACGGACGTCCTACGGTAACTAACGTACGGTATGCAAAAACTCTCTAATATTGGCTATGTTGATTGCCAGCTCGAAAAATAAATTCTCTTCCGAGGGATGATCCAGACAATGCATGAAGGCTACAACAGCTGAGCTATTTCTTATTGCCATCAGCAGAAATTTTCATATTTTTGTGATGCTTTATCTTTAATCTTGTGAGAGTAGTATCTGTTTTTCTGTCTGTAATTTGGTATTTAGTTTTAATCTTAGATTTTTCCAAGGCATTTGTATCTGCAAGGGAAGTAGGAATAACAGTCTGGTCCAGACTTCTTTACAATTCCTTTTCTCAGAAATTTAAAAAAATTAATATCAGGTTAGCTAAGACTTGCATATCTTGGAAAGTAATTGAAATTCAGCATATCTTACCTTTCAGTTTTTGAATAAATAAAACTTAATATTTTTTTTTTTTCAAATATTGACCATAAGTTAATAATATACACTCAAGAGCCAAAACATTATGACCACCTGTCAATAACGAGTTGGTCCACCTTTGGCGCGCAGCACAATTTCAACCCGCCTTGGCATGGATGCCACAAGTCATTGGTAGATGGCCGGAGACAGATTGTACCAGATGTTTAAGCAACGGTCACGCAAATCCGAGATATTGCGAATTGGTGGTCTTTGAACTCTGAGCTGCCGTCCCAGGATATCCCAAATGTGTTCTATCGGATTGAGATCCGGTGAGTTAGGCGGCCAGGACATTAACTGGAATTCAGTATCATGTTCCTGGAACCACTCCAACACAATTTTAGCCTTGTGACAAGGGGAGTTGTCCTGTTGGAACATTCCATTTCCAGCTGGAAAAACAGAGGCCATGTAAGGGTGCAACTGGTCTGCAATGATGTTCAGATATCCTGTAGCATTCATGGTCTGCTCTACCACAACCACGGGTCCCAGAGACGCCCAAGAGAACGTCCCCCAAAGCATAATACCGCCACAACCGGCCTGTGTATGACCTACTGTACATTGAGGGAGCAACTGTTCGCCTGGAAGACGGCGTATCCTGACACGGCCATCGGCGCGATGAATGACAAACCGTGATTCATCTCACCAGGCAACTCTCTCCCACTGATCCATGGACCAGTCACGATGTTCCCGGGCCCAGCGCAGGCGCAGTCGGCGATGACGCTTGGTCAGCAAAGGCACACGTGTGGGACGTTTGCTGCGTAGCCCCATATCCAACAGTGTCCGCTGAACAGTGTGTTCCGATACTATTCTACTTGGCCCTGCATTGTATTGGGCTGTCAGCTGAGCTACAGTCTGGCTCCGGTTTTGCTTCACCATGCGAGACAGTCTCTGACGCCCTTTTTCTTTGATAGCGCGTGGACGTCCAACACCATGTCGTCTACTGCTGGTTTCACCGTCATTCATCCACTTTGCATAAGTACTAACAACTGTAGATCTCGAACAACCCACGAGTCGTGCAGTTGCGGAAATACTTGTTCCGAGCCTTCGAGCCATTACAATCTGCCCTCTATCAAAGTCGCTTAGATCCGCAGCCTTTCCCATCACACACAGAAGTAAGTGAAAGAATGATTCTTCAGACTCTCCAGCAGCAGTTAAATACCACTTCCACCTGATCACTTGCCTTCCTCGTCATCCAGGCGAGTTCATTGCAAAATGTAGAGGTGGTCATAATGTTTTGGCTCTTGAGTGTGTATATATATATATATATATATATATATATGAAAATCGAAAGTAATAAACTGTTTCACTCAAATATTCTTTTTCCTTTAGCTGAAAGGATACAATATAATAATTAACAAAAATTGAATTTTAGAAATGTAAGTAATGTACTTTATTTTTTAGGAGTTCTAACAGCAGTCTTCACAAGTCTCAACTAACAGATGACCCTGGGCCTCCACCACCCTATACACCGGATCATCAAAATGGATACCTTTCTTCAAATCAACAGAGACTAGTAGATATTGAAGAGAAAAATGAAAATATGTTGGAGTCTGTACAAATTTCGAAAATTGGTTCTCACAATGGTAATCAAAAGAATTCCCCAGCAAGTTTCAAAGACAGGTAATTATATAATGCAGCTTAAATATTTAAACAAAAATTAATAATAGCAATTCAATAAAACTTTTACTAGAGTATATTAGGGTAATTTACTTTTACTAGGGTAATTGTCAAATCAAAATCTTTATATATATATATATATAATATGCACTAATAAATATTGTCATAATGACAATATTTATTAATAATTGTAATAATATGTCATTACATTTAAATATATACAGAAAAATCATTAAAGATATGATTCTAACAAGTTATATAAAATACAGAAACTATACAGTTTTTTATTGATATGAGTTGAAGCATAGTATTTAATTTTGTAGTAGTATTTTTTAAACTTAATTACTTACAATTTTATGCTGGTTTATTTTTACTATTATGATTTTTATGTTTTGAATATTATTGACCTTAAATATGGAAGTATATATATTTTCTATGTTTTTAGGTTTTCTCATAGCAATTCAAACCAACAACTCTTGAAGCACAGCCAATCACAAGATTGGGGAATCAACAAATCCAGTTTAAACAGATCACAGGTAAATTTTTTCTTATAATGAAGGAATATATTTGAATGTACAAAACAAAAATTCAATTAAAGCATTCACTGATACTCAAAATTTTGTAGTGTGTATTTGTTAATTTTTTTAGATATTCCTGTTTGAAATTGATGCTAGAATTGATTAACATCATAAGCACTGTGATACTGACTGAATGTTGGAAGATTTAAAAGCTTAATAGTTCAATTAAACCATTGTACTATTTTACAATTTTGTTTTTAAATATGACATATTAAAGTATGTTCAATATATTACTAATTCAATTTCAGAAAATTATTCAAAAGGGAGAAAAAAAAGTTTTTCAGTGCCTATTTTAAAAAATATTATCAAAAAATAAATGGCTAAAATAATTAGTTGATTAGAGACAAATTCCAATTAGTATTCTTCTTTTTAAAAAAATCTACAAATAATAAATATCTTGTAAAAAAAAAATTAATAGTGTTACTAAATTATATTTACAAAATTGAACGTTTTCTTTTTAATTAGCATTTGCTGTCTGAATCTAATGAAAAAGATGGAATCCCTCAAGAACAAGAAAATACACAAAATGGCTACATGGCAAAAAATATAAGGTAATTTTTTTTTTTTTTTTTTTTTTTTTTTACATATCAAATCGGTATAAATTAAATTACAGATTTTTCAAAATTATACATAAATGTAAACAAAAGGGAAATAAAACTAATTTAGTGTTATATTTAGTAAGAAATCTAATTATTGAATCCAACAATACATATATTTATATTATGATTTTTTTTTCCTTAATAATTAAGGTTTTTACATAGTTTAAAAAAGCTGCACATCTTATTGGCAAAATTTATGAGAAAAAGAAATTATTCACTCTGCCAATATTTTGGTAGATTTTTATCAAATAAATTTATTTTACGAGCCTACAATTTTTATATTATACATTCGAAATAAATACTGATAAAATTCAAAATTATCCAAGCATGTAAATATTTGATATTTGCTTATTGTAATATATTTGAATATATTTATGCATTAACATTTTTCAGACTTGTGAATGGACATTTTTATTCAGCATCCCAAAAATCATTGATCACAATGCCAACTATGACTCACAGAGTTACATTTGAAAATGACGAGACTTCCAAGCAATATCCAAAGGTAAGAATTTTTAATTAAAAAATATTTTCAAACTATCACTAAATATAAATTTCAACAAATCTTAAATATATTCAATATGTGAACCAGCTGACTAAATTGGACGATGATGGAGAATGAAAAATGGGTAACTTGTATTTTTATTTTTTTTAAATCAAAAAATTACTTATATAATAATATCAAAGATTGCTTTGGGAATTAATGTGTCTCTAAAAAATTAAAATTTTAATTTAAGAATCATTATCTCATGCTGTCAAAATTGAGAAATATTTTAATTTTTCATTCTAGATTTCATATTATTCCGATGATATTAATCTATATTCATTCATAATTTCAGAATTTAACATCTTCCCAATCTTGGGCTCAATGTTCCCCAAGAGAAAATGGTGAAATGCCAAAGTCTAACGAAGTATCACAATCATCCCAGAATAATCATGAAATGAGTACTGAATTATAAATGGACTAAAGCTAATATCAAATAGTAAAGAAAGAAATACTTTTTTTTATTGCTCATCACATTATTCAATAAAAATGTTAATTATAGATTTTTAAGTTTTTAGTCTTCAAAAAATTAAATTTTTATTTTAACTTTGATACATATTTTAAATTCAGAAATGAATATTTTAGGCATTTTTCTTTTAGATGTTGATGGATCATAATCATTAAACCTTTAAAATATTTAAAGGTATAGTGAATTTTTATAGATGTAGATTTAGTAAGAAGATGCCTGTTTAAAGTAATATTATTATTAATGGTAGAAAACAAGAATCCCTTTTAAAAAGCAATTTATTGTATATTTTATTCCACAATTGCACATTTTTTAATTTAACTGTTGTAGAATTACATCCTTAAAATATGCCATCCAATATATGATTGTATTCCATGTATAAATATAAATTAGTGCTTGTATTAATACTTTAATGGGCATTTTAATTTAATCATAGCTTGTAGTATAATTTTTGTCAATTTGTTAAAGCTATAACAGGGTGACTACAGAAACTGTGAAAAAAGAATCATCTGACTAAACTTGCAACATTTCCTTGACTTATGGCTACTAATTATATTAATTACCTGGCTTTCTCAGAATCACTGTATATGTACAATATACGTTATTAAAAACATTTTAACCAGTTATTTAATGAGATAAATTAATATTTTTTTTTATAAAATTGAACAAACATCCTAAAAAAATCTATTAAAACAGTAAATCCCATAATTATTTTCTAAAATACAGATAAATTATTTTATTTAAACTGTTTTTATTGGAAGGCATTTACATGATTTATTTTAACAATTGTCTTTTTTATTTTTAAGAAACTCACGAATTTGTTTTTAAAGGCAACACCATGCCATTGAATTTTGCTTTTTTTCCTCTATGTACAAATGTAATGGAAGACCAGAATTAATAATTAACCATTTTCTAATAACAAAAAGTATGGATTCAATGCATAAATCTAAATTATTTATGAAGTATCCATTAACCTAATGTTCAATGATTAAACAACAAATACCTATCAATGTATATGCTAAAAGATTGCAAAATTAGGTTTAAGGAATGAATTTCAGCTTAATTACATAATAAATAATTAAAATCATTACTTTTCGAAATTGGTGTAAGCAACAGCAAGAGAAAATTAGGGCACAAAACAAAAGCAAAAGACAAGTTTAAAAATGAGAAATTATAAACTGGACATTCTGTTATAACAAACACAGAACATTGACGTAAAATGAGCAACAATTCCAGTTGGCAAGCATACTTGACTACAAAATTGCTGATAGCATGCATGCAAGGCGCAAAATGCTGTCGTCGGCAATTTTCCCCGACTTCCCAGTTCTGTCACCACCCTGTATAAATTGTATAGAAAATTAGCATTTCACTGCCATTTTCAATATGCTTAATATGGATACATTTGTATTTGCATGAAAATTTTAGTATTGATTAATACAGATTTCTTATCTAGATTTTGATAATAACAATAGTGAAATAATCTGAATGATTTCATACCTGAAGTAGTTAGTTTGCCTTTTTCATAAGTTACAAATTATGAAGAATAATTTCATCAATTATATTGTAATAACCATACTGTATGAATGTACTGCACTTGCAAATCATTTTGAAATTTTTTTGTATATTATCATAATATAATTTGTAATATTTTGATATAATGTTTTTGAGATTAAGTTATTTTCAGAAAACATTCTATGTGCTTTAACTACTTTTGTAACATGAATTTTTTTGTATATAAAATAAAAGTTTAATATATAAAGACAACATAGGTACAAATTTTTCACTGAAGTAACTTAATTTTTGTTTTTGTCTTCATTGTAAACATTCATTCAACTGCATTTAAAATTTGCTCAAATTCAACATAGAAACACATCTTAAATTTATGACACTAGAACTTTCATAAAGCATTTAAGGCTAGTTGTTATTCTTTCTTGGCTAATTTGTAGTGTTCTTCTGACAAACTTCTCAATTTTGCAGCAGCCTGAAATGAAAAATGTATAATTAATAATTTTCCCTTTTTTTAAAAAAAAAATCTTGCTGTTCTATTTTTAATAGAAATAATGAATGCCTTAATTATTAGAATACATATCTCATACGAAATAACTAGGTTGGCTGTTCTCAAATTTAACATTTATAAAGTGATTTTATTGTGAGAAAAACAACTTTATGATAAAAACTGCATCAGGAATATATTTCAACTCCATATAATTTTGTTAAATCAATCGTAAAAATTTGAAAGTATTGCTATCTTTCAATAGAATCTATAAAAAAAATCAATAACTGCTTTTTTTTTTAATAGTTTTCAATTCATATATATATATATATATGATAAAAAATAAACATTTCCAATTTAATGTTATTTTGTTGAAATGTAAAAAAAAATAATATTTAGACTGGCTGCAATTTTTGGAAATTATTATAAATTTTTCAGAAAAAGTGAATAATACTGCATCAGAGGTCATTAGAAATGTGACCAAAAACAAGTAGAAATTGCTATGTTTTAAATACGAGTAATTGATATCTTCTATATAACTGTAATGATGAGGCACTGGTCTAATAGTATGTTAGCAAGATGGTTAAATGCAAGACTTTTTATAATTAATATAGACTGTGGAATGCATTTCTAAGAATTGAATCAACTTCTAGAAGAAATGTTACCTCATTTTCTGGAAACAATTTCATACATTTTCATATAAAAAGCATCATTTAAGTTTTTCATAGGTCTAGATTACAATAAATAAATTTAAACTCAGTGAAGATTTATATAAAATAAAATTTACTTGTTCAGGAGTTAAATCTCGCTGAGCTTGAGCTAACATTTCATATCCAACCATGAATTTCTTTATAGTAGCTGATCTCAACAAAGGAGGGTAATATGATGCATGAAGTTGCCAATAACTATAATCTGTTTTATCTGAACCAGTTGGTGCTCCTGTTTATTTTAAGGATATAAGAATTTAAAAAATGTATATATAATATCTACTTAACTAATTGAAATATATAACTTTATAAAATTCAAATTGTGTTTTCAAACTCATTCATAAAGCATTGGAATGTGTATGCAATGTACATACGATGGATAAAAATATAGATAATAAAAACTAATAAATAATTTTATAAGACATCAATATCAATTAATCTAATTAATTAAGCTAAAATCTTTATAATAAAAAAAAATGATAATTATAATAGACTGGCAGTAATGTTGTACAAAATCAAACATCAGAAATTTATATCTGAGTAAAAATCTGAATATTAGGAAGCTAAATTTAAAAGAACAAATAATGATTTAATTCTGATTTGCGAAAAGCAATGTGTCCAAAATAACATAACAATGAGAAAGTTCTACATCTGGTAAGTATTAATACAAAGGATTTACATAAATCGGTAAATTAATTCACTAAAAGATCTTAATATTTAGCTTAATGTCCTATTCAATTTATTTAGAAATTGAAAAGACAATTGTCACAATTTGCCTTAATATTTGATTAAAAGCTTTTATACAATATATTTTGCTATAAATTAATCAGATTAATACATACACATGTGTGTAGGTGTGTATTACAAAAAAAAAATGCAGATGCAAATTGGAAAAGAAAATATATACAAGAATAGGGCAAAAAAAAAAAAGTTATAATAATTTTTTTTTCTGATTTCCTGGATAACATCCTGAAGATAGTTTTATAAAGGAATATCTACCCTTAGGGCATTAAAAAACAAGTTATTTCTTGCTAGATTATTGGATCCAAAACAAGCCTACCAATGACAACCTATGATATCCATCCAATTAGATATCATAAACATTCCACATTTTCTATAAAATCTGCTGCATTGCCTAATTACCACTTATTAGTTTTATTTAAAAATTTAAATTTGATTTATAATTTCTTACCATTCCTTACCCCTTTTACATGGAAAGTAATTTGATTCTTTCATCTTAATGGAATTTATTACTAAATTTGTTTTAACTTGGATCCAGTAATCTAAAAGCAGAAATAACAAAGTTTACAATGTTCTGAGGAAAGGTATTCTTCAATAAAGCCATCCTCAGCATAATTTATAGCTTTTATACTAATTTCTCCCTGTTTTATCTGTTTTTGTATATTATGTAATGCATATTTTCTTTTTCAATATACTTCTGCATTTTTTTTCCAGTCAGCTTTTCATGTTTGTTTATATATATATATAAACATGAGCCAATATTATCATATGCATGCTAATAAAATGAAATTATATTAAGCTAAAAGACATACCATGCCATCCCATAGAATAAGGAAAAGTAGTGTTAAACAAATTATCATATTTGGTTAGTAGCTTCTTCATTATAGTTGCCAATGCTGATGGGATAAAAATAAAAAAACCAAAAGAAATTTATTATAATATCCTGAAGATCGTTTTATCACGGAATATGCACTCTTAAGACATGTAAAAATAATTAACATAAATTTACAAAAAAAGAAGAAAAAAAACTTACAATGTTTTTCCTCTTCTGTTAGATCAGATATCTTAAGAATATGTCTTTTTGGTAGCAACATGACTTCATAGGGCCAAACTGCCCAGTAAGGAACAACAACCACCCAATCTTCATTACTCAAAACTATACGTTCCTTCAACAACAAAATGAAATTAAAATTATAACAAAAGAAAAATATTCATGCATTCTTAAAAATGATTTTTACAATAATTTGGAAATATTCTCTTTAAATCTTATCGCATTTAAAATGTTTAATATTAATTTCATAACAAAGATTTTTTTTTTAAACAAGCATTGTTTAAATAGTATTAATTACAGCATTACATTTTTTAGCATTTTATTTAACAATACAGATTAGCAAACTATATTATACAATGAAATTCTCTTCTTTAAATTTAAAAGAAAAGAAATGTTTTTGATTAGATGTAGTGATAAAAGCATGCTAAATTTTATATATATATATTTAAATGATACATAAATCTAGTATAGCTTTAAAACATATACATAAAAAAAATAATGTAATTTAAAGAAATAACTACCAGGAAACATAACATCAACAGAACAAAATTACAGCAAAATAAAAAAGATAATATAACAAAACGTAGAATCTAAATATTCCAGTTAAGATATAAATTTGCATAAAAAATTAATTCTTGTAAGTGAAATAAATTTTGAGAATGAAGCAACTAAATATAAATATAAAAGTAATTCTTAACTTACTGCAGGTGAAAGGGAAAAAACCCTATTTAAATAAAATAAATTTGTAATTATAGCATTACATAAAATAAATTTCAAAACTTTATAATAAAGGGATTTAAAATATCAAAAGTGTTAAAAATATTCGTTAAAAGTAAATTATCAAATATTAAATTCAAATTTATCATAATATACCATTGTTTTAAGTTCCTCTTTTAAATAATCCAATAATAGAATGGAATTGTTTTTCATGAAATATTCATACTGTTGCTTATCTTCAATTCTTGGTTCATCTGGAAGAAAAGAACTTGCCCAAATCTAAAATTTTCCAAAAAATTCTTTTTAAAAAGCATTAAATATCAAAATAATAATAATTAATGCAAATTTAATACTTTTATTTATATATATATATAGAAATTTATTTACACTTATTTCCGTCACATTAGGCAAATCTCGTATAATCAGATTTATTTTAATTTTACAAAAAATAGTTGTAATATTTCATATAAAATTAAGTTTATACAAACTAAAATATATTTTTCAAAAAAGCAATTGTTAAGGGATTTTTTCTTATATGCCAACTAGAAATGTTCTAAAAGAATTTAAATGGAATATAAGACGTTTAAATGGAATATCAAATTGTAATACACACTTGACAATGAGGATGAGGATTTGAACAACCCATTATTTCTCCTTTATTTTCAAAAATCTGAAAAAATGGTAAAAAAATTGATAGAATTAAACACATTTAAATTAAAATAGTAATAATGCCAAAAAGAAATATAATTGAAAATTGCAAATATTGTTTTTAAATAAATGATAAAAGTCCAAATCAGAAAATTAATCAAATCTTTGTTGAATTACAGTATAAAATATTAGAAATATGAGTGATAGAAAAATGAAATAATGTTTTTATTTTATTGTTTGATATAGCTGTGAGCAATTAAAATAACCGAGTTAATATATTTAAAATAAAATGCAAACTAGTTTTCATATTTTCTGATAATTTAATGACAATTTAACCATAGAACAGTAGAAATTATACGGAAAATGAAACTGCAATGCATTATTAAGATAAGCTTTATAAAATATACTGATACGTATATTTTTTTTAATTTGATATATATATTTCATTTTATACTAGTAAAGATTAGAAGTATCATTAATATTGTTAGTCAGGTTGTAGGTGGAACTCAGGAAAAAATGATGAATGAATCATTTAGCTTTCATATAGTTATTGAATTAGCAGCATATCACAATAGTTCTTTTCTAAACAAGTCCTGTATAAGTTATCTAAAAAATGTATCCTGTAAGGATTAGGTATCCTCTTTGTCTCTTTTGAAGTCTGACTGATTGATCCAGGATTTCCAAGAAAATCTCTTTGTGATTTTCTAAAGAATATTCCCTCTTTCTAGTCCTTTTATCTGCTATATAATTCATATAGAAATTCCTGGTCCGTTTATGTGAAACCAATCATTATAGTACTAGCTACATTTATATTTTTTGTATTATTTATATATAACATAATTGTGTGACTTTTTGTTTACCAATTGATAATCTTATTTAACAAGGAGCAAAATTTTTATTGCAGTAAATTAATAATGCATGTTACCAAATAACAAGGGCATGACAATCATATTCTTTATGGTTCAGAACTTTTATTGTAGTAACTTATTTTTGTATGTTACAAAGTGATGGAAATTTTAGAAAATTAATGACATATTTAAGTATAATACTAATATAATACATAAATTAATACCTGAACCCACTTAAACCTGTCTCCAAGATCGAGAAATTCTTTGATCCATGTATTAATAACATGAATAATTTCATCTACAGACATCAAAGGCAATGTAATATTTGATTTTGGATGAAAGCACATTACACGGCATGTGCCTTTTGCTACTTCTGATTTAAATAAAGGATGTGATGATTTATCTGAAATGTAACATAAATGTCAATAAGTTGGAAGAAAATTAAAAATCACAATCATTTTATAACGTAAATATATTGCATTATTTAAAAATAGAATAAATTCTTTAATTTTAAGAATACAGTTCATAATTATTGATTTAGAACACAGAATCAAACAGGATACTTTGTTACATATTACAAATTTATCCTTATTCAAAATATAAAATTATATTCTTCAACTTTGAATCACTAGAGTAGTATTTAAATCATTACAATTACAAAAAATTAATGACTTTATCACAGTAAACAAAATATAAACTGATGAAATTTAAATTAAAAGATATATCTATTTAAATTAACTTTTCCATGTTATTTCTTACATATTCAGTTAAAACAAAAGTATATAGAATAATAGTTCTTTTAAAAAAAAAAAAAAAAATTTTTTTATTCTTATTATTTTAATTAATTTATTTATTTTAATTATGTATATAACATTTTTTGAAACAAATTATTGTTATTATTATTATTATTATATATTATTATGAACATAAGGGTTTTAAATTATTTATATTAAAAAAATAAGACAATACAAGATCTGAAGTAATTTTTTGCTTTTTATTTCTTTCAATATTATAAGCTATTTTGTTCAATCTTAAAATGAAAAATTAATATTTTCAATGATATTTTGATTGCAATAGTGGGCAAAAAATACACAAAGAGGTTAAAAATCTTCAAGTCAGTTAATTATTTTTATATGGTAAGAAAAAAAAAAGAAAAAAAAGAAAGAATAAATATTTACTATAAAGAAATATTAAAATGCCCAAACAAAATTGAAAAGAATAAATTACCTGGTGCAGGAACATCTTCCAGTAGAGCTGGAAAATCATTTGGAAAGACATATGTGTTTTCATAATTTGGATTCATCTGTTAAATATACTGTAAATTAAGAAGGAGCTTCAAATAAATAAATTGAAAATAAATATATTGCAAAGTATTTGAAAAAAAGAAATTTAAAAAAAAAAAACATATTAATATTCTATATAATAATAAAATAAATATGTAATCAGAAAATAAATGAAATAAATAATCTAAAATACCATATATAGTTTAGTTAAAAATTGAAATGATTAGAAAAAAACTTGGAGACAAACTTGAAACATTTTATTTAAGAAAAAATGAAAATATTTTTGTATTATATAAGTAACTTGTAAAATAATACAAAAAATAATAATAATAATTTTTACGAAAATATTTCTATTTCAAATTGAAATTATGAAATTATAATTATTAGCTTTCTAATTAAATTAAATTCTTCAAATGAACCAAAATATATTATGGTAAAATAAAAAGAAAGTCTGTTATCTTCAGAATGGAGACATATTCAAAAATTTTATTCAATCCAACTATAATCTACTTGAAAATAAAATTTATTTGAAATTATAATTAAAATTTATTCTTCAAATTTATTACAGCTAGTTAGTAAGATCCAACATTTTTTTTACAGTAAAATAAATAAAGCAAACAGATAGAAAAAATAATAATAAATTTACAGAAATAATTTTAACTTACCTTTCCATTAGCTCTTGTTGCTTCCGGACATAAAGGGTTATTGAAATCATGTTCTGGTATTTCTGTTTCTGAAACTTTCTCTATTTGTCCCTGCCAAGGTCTTTTAGCACGGTGGGGTGAAACTAACACCCATCTATCATTGAGTGGATTATATCTCACATGTTGGTGATCTATAATGACCAATAAATTTTTTTTAAAACATTAAAATATAATAGCTGAAATATTTTTCCATGCAAAAATTTTTTTATATTATTTTATAATATTATCTAAAATAAAAGGAATTACAAAATTTTAAGGACTTAAAATTTAAATTTGTAACAAAACATAGCCTTTTCATAAATAGTAACTTTTGAAGATAAGAAATATAATTATTAATAATTTTTAAATCATTAATCACATAATTTATTCTGACACATTTTTATTTAAAAGAAATAATTGTATAAGGTAAAAAAATATACATAAATTCCCTTTGTGACAAAAAAGTTTAAATATTTACACATTTAGAAAAAAGAAAAAGATGCCAAGTATATTATATGTGTCAAAATTTACACAAATATCATTTGAATTTATTAAAACTAGTAGTTTTCCAGTAATGTTAATTAAACTTTAATAAAACATCCAAAATTGCTCATTATTTGATTACTATAGCCATCTGTCATCACAGGAACAGATGGTTCCAGTCATATTGTCTGGAGGATGGCGGTTGCTAAGGGGAAAGGTTACCATACAGAGAAGAATCTATTTCGAATTGACAGGGTGGCTGAGTACAAATTTGTCATACTGATGCATTCAGTTTAATGAACATAATATTTCTCACATTTGTTTTTATTTTTCTGATTTGGCATTTCTCAGAAAAAATACAGAAAAATGCCCAAAATATAGAGGATTTTCAGATACTGTAAACCATGGTAAAAAGTTCTTAAAAATATTATGCAATATAATAAACTGAAAAATTACAAATTTAAAAAAATAATTTTCCAACATTCATTTCTAAAATTTTTCATATAATTCATTTGGTTGGTTTGGTAGTCTCAGCTGTTAGTAGATGCTTTGTACACCAGGCATGACAATTGTGTCCTTTTGCCATATTTACTAAAAGTTAAATTACTATTGATAATACAATTTACCACACACTTTTTCAATATTCCCTGATTTTTCGCAAGTACTAACTCCTCAACAAACAAAACAACAATGGAAAAAGGCCAATGAAGTTTACTAACAATTGAAAGCAAGATAACTCGATTGCAATAAAAAGAATAAATGCAATAATGACAAAACAGCACAGAAGCCTAACCAACTACTCTTTTTCAACTGTAAGCTGGGACCAAGAATAAAATGAATCCCAAGCATCCTCTTGAAATGAATCTTCCGAAATATAACCAATTGCTATAATGACCACCATCTCACACACACATGGGGGAAGGGTTACCATGATGGTATATCACAGTCCTCAGCATTTCCTTTTTTTAATTTAGTAGCAATGCATATTATAAAATGTATTTTAATAATAACACACCTTCAAATATTTTTTAAAACAAAAACAAATTTTAAAAATTAAATGATTTATATAAATCCCTTATCCATTCATTGCATACTTTCTTTTCATGAAAAATTCTAAACAAATTTATAATCAAATGAAAACAAAATTCGTAAAGTCATTATATATTTAAGGAAGCTAATAGAAATTCATCCCTATCATTGAAAATTCAAAAAATAAATTTAATTATTTTTTTATATTAAAATAACCACAAAATTTTTTAAACATAAACCAAAATAAGTCAGTGTCTTGGATTAAAATCACTTTTAGTCGGTAACCAGTTATTTAAAGCTAGAATATCCATTACATATTTTACAATTCAAAGATTTATATATATATATATATATATATATATATATATGTATGAAAAAATATGACGTGAAAATAAATTTAAAAGTAATTATATTTATATTGTGGTAAATACATGAATTGATATTGAATGTAAATTTTTTACCTTCGGGATTAAAAATGCCTTCCATCTTCAAGCAAAATAATGAATCAGATTTGGTTTACTAATTCGATAAATTTATTTTATCTTGTCTTGAAGTGTAACTCTGAGTTTCATGCTCATTGATCCTACTTTATCTTAACTTGACATGAATTGAGTCCTACTTTATCTTACTTTTGTAAAGCACACCTACTTTGTAAACAAACACATGTAAATGAAAATAATCGAAAGTACGTCATGAACTCGTTTGCTTTTGAGGTCGTTTCTAAACCTTGTAGTCTTTAGGGAAAGGATATTTCCCCTGTATGATTTAGAGAACTGGTCGATTTTCATATCGCCAATTTTCATTTTTAGCCTTTCCATTAATTTATTTTTGTACATTTAGTATTTTACTCAGTTTAAAAAAGTTCTAAAATATACTTTATGGGTAGGTTGTTATTTTAATAATTAGTGAAAAATTCTTTGAACTATACAAACTCTGAATTAGGGAAAATTCTCTGCTTAACATAATGAAAAGTCTATTCGTTTATTAATTATTCTCTTTAAACTGATCATTAGCTAAAAATTTCCGTTCTAATAAAGGTAGTAAGTTAGTAGGGATTCTCCCTTAAAGGGTGCCGCTGAGAGGTGAACTGGTTTTTGAGTTAATTTGCGTTTTCCACATAACGTCCACTTCAGGAAAGGGTCCACCTTTCTACCCTTGATCGGTGTTAAAAAAGTTGCTACTTATCTTAGTGAGTTTCTTTGCTACACTTTTTGCATCTGCTACGGAAAATTATTTATATTTCAAAAATAGGTTTCATTTGGTATCTTCTACAATCTTGGAAAATACATCATCCCTGTGTATTTTTATTTAATTACCATAGTACAACGAACATATACGTCTGTAAGTTACCTGATATATTGACTGTTTTGTTAGCAAAAGGTCAGTGTGGAGTGTGTCGCTTTACAATAGGCGAAGCGGCGAGCAGGAACGACAAAGGAGCGAGGGCTTATGTCGTTAAGCCCAGCTCGTTTGTCGGCTCCCGACCAAGAGATAGAGGAGGAAGGTCATCTAAATTAAGAGGTTACTGATTATATAATCAGTTTATCGGCGAAAGGAATAATTGTTAAATTTCTTAGTAACGCCTTTTCTATTTTACCACCTCCCATCTATAATTTAATGCAGAAAGAGGATAAATTCATGACCCAAATGCTTAAAATGCTGTGAAAATATTTTACATAAAAACTGCCCTATTCTAATTGATGATGTTGAAGACTATTGGAGCTCACTGCCTCATCTCCGGTGGTGGCAAACATAAAAGCATGAAACATTGGCAATGCCCGGAAGTAAAAGGGAGTCGGTGAGAATTAAAAAATTCCTAGGTCTTTTAAAATTAAAATGCGATTTATATTGTTCGATCTTTTGAACGGCCAGATGTTGGCAGTTGTTAAAATTATTGAAGAATATTTCTGAAAGTTTTTTTCAGTACTTTTTGAGAGGTAGCATGGAGATGGATCTTTGAATATCCTCGTTTCTCATGAACCAGTTGGCATTCGTTATTTGTCAAATGGTCATATTTTGTTGAGCTTCCAAGATTTTAGAATTATAATTTGTGACATAGGCCCATACCGGGCAAGCATAGGTGAGGAGAATTTAAAATATTTTAATTAATTTTTTAATAGTTAGTGATAATTCGGATTTAGAATTCTATACTTTGATATATATTATGCATAAAAATATTTTATAATCTTAAAGAAGTTTTTCCATAGCTGCCACATTGTTAGGTTGCATGCATGCTGTTTAAAATATGCTTTTAGTTATTATAACTAGTTGATATTCTCTTTAAAACTAAATTTGTTATTACTATAACGTCTCAACTGGAACTAGACTTATAACTGTTTCAAGAAAAGAGACATTTTCAGGTTCATAGGAACACTTTAATTTTTATTTACAAGAATTATAGACATAAATGCAGAACTCTGTTTACAAAAAATGAAAATTAAAGATAATTTGATTCACAAGTGCAGTTCCCTCCAAGGACGGTGATTTTCAGAGTTTTCGAGTCTACGACAACTTTATTGCACTGTTCTGCGGCAGACCTTAAGTGTCATACGGTTTGAGTCACAAAAGCAATAAAGGGCTCACTTTGAAAACAGGCGGAAATCTCCGGCCTATTCAGTCACTTCAGAGAAAAAAAAAACCTCTTCTGGTCGACTCGTCACAGATCTCTTCCCCCTTCTTCACCAAAAATCTGCTTTTAAAACAATCCGTCAAGGGAGGGGTGGGGGTTGGGTCCAGCTTCCCTTATTTCACATTGAGTAGACATATCTCAGCTCGTGGTCTATCATCAATCACGATGGAACAACTCATAATATGTCCTATTCTATCTGCAGTTGTTTCGACCTGTGAAGGTCGCATACACATTCGCTAATTTCCTCATTATACATGATACCGATGGCTCCATCTGAAACACCGCTAAGGAATTAAAAAGTAAAATAACTAATATTCATACTTTTGCTGATTAAAAATCTCTCCCTGCCATCTTTGACGAGCCTAAATCAGAAATTATTACTGACAGCCTTCGCAAACAGTTTGTTGATAATGGCAATTCCAGCAATGCTATGATAAAAACCGTTGAGGAATCTTTGTATAATATTTATAATAGAAACCTATTTATAACCTAAATTATTAATACAAAAGCATCCATTATAACCAAGTATATTTTTCTCCTAAAAATCAACAAAGCGCTTGGTTTGGATAGCATAACCAACAAAATTCCGAGAAACTTTCAATTTAAAATTTGTAACATCAATACCATCTTGCAACTCAACTACTTTCCCATCCCATGAAAAACGGCCAGAATTTTGTCAATTCTCAAGTCAGGAAAAAATCCTATCAAACCAGACAGCTATAGGCCCATTATGTTTTTGTCTTCTGTTAGCAAAAATGAGGAGGAGATCATTTTCCATTACCTCAAGAATATACGAAAGACGAAAAATTATAATTTCTCAACAGTTTGGTTTCACTGATAAACTTTAAAGGATTCCTCAACTCTGAAACTTTACTGAAATTATGCTTCAAGAAAAAATCTCATACTGTAGTTATCTTTTCTGATGTGGCTAAGATTTTCGACAAATTTTGAATTAAGAGACTAGTCCATAAACTAATTTATTATAACTTCCCTCTCTTCGTCATTAAAATTATTCACTCTTATCTTCCTCAGAGAAAATTAATTGTTGCTATTAATAATTATTATTTTATTAGAAATATTAATTCAGGTGTTGGCTCATTTCTCTATAACCTTTATATTAATATTTTGCAGACTAATGATGTGAAAGTCAGTTTCTCTGCTGATGACAAGGGCCTCCTTTGTGTGGATAAGAATTCTTTCTTTCCAAAATTATATCTATTCTTCTGAAAAATGACTCCCATATTGGAAAATCAAATAAAATTGAAACAGTTCTTTTTACTAACAAAAGAAAATATTCTAATTCCAATATCACTATATTTATAAAATATTTTGGGGACTCTCCAAATTAAATACTTAGGAGTCACACTTGATATAAAATCGTATTATATAATCTTTCTTATTAACAATCTATGCACTAACTTTAATATAGCACAAACAGTTTTATTAAAGTTAATACGTAGATTGTTAATAAGAGGAATGTAATTCAATTTCCTAAAGAATATAAGATACTATTTTTTAATAGCCATAAATTCTGAACTCTCTGTTTCCAATAAAAAAAAAAAAAAAAAAAGCTCATTTGTCTCTACTACATGCATCCCACGACCACCTATGCAAGTTCTGTTTAGGGCTCTGCAGCTTTCTTTTAGAATAAAAACGTTCAAAGACTTAAAAACAAGCTACTTCGAATAATTACCAATTCACCTTGGTACTTCAAAAATGAGGACATTAGATGCTCTCTTAGCATTTTCTCAAGCATCCAACTATTTATTTATAATATCAATAATAAATTTTACAATTCATCCCTCTCATTGGCAACGCTCTTTAAAATTCCTTCCCTGATTATATTTTCTTGTTGAAAAACAGAAAATGCTGTGGGCTGTTCTCGACATTATAAATACTACTCCTCACTAATCTCCCCCTTTTGAAGTGCCATTAGTGCAAGTTGTGAATGTCGATGGATCGCCCTACTTTTAGTAGCAACTTCCTCTTTCTAAAAAATTTAACTGCACTTTAAAATATAAAACTCTTGCAACTTTTCATTATTCTTTTCATCTAATTTTTATTTTTTTCTTTTCTAAATCTCAATTTTATATACAAAAGGCACGTTTCTGGTTTTTTGAATGGGTAAGATCAAAGCTATTTTATTCCAAATTACAAGACAGAAGCTACAGACTGCCCGGCATCCAAGGCATTTCGACCACTCCCAATTATTTTTTTCAATGAACTAGAGCTAGACCATAAGGCGTTGGTTTTTCTACTTTTAAGAGTGATGTAGCTCATTTTTTTCATTCCATCCAGAATAACTGTACTCTTCATTTAAAATTAAATTTAAATTAATTCAGTTTTTACTAATTTAAAATTCTGCAACCATATTAGTATTTATTTTTACATGTTCTCGAACAGATTTTTTTTTTTTTCCCACTTGCCACTGGAGTACCGGTTATGGAGTACTAATGGGCACAGACCCCTTAAACTCATCATAATTCATATATTAAGTTTTTGATTTTTAATTGGCTGCTTAAGGTTAGTATATAGTAAAAAATAAAGTTTTTAAAAATTAAAAAATAAATAAAAGTAAGATAAAAAATAAAAAGTTAAAAAGAATTGAAATTAAAAATTTGGTACAATTAGGGACCAGTTGTTGATGCCATAAAAATACTGATTTAGATTAAAAATTGTGATTGCTGAACATGTGAGCCGTAACGATGAATCTGTAAATGAAAACACTAATAAATAATAATAAGAATGTACAGTGTAAATTTCACTTTTTAATAACCCAAAACAGAATAAATTAATAGTTTAAAAAAACTAAAAAATACGCTTTTAGAGTTAATCTATCTAAAAAGTAAAAAATAATTGTTAACATAAGAATAAAATGACTGACTAGAAAATGAATGTCACTGTTCTAAAAGCGTGGGGTGCTTGTATGACATTTTAAAATTAACTCTGCATTTCTGAGTGAAACTAGTGAAAAATTATAACCATTGATATTGAGCACCCCACGCTTTTAGAACAGTGACATTCATTTTCTCGTCAGTCATTTTATTCTTATGTTAACAATTATTTTTTACTTTTTAGATAGATTAACTCTAAAAGCGTATTTTTTAGTTTTTTTAAACTATTAATTTATTTTTTACTTTTTAGTCTGATTAACTCTAAAAGCGTGGTTTTTTTTTAGTTTTTTTAAACTATAATTTATTTTTTATTTTTTAGTTTCAATACAAATCATTTATCATTTGCTACAAAATACATTTATTACAATACATTTATCAGAGTTGTACACAAAAAGTTCATTGGAGAGAGAAACACATTGATAAGCATGAAAATTATATATGTATAAGGCATGAAAATTATATATTTACAAGAATAAAATAAGAAAAAGTAAAATTAAGGAATAAAAAATTTAAAAGTTTATGAGAAATACAAAAAGATAAATACAATGCAAATAAAAATTAATGAAAAAATACTAAAAAAGCTAAGTACAATACAATTAATATAAGCAAAAAAAAGAATAATATAAAAAAGTTGGAATATACTACAAAGTAGAGTAATTGCTGCTAGAAAGGATGACTAAAGTCTAGGTCTGGTGCAAATTATGCAGAGACGGTACCTTGGCCGATTATCCGCTAAGTTTATATACTTTTTGCCCACCGAAATTTTCGGCCAATAGGAAGAGCGCAATTCGACATGATCGCACTCCTATGCCTTTGAGATCCGCCTCTTTGTAGCCACGGAAATTTTCGGCCAATAGGAAGAGCGCAATTCGATCGCGGATATTACTGAATTTCTACCCGGGGTGAAAGAAAGCTGGGCAACGGGCTTACCGGTTATGATGTTCCTTGGTGGTTTTAAGAATCACAAAACCTCCACATCTTAAATTAATTGAAACATTAGCATAAATTGTAGTTTCTTAAATTAATGAATAGAAGTAATTAAAAATAAATAAATGAATTTAAAATTTAGGAAAAACATCTGCTTGAGAACAATTAAAGCATGAGATCAAAAAAGCTAAAGCTATCGGTACAATTAAGAGTTCGTTGACGATGCCCAAAAATAAAAAGGTTAAAGTTAAAAAAAATGAGAATTTTAAGATAAAAGTAAAATAAAACAAAAGGAATTAAGATTAAACAAAATAAGTAGGGTTTGATCAGTTGACTGACTCGCCAGTAGATGGCGCCATCAGTCCCAACATCGAGCCCAAAAAGTGAGTTACATACAAACATACAGGTGAAGCTAATAAAAGCGTATTAAAAATGAACAAAGGAAATAATGCTAATATATGCTGCTAATTAAACATTGATTTACTGATTTTTAAACTTACCTATGTATTTATTTTCAGTATGTATATAAATAAATCTAAAATTAAAATATTTGCACAAATAATAAAGTAAGGAAAAAATTAAAAATTTTCACAAAGGACTACAGTAAGGAAAAAATGACATATTTGCAATGAGTAATTAAGATGTATAACCTCCTGATGAGAATACCCTAAAATTTGAATCTAATAATTTAACTGCAGTCCCAATAAACAAATTACTTTTAATTTCATAAATTTTTCAACAAATTTAAAGTCTTAAAATTTTTTTCATTTTGTAGTAATTAATTATATAAAATAATGTGACCATCAATTGTCTATATAAAAGGCTCATTATAATGACTCAATTGAAAAATAATGGCTCATCACATTGTTTACTAAACATCATGGATTCTTCTTTTTTATTATTTTTACAGAGTTTTATTGATTACCTTTTTAAAAAAGTGATAATATAATAATAAATATGATGGCATTATTAAAGGAAAATAATATATCTAATCTTATTATTTTTATAATTATATTATAATTACCCTACAGTAGTTAAATTATATTTACAAAAATCAACATATTAAAGAACAGCTAAAGTTATTAATGAATTTTGTAATCAGTAAACTTTTCTTTTAACGAATTTGATAAGATAAAAGGTAACATTCCATAGATGTGAAACATTTTTTACAGGAAAACCTAAAATTAATAATGATTAATGCATGCTTTATCTCTTTACCTTCTTTTACACATGACATTGTCTATAGAATTTAAAAGTGAAAAGAATATTAGAAGTAACAAACGATGTATTGTATTGTATGATGATGTATGTATTGTTTTCTAATTTGGTTTCCTTTGTTAACTAAACTAGAAAATAATACATAAATTTCAAAAGAAGCATCATATTATTTCATCACCATAAATATTAGCAAACAATCTTTTATTTTATCATGAAAAATTTACAAAGTATGCATATTGCAAGAGAAATTGAGAAAGGAACCAATATTTACAGAAATCAATGATAAATGATATTAGTTAGCCATCTTTTATAATTCTTAATCCTTTAGAATGTTCAATAAAAAAGTTAAATTCAATGGAAAGCAAAATTCTTTTTATAAACTAAACTTATTTAAAATAGAAAAAAAAAATTATTACAATTTCCAAAAAAATAACACATTCGATTTTTTTTTTTTTTTATATAATTTAGATAGTTTTTTAATACATATAGAAAAATTTTGCTTCTATGAAAATAATAAAAAATAACTGAAGGCTTACAATAAATTGCAACAATTCATTTTAATTATTAACAATCAAATTCATTCATTTGATACCAAATAAGAAATTTTTGTACAAAGTAGGAAGATAAATAAGAAAAATTAATTTATAAAGAATACTGATAAATATCTTAAATTTTTTTTTATTATTCAAGATTATATGAATTCTTAAGAGTTTAACAATATTAATAATTTTGTGTCAACTTCATTTAAAAAAAATCTAAAGCACAAATAAAAAAGTTTACAATATATCAATTACAATGATGCTGCATTTAAAGATGATGCAAAAAGATATTCTCATTACAACATTTACTTTGTGATTAAGATAAAAATTAATAACCTTACATCTTATGAAGAAATACATTGCAAATTTATAGAAAAAAATATATTACTTAAGAATTTAAGAACAATTTAATTTTTAAAATATTTAATTGCACATTGTATAACATCAAACTATACAATGTTTACATGTGCAAACATATATGAACTAATTTCACTATCAGAAATATTTAAGCAGATACAATCTAACAAAACTCTAAATCAATATCCCATATGATAAATGGAATAACACCATACAATAGCAAACCAAAAATGAAAAGTATTTTGCATATTAAAATATTTTATAATGCCAGAATGCAATAAAATAAAAAAAAAGTTAACAAATGGGGAAAAAAAATCATAATTGCAAATATTGTTTCATTATGTAATTGCAAATCAAGTCAAGCATATTATTATCTTTTGCCAAACAAAACAGATTAGGATATCAAGAAATTAAGTATGTTTCAAATAATGAATAAATTAAAATTCCCATTTATATAATAGTTTACTAAAAAGTACAAATATATATGTTTTCTGTTTAAAAATACTATTAAAATATATAAGATAATATGTAAATAAATATTTACATATATATGATAAGAAACTATAACCATGAAAAAAATTATTATTTTTGGCTTGTTATCACCAACAGAAGACCAAGTGAATGTTAATACATAATTATTCATTTTTAATTCATCTAATATAAGGTGAATACATCTAATTAGCTACTTCTTTTAAAATTAAGGAATAAATGAAAAAGTTTAACATTTCTTTACAAAGCAAAATTAATTTGCAGTAAAAAAAAAATCACATAATCACACAAATAAAGAATTTCTGCATTTTAGCATATTATGTGTATTTTTTTAATCATTTTAAATTATATTATTAATATTTTAGTGAAATTATTTTAGCAAGATGTTATAATACAAGTACCTTTAGTATAGTTAGCATGTTAATCTGTTGGTTTATTTTGAAACATATTTTATTTTGTATTTTAGAACTTAAAATATCTAAACTGTGATTTTTCAATAAACGAAACAAAAAGTAAATAGTCCATTAACATGCAGCGACTAACAAAATTATATATTAAAATTAACGTCTCAATATATTTCTCTTACATTTCTATTTGATTAATTTGTGTGCATGTACAATAAATAAGATTTGCTGCAAATAATTAAAAATGTACTTAATGCTTTAAAAAAGTAATTAAACCAATTCGGGTATGAAGAAAAGGAAAAAAATCACGTAAACATTTTGTATAAAGATAAATTTGTGAAGCTATTATCATCAAAATTCATCATTTATCAACTGAAAATTTCTTGTAAAAAGATAAAAAGAATTGATTTCTAAAGCTAATAATATATATTAAAACATAACTAAATTAATTAATAGAAATAAAGAATAATATCTACACATACACACACACAAGCATGCTTGCATACAAAAGATTTGCTCTTTTTTCCCATATGAATTTGTTAAAAATTGATAATAACAGTATTTGCTATAAACAATGTTCCTAAAAATTTAAAAATTATTCTTATTATCCATTTTCTTGGAAAGAGAACTTTATCAATTCATATTTAAATAGAATGAAAAAAAATATGTTTACTATTTTTAAATAAACACATTACTTTAGTTTTCGTGAACATTTGAAATGTTTAATATTTTCTAATACATTAGAAACATAGTATTTGTTTTTAAAAATGAATGGTGCAAAAAAGCTTAGTTTTTATTCATATTCTTCATGATAAAACAATTTTTTTTAAATAAGTCAGGAAATAAAATAAATTTTAATTTGTCAAAAACAGAGTATTTATGAGAGAACAAAATACCATAACAATTTAAATGCTAATTTATTATACAATTACTTTAGAAGAATTGTATGAAAATATACATCAAAATAAATCAAAATGTAAGCTATATTTAAATGTTTTAATTAATGCACATAATTTAACAAAAATATAAAATTATCATATAAAAGTGGCAATATTTAGTTGAATGATTAATTTAATACTTTTTTTTCTTTTATTTATTACTTTTCTTCTTACTAAGTCAAATTGGCCAAACTCTTCAATTATTAACATTTTTTTTTACATTATTATTAACATTTTTTTTTTTAATTTTACATTTTTTTTTTTTTAGTTTGATAGTTACAAATCTATACACACTTAAGAAATTTTTGCTTTCCACTTCATTTGATCTCTCGAAGGTAGATTAAAATGACCATAAGAACACAAAGGTAATTTACAATTATTTCCATATCGACATAATTTTGGATGTACAAATGCACAATTTTGAACAGCACATTTTGGATAAAACTTGCATACAGTTTTGGTACTTTGAATTTTTACAGGAAAATGTTGTATAGGAAATTTCCTTTTACTGACATGTGTAAATGGACAGTCTTTTTTACTACATAATGCATCAAATTTACAGTTTGGATGAATATAAAAACATTTATCAGCAAATTTACATTCAGGAAAATTTTTACATGGGAGAACAGGATGATGATACGTACAATCTCTGTTCTTACAAGCTGGCCAATATTTACATCGTTCAGTTAACTTTTGCTTTTTCGCAGGCATTACATCACTGTTGTCCTTTGTTAAGAAAGATTCCTCTTCATCCATTTCTGAAATTTCATCACTAACATCTATAATTTTTCTCTTAAAAGAAGAAGCATCTATACCATCCAATGTGACAATGAAATGAGGTGAATTCGGCTTTTCATCTTCTGCAGATGATACAGATAATTGATTTAGACTGAAAGAATTTGAAGATGAATTATGGGAATCTATATCAGTAGTTAAAGGTGACAAACAAATGGTCCTATTATTTTGTAATGTCTTAGATAATACATAAGGTTCATTTTCCAAAATACTTGCATTTGAAGTATTGCTGTTTTCATTAATAACAATAGGCTCTTCAAGCACTTCATTCAGTTCAGAATTGAAATCTAATAATGAATCCATCTTTAAACTGAAAAAATTTTGAGAACTAGAAAGGGAGTTATTTTCCATTTCAGTAGAAGTCAGCATATTTATAGGAGTTGGTTTGTAAACTTCATTTATACTTTTACCATCTAAAACAGATTTTGTTGCATCATTAACAGCACGAAGAAGCAATTTATTAGCTTGCAAGGCTGCAGGTCTCCCATATTTTTTTTTAGTAACATGAACAACACTAGCAACACTTCCAGTAATACCAGATTTAATAGAATCATATTCATCTTCACGATTAATTTTTTTATAACTTGGCATCAATTTAGAAGATGATTGTATGATAGCATTAACTTGTTTTGGATTAATTTCAACTTTAGGAATTAATTTTTGCGTTTCAGTATTCTTGATAGTTTCATTTTCACTTGATACAATTTTTTGTAGTTTAGAAACAGGTACAACATTAGGATTTTCTCTTTTAAACCGCCGACTATCTGAACTGCTATCATCTTTAAATAAATCATTTTCTAAATCACCAACATCACAATCTAAAACATCAATATCTTCCTCAGCAAGATTTTTATTGACATTCTCATCATTATTTTTGGATACTTTGTTATTTTGTTTTGTTTCTGAATTAATTTTAAGGTTATTTACTAAATCCCATAACCAATTTGTAAATTTAGCTGTATCTTCTCTTAGAAATAGATTTAAATCTTTTTCCATGTGAGCTTTACTGCGTTTATTAGCAATTAAAATCATAATATAATCAGGAAGTTCATTGTCAACAAAAGCATTTATTTCAATAAGTTTTTTCTTAATAGCTGATCGAATTTTATCAGTCAACTCATTTTGGCTTTTATCCATGATTAAAGGAACTTTTTTTTACCTTTAAATTCCAAATTCAAGTATTCGAATATTCACGGTACAAACAACGAACAACACTCAACGTTTCTGCAGGAAGGTAGGTTGCTAACCAATAATGAACTGTTAAAAACAGGCCTTAAGAAACAAGCATCTACGATCGCAACTACTTATCTCATTTTGTGCGCGCGCATCATTTCGACATCACCGAGAACGCACTTCCGGCAACTTCTGCTCATTTCTTCACAGGAGTAACTATCGCTTTAAAAAAAGTAATTGTTTGGTTTGTTTATTTTCTAGAAATTTCTTTGCATTTCTTTAATTCTAAAATTCATTGTATGGCATTTAGACTGCCTCACTGGTGCAAAAAATTTCTCAATGATGGATTTAAAGTCAGGTTTCTTGCAGATAGAAATTAAAAAAGGTTGCTTTTGGAACGCTAGATGGACTTTATGGATTTAAAATCATGCCGTTTTAATAATATAGAGTTCCAGCTGCATTTAAACAAATAATGGATATGGTTCTTTGACGTCTGGAATATATATATATATATATATATATATAAGTGGAATATCTGTTTCTGTTTTCTAGACGACAACATCGTATATGTGTCGAATATTTAAGTAATCACCAAGTACGCTTGTTGCGTCTAAAATGCATTCAAGACGCAGAACTATCGTTACATTTGAAAAATTCTTTTCGGCAAAAATTAACTGACAATATTGAGACAATTAGTTGATGAACAAGGAATCTATCCAATAAGCTTAACTGCTACTAACTTTCCAGTCTCAGAAAATATTTCAGATGTTCTTAACTTTTTGGTCTTTGCCCGTATTATGGACTGATTCATCAAAATCTTCGCTGATATCACAAAACTCCTGCATGAGTTATTTGGAACTCTGCTCAGAAAGAATCTTTTTCAATCATAAAGAAATTAATTACCAGATATCCTATTTTAGTATTAATTTCCCGATGCTGAGATAATGATACATTCAGAAGATAGTGATTATGGTATCCGTGCAGTACTTTTGCAAATCCAGTATGGTAAGGAAAAACCAATCACCCGCATCCAGAAGCAGAAAGGAATTACTATTCCTATTACCCAAAAGAGAAATAGACGTTGTTGTTCATGCGCACTTTAGGCAAAACGGAAATGATGGGCTCGCACAAAATGTGAAAAAGTATTTCATGAGGCTGCAGACACAGTAATATATAAGAATATATGATTTAGTAATATATCCCTAATGCAGGAAATTACCCTCTAAGAGGATTAACTTACATCTCCGAAAAACATAAATACTGCGCCAAAATATTTATTTTAGTGAAGAAAAAATTAAATAAATTTTATAGTAATGAACTTTTCTAAAAGATTTGAAGAAGTGGAGATAACTCCATAACCAAGCCAGTTCAAAGTGTCGGGAAAAAAAGATCGTAGGAGAGGTCAAGGCAGCCAGTTTGGATCTCCGTCTTCATCTAAATACAGAAAAATCCATTCCTTACTATACTCAATGATAGGGCCATCTATCAATGAAATTTATAAATATTCCCAAAGAACACCTTATAGAAATCTAATTACCCCCCCCTTTATTTTTAATTTAAATGAAGTGGTTTAAAATTGAAACAGGAGCAATATTGCTTGGTTTTAATATTTTACAAAAATTGTATTCGTAAATTTTCGTGAAATGTTTAAATAATTTGTCATTTGATACTCAACGCTTTAGCAATGGGATTAGTGCATTGCGTTGTGACCACGTTAATCCAAGTTCGAATCTCAGGTAAGGGGTATGTTTTTTGTTCTACAATTTTTCTATGGCTTTTGGACGAAATCGATACTATGAATTATTTTAGTATTGAAAATGAAAGTCCATTTTTAACTAATTTTTTAACATGAATTAAATTTGTGAATGTTTTTATTTTGTGTTCATCATTGTTGAATAAAGATGTCGAGTGCCTGAACGCGAAGCATTCATCTACTCAATGGTATGTGAAGGCAGTAGGAAAGAAAAGTCATGATAAATAGATAATAGTAATTGTATGATTTGAGAGAAAAAAAAAGAAGAAAGTAAGAAAAATGTAAATCATCGGTGATGGAAACGTAACAAGAAATTTATGATCAGTAAATATGCGTTGAAGTAAAATATCTAAAAATCGATAAGTGAGCAGAAAATTATGGTGGTTTGAGGCTTCGATTCCATTGAGAAGTAGAGAAAGGATACTTGTATGACGAAGAAGTTTGTTTTGAATAATTTGTACAGATTTCTTGTTAGATTGTGCAGCTAGACCCCAGATTGGGACAGCATAGGTAAGGATAGGCCTAAGAACTTGTTTCTTATTTTGTGTTAAAACGTAATTTTTATACTTTTATTTCTTGGCTATTATCCATTTCATGCTTATATCTGCTACAAATAAAAAATAAAACAATTTGAAATTAGGGAGTATTATAACACACGAAAGGAAGCAATCGCTCATCCCAAACCCTACAGAAAAATATTGTGACATTTTCAGCTACAGTCTCTTGCAAAGAAGAGAAAAAATTGGGGGAAAATTTCAAATTTAATAGGGAGAAAATATATAATTAATCTTTTTTAAGAATTCTCCAAGCAAAAAAAAAAAAAAAAAAAACTGAAATTACTTGCACCAGTTGGAAAAGAGGAAGCTTAACATAATAATTTAATTCGTTCGATATAATTTTTTTATCTTTTTAGTTGAATTATTTATGCATTTAGTAAATTTACTCCTTTAAATATATATATACTAATGTGCCCAAACAGTAAGACCAATTTTTTTTTTTTTTTTTTTCAAAAACTCTTTATTTATTCTTCCAAATTTATTTTATTGCTTTCAAAGTAATCCCTTCCGAACACAATGCATTTATGCAAACTTTTTTCCCAATCCTCAATGCATACTAAAATGTCATCGTCAGGGAAGGCCTTCAAAGAACGCAATTCAAGTCGAATCTCTTCAATCGACTCAAAACGGTGTCCCCGGAGTGGTCTTTTGAGTTTAGGGAATGGCCAGAAGTCGCACGGTGTGAATACGGTGGTTGTGGAACGATATGGGCATGGAACGATTTCATTTTTGGCGAAAAAGTCACGAGGAATCAATGCAGTGTGAGCTGGTGAATTCAGTGTTTTCGGTACGAATCGAGATTTGACGCGTTTGAGCACCAAAATGGAATTGACCTATCCTTTTGAAATTCCAACATCATCAGCAAGGTCTCTAATTGCAAATCGACGGTTTGCAAGTACAAAATCTTTTGGACGTTTTTATTTAATTTTTTGGATGTGAGCTTCGTCGGTTGAGGCTGATGGTCGCCCAGAGGGCTCTTCGTCTTTAACGCGTTCTCTGTCTTTTTTGAACTTCCACTTCTAAACATTTTTTTCCGTTATAGGAAATGTCTTCTACCGAATGTCTTCTGCAACATTCTATACGTTTATGGAAACAAAATTTAATGCAAGTACTTTGCTTAATTATCTCAGACATTTCAAAAATTGCCGGAATAAGTTTTAGCGTCTCACAAAGTCAAGCATGACTCAAAGACTAATGAACATTTTGACGTCAAATTTCATACACATGTCAAGGACAGTTCCAGCAACCTTTAAAAAAAAAAAAAATTCCATAAGTTCCAGGAATTTTAAATTAAAAATTGGTCTTACTTTTTGAGCTCAGTAGTACATACATTAATTAATTCTATATTTTTCAGAAAAAAAATTATCGCAATTTCAGTTCATAAAGCATTCACAAGAAAACATATATAATTTTTAATGTGCATATTTTATGCATTAAATAAAAAATTAATTAATCATTTGCTTTACCAAAGCTATTGGAATAATTTTTTTTTCTTTAAATCAGAACTGAATAATACTTTTAACCAGAACCTTTTTTACTTCATAAACCGTGAAGCCAATGAGTTGAAAGTTCCCTTTTACGTGAAAATTGTCAATATAAGGTTTCTTAATTTTTATTTTTAAATATAAGAAAGACAGAGGGCCTGGTGGTCGAGTGGTTGGCGCTCTGGCGTCCGGTATCACAGGTTTCGGGTTCCAGTACCGACAGTGCCATGGATGTTTGTAGTTGTTCGGAATTCGCTTTAAACTGTAGGTCCCGATCTGTTTAGCCTAACGTGTGCACAAGATGACTGTAGAGCGACAAACCAAACTAAGAAAGACACATACTACATGTGTTACTCATAATAACACATTTTTTTTATTATTAATTTAGCTTTGAATATGGCATAATTGCTTTTGAATGAGAGGCACTCTGCTCTGAATTCATTTGCCATTAAAATGGCAGAAACATTGTTCAGCTTTACCTAGGGAAAGGAAGATCTTAAACTGCTCTTACATTTTATCATTGCAAATCTGTATAAACATCTTTAAGGTTAACCTTTTAAATCTCTCGATTCATATATAATTTACAAACCAACTAACACTAAAATAATAACAAATATTATTCTAAAAATTTAATACACTACTTAAAAATAGTAAAATGTATTAGCTTGAAAATCTTTATTTGTAAAAGAAAATAGAAGTTTAAATCCTAATTTATTTTTTCAATAGAATGAAAATTTTGAATGTTCTTTATGAATGATTTCTTAAAATATAAAAGCAGATTATTTAACTTGTAACCCACATGACAGTAGACATCTTTCTCATTCAATTTTAAGGATTAAATATATATTAATCTGAATAGATTTTGATGTGTTGATAGATATGCACCAATTAAAAAGAATACAAAACTTTTAATCTGAATCGTTGTTACTATTATATAAAAAAATAAAAAATATGTTATGGCAGACATGGTTTAAAGTTATTTTTACTTATGATCCAAATGTTATGAATTATATTTACATTTCTAAGTTCAGAAATTTTGGTTCATCCAGATAAGATTCTGATCTTTTATGTTAAGAAAAGGAAAATTTGAAATAAGTGCCTTCCCCTCCCCTAAAAATTAACTGTGTCACTAATACAACATAGAAAAATGTTGAATCTCACTTGGCATATGCTTTTTGAAATTAATTATTATCATTTTCTCAAATTTAAAAAGCAATTAACATGTAATCAAAATGAATTCTGAGGAAATAGAAAATTCTTTTCTGGATAGGGACTGAAGTTTTTCAGCTCCTATCCTATTGCTTTCTTTTATATCAAGACAAACATGGTCATGTTTCAAATGTAAATATTCTTTTTACTTTAATAAGAAGTGAGCACTTTTAAATATTTTTTACGTTTCTATTACTAGCTTGTGAAATTACATATTATCCCACTTCATAATTACTCACTAACATTGCAGTTTCTGATCTTTTATGTTATGTACTAACTTTCGAAATTGAATAGTTTCCATTCACACATTCTGATGTACGAAATAACGAAACACTAGAATACGATACAGAAATAATAGATTTCTCTTTATGTTCCAAACATTCTCTTTATTTTTTTATACTTAGTAATTCTAATTCATATCTTTCATGCATTTTCTTAGGATTCATATAGAAAAGAAATTGCTTAACAGTGGAATGCAACTTCTAGGGGGGAATAGTTTCTTATAGAGTTGTTAGAATTTTAGGGAGATATCCTCAACAAAATTCAAGTAAAAAGAAACACTGAAAATTATTTTTTCATGCAAAAATTGCTTTTCATATTGCCAATTATGAAATCAAAATATTAAAGTTCCTGAAATATATATTTTTGTCCAGATATTGGAAACATTCTTTCATTCCAAACCTTGTCCATCTATAAAATATATTTAATTTTTTCATCAAAGGGCATACTTGATTAATTTCAATACTTACATTAATTGATTACAAGTAATTTAATCCAAATTTTTTTAATAAAAAAATTTGATATATTACTTTAAACAGATAATTTTAAAATGGCAGTTAAGTAAAAAAAAAAAAAAAAAATGGATTGGAATGTGATGTTACAATTATATTTCCACTTATCAGGTGAAGATAAGGGTTAGAAGTTTGAGAATCAATTGATATTAGATATTTATTCCTGCACTTGATTAATCACTAGAATTTTATTTTAAATTTGAAAATTTCTGGGATTTTACACACAAAAACAGTTATGAGAAATAAGAAAGCTATTCCTCTATTAACATACATTGTTCAGAACAATTTTTAATTAAAAAAAAAATTCCTTCTCCGATTTTATTTATTGCTTTTATGAATATTTAGCAGTACTAGAAGGTGTTGGAAATATTCATTAAATTCTACTCATAAAATTTTAGTATTGTTTGATATATATATTAAATATACCCAGATATGTATACAATCAAATTTTAACCCTTTGCACTCGAGGGCTCCAGAGCGGAGCCATTTAAAATTTGTCTTCGAGCTCAAGGGCTCCGCTATGGAGACAATGAAAATAACATAAATAATGTGTTTCTTTTAATGCATATATCAAACTTACATGTGAATATGATCTTTTCACTAAAATCGCTTCGAGTAGCTTTTAATACGAATGAAAAAGACTTTTAGTGCAAAGGGTTAAAAAACATCAGAATATCAAAGTAAAGTACAATTGTAAAGTTAAATTGTTAATTGAAGTACTACAAAAAAAATTGTTGCTATTATCAAGAAAAAAAGGAAATGCAATCTATTAGCACATTAGAATTTAGTCTTGTTAAAAAAAAAAAAAAAAAAAAAAAAAATTGTGACAAACATTACTAACATAAAAATGTTTCTAGGAACAAAAAGTTATTTATTCAAGGGTAATTAGAACCAATATTTTAGTTACAGTAAGCAAGAAAGTATCTGTTGTAGGTAAAATAATTTAAATATTCTTTTGCATTTATTAATCTTCAAGAAATTTGATCTATTTTCTATTAAATGGAACAAAAGAAAATTTTAAAACTGCATTGCATGAAATTCACCAGTCAAATAATATTAAAAATGTATAATAGTATTTAACACTTGCGAGAAGTTACAAGGTATAGACATTCTACAAAAATATTTACATTTTAAAATTATAATGTATATTATAAAAACATATATGCCTTTATGAATTTTTTTTATTATTGATCCGACTTTGTTAATATATATTGGCCTCTGTAAATACCTTTACTATTTTATAGTAACTTTAAATTAAATTTTAATATATTAACATGTTTTACAAAGTCTTAAGTCAACTATAAAATATTAAATTTCACATGAATTAAATACAAGCCTATAAAAAAGAATTTATCTCATCATAATTTTATTCAATGTAAATATAAGCATACCAGAGTTAAAAAGATTTAAATATTAATAGGGGAGTTTAATAATCATAATTTACATCTTTTTTTTTTTATCAAAACAAAACTAAGTTATCTGTCATTGAATAAATTAACTAGTTTCATAAAAAAAACTATATTAAAAATTAAATTAGATTCTATACTTTTTTAATAAAGCAAATCTTACTTCTAAAAATTAAATTCTTGATCATTAGTCTACCAAATTTAATAATGTGTTAAGAGATAAATTTCAGAGATACTGCATTTTAACTCTTTGAAGCAAATGTAATAAAAGGGGAGAAAGAATGAAAAATATATTTTTTTGTGACAATAAATTCAGAATTTTAAAATTTACGAAAAAATTAAATATAAATATATAACTTAGTGAAAAAAAAAAAGACTAAATGAATAATTTTAATACATTTTTTATTTATTGACAGTTAATTTTTTAAATATCATAACATTTACTTAATACACTTATTCATATTATGTATATAATACAGAATCTCAGCATTTAAAAAAAAACAACACATGAAGTACAATCAAATATCCTTTTAAAACATGTAGAATCCAGTTGGATTGTAGAAAGGAAGAAAAAACATTTAACTCAAAAGTAATTATTTTGAATGAAGTTTTAATATAACATATGATATATAAAAAAAAAAAAAAAAAAAAATTTCAGAAATCAAGTACATTTGTTTTTGTTTCTTATGAAAAATGATCTTCTCTATCGGCTCCAACCCCTTCACTGTCTTCAATGTTGCTGAAATTTAAGAAATGTGATGGTCGATGAAGTTCATGATAAAATTCTTTTGGGTTTGCAAGTTGTAAATCATATTTCATGGCTGCATCATGCCTTACACCCATAAAGTTGTAATTCCATGAGCCTTGTGAAGGAACCATAAAAAATCCTAAGAAACGATGGGTTAGAAGCATCTGCACTCTTTCATAATGAGAAGGTAAATAACCTTTAGGATTATTTCCTCTATCAGTGTTTTGACGTCCCCAATCATAACCACCAGGAGTCAGCTTATATGCATTGAGAGAGCATGATCCAGGAGTAAAACTGCAAGTTATGACAATGGTTTTTTCCCCATCCCATGAAGGATTATCATTCATTATATTTGCATGAGTAGTGACATCTTGAGGAGAAAGTTGTGGCAACTCATTTGGTTGAGTATGAATCCAACCAAGTGGTTCCATTTCTTGTAGATATTCATGATTAGGTAAAATGTTGGGTAAATGAACCATTTGATGAGTACCCCACTGTGGTGGCATGACAATACAACGAATTTCCTTTACTTGCGGTTGGTCAGATGGACTTACACCATACAAGTATCCTGAAATCTGGGTTCTCAAATCAGATATAATAATAAATTTTTTCAAAATATTTTTTGGCAAAATATAGGTGTAGCCAGTTTCTTTAATATCATCTGAAGATACATAAATATGATTGGTACGTAAGTAAAGATTTGTAGCGGAAATAGCTCGAACACGCCATTCAGTTTTTGAAGCAAATGTATCTTTTTCATAATTACTAGTGGTAGATGTTATGATTTCATCTCCATGCTTGTTGATGGTTCGAGTAGTTGTAGCAGTTAGTTGTGTTTGCTCCTTGGTTTGTTTTTCAATTTCAGCAATTTGTTGTCTTTGGGCTGATGGAGCTGATATTTCCATTCCAAGAATAATATCTCTTATTTCGGACTGAGTTAGAGATGCAACATTGACATTGTTCTTTTTACCATAATCAGCAAGAATCAAATCTTTCAACTGAACCTCTACTTTGATCCATTCTTCATCAGATAAAGAAGGCCAAATATGATGCAATTCAGTAACAGTTGTTTTATCAGGTTTCAATACAACTTTAGTACGTTCATTATTTACATGCAGAGCTCTCAATATCAATATCAAACGGGAAAATGCAGTGTATGAAGAAATAGTTTTTAGCCAATCATCATACAAATTAAAAAGAACCATTTGAGGTTCAGTGGCCTTTAAAATAAGATCTCCAAACTTTTCAACTTTTAAGCATGCTTGGAATGGTAGTTGCAACTCGCTACCTTTGATAACAATGTTTGGAAAGTCCAGTAAATGTACTTCAAGTGGATCTAACATACCTTTTCTTGTTACAATAATTTGCTTAGGTTGCTCTTCAACAGGCAAAGAACGAATCAAGGCAGCAACTTCTTCAGCAGTTTTCCATTTAGCTAATTGTCCTAAACGTTTCTGTCCAGCCCATACAGAAGTATGAATAATTTTTAGAAACAGTTGCCCAGTGCGTGGATTGAATATAAAAATAGCTCCATTGATTGGTTTAGTGGTCAAATTGCCTTCAAAGGTCTTGTGAATGGTTACTCGATACACATTTGTATCATCAACAAACCAAATAATTTGATTTGAAAATAACTCTCCATAATTTTGCGATGATAAATAGGGTTCAGTTGGCTCAGAGGAGTATAACTGCAAACCTTTACGAATCCTCTCTCGAAGTACATACAAAGCAGGATTTGCTTTCATTATCTTTGCCATTGCTTGTTGAATCAAAGGCTTTGCTCCTGGGAACCAGTTACCATATGCACTATGCAGATTATAAGCTAAATCAATAGCTATTAATACTCCAGTTGGGGATGGATATATACTCATGTTATCCGTAGTGTAATCTAAAAACTTAGCTCGGGCATAACGCTCAATATCATGCGAATCATAATCACCCCATCTCAACTGTACATCAATCCAATATTTCTGAGTACTTGTGACATCCATAGTATCTTTAGAATCAGCTAACAGAGAAGGTCTTGAGCAACTCCATTTGTAAGCAGCAAAAAGCAAAACATCTGCACATGAACTATTCATCTTATACGATTTTCTTGGATGAATGGTTTCTTTTTGGACTGTTTCTATTTCCAATGCATCCAATTCTTGGTCAAACACTTGACACAAATCCATAACAATGCTTTCATGAATTTTCTGCCATAAATGGGCCCTGAATATCTGAATAAGAGAAATCTTTAACGTTGGTATTTTTCCATGCATGAAAATTCCAGTTAAATCAAGTTGTACTTGAAATCCTACATACACATTAGCCCTGTTGATAGTAGGAGACCACCAAAGAGTAAATCGACGATTTGGAATCTGATTCAAACCAGATCTTTGAGCATTTGTAAGCTTTTTGTACTTCATAGATTCTTCAAAACCACTGGCTTTTTCCCAGAACAATCCTTCCCATGTTGGGAAATATGTACCTTTGAATAAGGTATGTTCTAATATGCCTTCTACTCCTCCTAAAGCTTGAATCATATCAGTACGGTAGTTGTTCAAATTCCAGAGTTTGCCATCATGTCTTTGATGAGTCCACCAGAAAGGATTTTGTTTCAAAACTTGGAATTGTTTGAAATCAGTCCGGACCCTCCATCCTTTATCATACGCAAGTGTGTGTCTGTCTTTCTGAAATAGTGTGTTTATTCTGGGAATACCACGGTCCCAACTGTCTTCAAGATCTTCTAAAGTTAAGCGACGATTTTGAGCTAATGCTTCTTGTCTTTTAAGAGCATATTCCGCCCAAACTCTTTGAGAATCAATAAATTCACTTTCCCAAGGCTGAATATAACGATATAAATTAGGTATAACTTGATCTTCATCATGGCTCATACCTGATCGAAAATGAGTAATTCCAACATCAGTTTGTTTAGACCATCTTAGATCGGATTGAGGAATCAAAACATGTCCCATAGACAGCATGCCTAAACCACCCAATTCTTTAGGAGTATAAAAAACAACTGGAGGGAAACGACTAGGCATTTTAGAATTCAAACCAATCTTAATACGAGTTTGAATTTTATTTTCACATTTCACAAGTAAATCTAAGAGCTCCTGTGTGTTCACAACAGCTTCTCTAAAATAAGTCATCAATCCAATTAATGCAGTATTCCATTTATTTACTATTTTAGTAAATGTAGTTGAACCAGAAGCCATCAAAATTTGTCTCACTCTATTATGGAAACGTTGCATCGACTCATCATCCACTCTAAGAAAACATTGTGCAGTTCTTTCTTTTGTAACTTCATTCTGCAAATTCCAAACACCATCCTTATGGGTAAACTCTTCATGGGTCATTCGCAGTTTTGGTAAAATTCGGCATTCAAATCCACTCATATTGAATAATAAGTTAGGATTATCTTTGCTATATACAGATACAAAACTACTTTCCCACTGCACAGTTGTAACTGAACGAGGCAGCCTATTTTTTATATCCCAGAAGACAGCACGACCAAGGTTAACATCATGCTTCATGAGCCTCATACGTGCATCTCTCGGCCAACATTTTTTGTTATTATATCCAACAATATTCTCATTATTTGGATCAGGATGCTGAGTCAAATATCTTTGAATTAAATCACGAGCATCTTCAGCAGAGAAACGGAAGAAAATATGCATGCGATCAATATATCTGGAATACAAACGTATAGGATGTGCAATCTCTGTAGCAACATCTTTATAGGTTAAGAAATCATTCGGCATTTGAGGTGGACCAGCCATTTCACTAGCTCGTTGGAGACCAAGTACTAACAGATCCAAAACCAGTCCATAATATTGCACAATAAATGATGCAAATTGAAGACCTCTAATGATACCATAAGAATTAGTATGATTCATATCTTTGTAGTGAATAACTACATTGCTTTTAGCTGTCATGTAATCAGCAATATTGTGATCAACAATAAGTCTCAATAATCTATTAAGAAGTGTCAAATCTATCTTCTCATACATTTTTTCATATCGAGATTCCAACATGACACAACATTCTCCTTCCGATGTGTCCCAAACATCTTGCAAATTATTGATTCCTTGGCACCATTTGTATACAAGAAGAGGAGGAGGCTCAGAATCAGCAGGTTTGATCCATGGTGGGAACAAACGTCTTTTATCAGCTTCATACCACAAGTACTGATCGAGATAGGCATCAGTAATTTTTTCCAATGGTTCGACATCATATACAGGAATTAAATGACTATAAAGATCCATAAATTCTATTCCAACTTCTTTAAACTGTCTGTGTGTTAGAAGATGACGTTTGATACGAGACAATGCTTCATGAGGATTGTCATAAGCTTGTTCTATCAAACCCAATTCTTCCCGCTGAGATTGATTCAATCTACTTTTTACACTGTAAGCTTCTTTCAGACGTTCCAGAGCAAGAATTAGCAGTTTAGTATCATGTTTGTAAGAAAGGGGAGGAAAAGGAATAGGTGAAAATCTTCTGCTTTCAAGCCAATGTACAGTTGTAGTGTAAATAGCAACAGCTTCCTCAGCACTAATGTATGGACCATCTTTCAAATAGTTATGCTGTCGTTCTTGTTCAGCTTTTAAGTATAAACGAGTCAAGCGCCCCAGATTCTTTTTGCAAACAGTTTTATCTACAGTTGCACCTCTCCTTATACGCTCTCTGTTGTAATGAGCAGTATTGGTCCACCAATCTGCTTTCATTTTTACATATCTCAAGATCATATTTTCAATAGGCGTAGGGAGGCCAGGTACTTTCCAAGGAATGTTAGCTTTCCAACATCTCCAAGCTTCACTAAGATGTTGCAAGATGGTTCTTGCCTTGTTTTGCTTCATTCCTTCAGGCATCATATCCAAAATGTCATGCATGACAGATGCTCGCAATTCAAGATCAAAATGACTTTCAACTCTTTGTTTTGTCACTGTCTTTGCAACACCTTTGGAATGTCTTCCCTCAAATTGACGAGATAAGAGGTTTCCTAACCATCTTTCCAGGAGAGGTGTTACACCACGCATGAAAAATAACCATACTCTCCAACCAGGAGCCCAGAAGCCACAACCTGGTCCTTTACCTATTGGTCCAGTATTGAAACGATAGTAAATTAAATGTTTTAGATCCTTGCACATTCGAATTTGTCTCATTAATTTATATTTGTAACGATACATACCAGTCAATTGTCCAACATGTGCAAATATATACTGTAAGCCATCTGCTAACTGAAATGCATCAACATTATTCAACCTATATTGAACATGGCTGTCAACTACTAGCTTTGTAAGTCGAAGAATTTCTCTGCACAAGTGGAAAGCATTACCAAATCTAGACTTTTTTCTTTCTTTGGTAGTAAGAGTTTTTACGGGTTTTAAATTGAAATTATAATCCAAATGCAAATAATTCAAATTCTTACGATGTATCAGTAAGTTTAACATATTGTATCCTTGTCGACACACATGCAGTCCAACTTCCACCCAGTCCAGTGTAGTTGTTTGAAAGAATTTGGTCGATTTAAAAGACCTAAATAGATAACGTTTCTTCTGAGGTTTTGGAGGTCTATGCTTCAGAGCATTTAAGACATAGTACTTTAATAACTTCTGATATGAAACTCTAACTTTAACAGGCATTGCTGGAGGGCAATGCTCACGATACCACGATTTAACAAGTGGAACATCAATAGCTCGCCTGGTTCTTCCCGATCGTAAATTAAAAGGTCTTGGTGCCCAGAGAAGAGCAATACCATTAGCAGTATTATCAGTATACAGGGGACAATCTTGCAAAAAAGGTTGGATATACTCTGGAAGCTCGAATTCTTCATCATCATCTGGTAAAGGTTCTGCTCCTTTAACAGCATGTCGATGTGATATTGGATTTATTAAGGGATCAAAATAAAAAGCTGGTAAATCAGGATCTTCAGTTTTAATAAACACAACATTTGGAGTATGATACCAGGAAAGATGCACATAATGAGGAAGATTATTATACAAGTACGGAAATGCAATGCGGTATTCTGTACGAATAGGCTGTCGTATGATGATTTTATTAATATCATTAAACTCATTCCAATCTTCATCTGCAGGATTTGCATCTTTAATTAGGGGCTCAAATTTAGGCCCACCAGGAATGGACATATTCAGAGCTTTGGCAGTGAAGAATGATTTCAAATCAAACAAGTAGAAATAATTGTCATCTACTAAATCAGTCAACAACTGATTAGCAAGACGGTACAAAGTTGCCAACTGGGGCAAGGATAGATTCCATTTGCGATAAGTAGATCCATTTACATGTTTAGTGTCTAATAGTGGCTTATGATCATAAAGCCATTTACAAACTTCTGAATCTTCTTCATTATCTAACACCATCTGGATAGCTTCCAAAGGCTCTACATCTAATATATTGTCAGCATAATCCAAAGGAGGCTCTTCATCATCAAAAGGTGGAAATCTCATACGTTTAAAATGTCGACGATCTCTCTTTTCTCGTCTCATCATTATCCACATAGTACCCCATTGAGCAATATAAACAGGCTCAATCACCCAAGGAATCTCATTCACAAATGTGATTGCACCAGTGATGTGATACAAAACCTTTACATCTCTTATTTGTTCCCACGGCATAGGCATGTTTTCCATCAACTTGAGTACTGCATGAGGCATATACTTCAGGGCACCAAGGTACACTCTTTTATCATGGCGATATTTTCTACTACTCATATCGCCATGGTCACGGATAATTTTTCTGATATGTTCTGGTGGCATATCTTCTTTCTGAGCATCAACAAAGCCAAATTTGCGTTTCTCTGCATATCTTTTACTTTGTACTTGCTGCCACTTTCTTGCTTTTTCCTGAAGCTTTTCTTCAGATAGAACTTCGGGTTGTTTAAGCAACTGCTGCTGTTGTTGTTGCTGCTGTTGCATTTGTTGTTGTTGCATCTGAGCTTGAGCATGAGCCATTTGGGCAGCAAAAGCTTGTTGCTGGGCCAGCATGCCCATGACATAAGGATGACCGATCATATTTGATGGTTATCACAAAACACACATCAAAAACCAACGCTCACTTTTACCAAAACTACGTAAATTTTTTTCATCAATTTAGGCTTCCTATAACATTTAACGTTCATGCATCTTTATATATAGAATACATTTAGACATTATAACAACACAAGATAAACAAAATAACGAAAAAATTAGAACCGAAAACTTCTGAAAATGGCACCTAACATCGGTTTTGTAAATTTAACAATAAATGCGTTCGCCAATTACGGTTGTGAGCACGATGCATTTACCGGTAGAACAATTATTAAATATGCCATACTTTACACACAGTAGTTACCTAAAAATATAATTTTTTTATTAGATTATTGGAAATCAACTGTAAATAAATTCAAATTTTTAAATTAAACACAATTTTAAAAGTGGTGTCTAACTGATATTGCTTTCTGTCTTGATCGTAATCTGTATATGTTGACAACTTTTTACTAATACTCAATAGTGATGTTAATTATGATAATATAATAAAACTGGAAACGCAAAAAACAATCAAATAATGTTATTTTATAATAAAGTTATTTTATGTATTCAAAATAATTATTCGCTTAATTTCTATGAATTGTTATCATGCTGGAAATGATTTATTAGTAATCATCTGGTATAATTACACTAACAATAAAAGAAGAATTTAAGGTTTAAAAAATATTTTAATCCATAAGAAACAGATATTTATTATTTTTGGATGATATTTTAATAAAGAATTTTATGATGCTATCTTAATGCTTAATATATTTATTTTACATTACCAACACTGTGTTACAAATTTTTTGTATGGTTCATGATCAAATTTATTATTTTTCAGAAAAAATACACGAAAAGATGTTGACGAGCACTGCATCGTAGGTGCTTGAACTTTCAGCCTTCGTGACTTTCATATCTTTCCTTTCTTAACTCAACTGCAATCCTGTTTATTTCAGTTTCTGACGTCAAATTCAGCTGTTGTGTGAAGTGAAGTGTACGACTCTATTGGTGCTCTCTGCTTTGTCTTCGAGGTGTTATATCAACAAATACGTTGTGAATTTTTATGTTATGATTTAAGTCTCCTTTGTCTTTAAATTGAAAATTTTTACAATATAATTATTTATAATGGCTCAGAATCCTACAAGTAGTGCTTTGCGTGCATTAGCCATGGAATTCAAAAGCCTTCAAGAGGAGCCAGTCGAAGGTTTTCGCGTCAAGCTTGTTTCTGAGGAAAATCTCTTTGAATGGGAAGTAGCAATATTTGGGCCTCCAAAAACTTTGTATGAAGGTGGATATTTTAAAGTAAGTGTTGGTTTCCGTTTATTTCTGACTAACTCATTCAACTTATTAATTTTATGAGTCTTTTATTAAAGAGAAAGATTTCATTGTTTAATTTTATTGCGTAACCTTTTGTTTCTTTAAAATTTATTAAATCTGTTAATAAGATAGATATTTTGCAAATATATATATTCTTTTAACTAGTTATTTGATTAATAATGCTCTGCTAATGTATAAAATAATATTATTTTGAGTTTTAAATATTGATGTATATAAATAATAATTTTCATTATTCTAGCTGTTTTATGAATAGTAATACATAAAAAATTTTTAATGAAATTAATATTTGACATTAATTTCTGTTTATTGTGATAATTGGCAATTTTTTTAAAAATAATTTATTAGTAAATTAGATAATATTTTTTGGAGGGGAAGAATTTTAAATAGTAGTATTAAAAAATTACATATATATTAGTAAAATCTGTTAACATTATATTTTTAAATTAGCTCATTTTGTAATAAAAAAAGTTCTGGAATAAAAATGCCAAAATGTATTCTTGATATGTAATTTTACATTTATTTAAAGTATTCTTTCAGATTAATTTTAAATTGATTTCTTTCAGGCTCATGTTAAATTTCCTCCAGATTATCCTTATTCTCCACCATCTATTCGGTTCTTATCAAAAGTATGGCATCCTAATGTGTATGAAGTGAGTATATTTTCATTTCCCCATCTGTAAATATAAAGTGTTAGAGAATGTAAGAAAATCTATATATTTATTCATTTTTGTAATAATTTATTTTTTACTTTTATTACTGAAAGATCTTTTAGTGCTTATTGAAAATAGAATTGAATTTGTATGTCGTTATTATGTATCCTTTTATTTAAATGATGTCAAAGAAAATCAGCCTAAGCCTTTCCTATGATGGTCGACTGTGGTTTGAATTTCCAGCTCTTTGGTGACAATTTACAATATATGTTGGTGATTTGTTGTAGGGGTTTTATTAATAATTAAGCATCTAATTCATATTTTATCAAAATCATTAAAAATATTTTTATTTTAGATTAAAATTATGTAACTTGAAAATATTAATTGTTTAATTATGCGGATATTTTTACTTGTACTCTTTTAGAATGGAGATTTGTGCATCTCTATTCTTCATCCACCTATTGATGATCCACAAAGTGGGGAACTACCTTGTGAGCGCTGGAATCCCACACAAAATGTCCGGTATGAAATGTTTCTTCTTAGAAACTTTATTTCATATTAAATTTGTGTTTATCTATACAATAAGATGATGATTTACTAGTATTATATGAAAATAAGTCACGTGAAACATTTTATTTCAAGATATAAAATTTTTCAATTATATGAATAATGAAATTTTATTAAAAATATCTTATTTCTTGACTAGGGATTGATAAATAACTTTTATTAATCATATTTTTATTTAATAAAGTCTAATTAATTTTTATAATTGTCCATTGCAAATAAAATTACTGTTATCTTGCAAGGAAAAGTAACTAACTGTCCATTATCAATTTGATTCAAATTTTTACTATATGTAAGTCATGGCCAAAATAGTAATAAAAAGCTCATCTTAAAATTATACAAGTGAAAAATTTTAACTCTTTTATAACATTATTGCTTGAGGCTTACTAACAATCTTGTGGTGGAAGTGGGAATTAGCTCAAAGAGGATCTCCATGCTTCAAATATGCATGCAATCGGCTATTTTAATGCTTAGGTCATGGCTGAAAAAAACCCTATTTAACTTAAGTTCTAAAAAAATTATGTATAGTTATAGAAAACATTTAATTTCAACTGTATTATTCTTTCTGAATCTGAATAGAAATTGCAATATATTTAAAAGAATAAACACATATTTAAAATATTTCATTACAAATTTTTGAATAAAATAATGTATTAAAAAATTTTGATATCCTATGACATTTAATGAAAAATAAAATTGATAAATAATGCAAGTAAATTTATTTAGTTGAATGATAAAAAACAATAAATCTTAATACAGGGAAAAATTAGAAGTTATTGCTTATTCTGAAACAATATGTAAAAAATGAAATTTTTTCTTTTAGTCCATCAATTAAAAAAAATTGATTTTTAATTACTGCAGCAGATTTTTATTGAAATAAGTATTACCATCACTTCTAACATTAAAAAGAAATGAATATGTTGTTGACATTTTCTTTTTTAAAAGAATAATTTTTATGTTAAAAGCTTATTAAATTACAAAGTTGATATTCAAAGCTTTTCTAAAAATAGCCTCTTAATTGACTTCCTGTTGTTTCTTCATACAATTTAGCTTAAGCTAATTTTTTATTCATGAAGGCTTGACAAATTATTGTCAAATACTACAATAAAGTATAGTTAATATGCTTGAAGATCTGTGTTAAAAAAGCAATAAACTTTTGACAACTCATCTTGTTAATTTAGTTTTCAGTTTCTTTAATAAAATATTTGATATTGCAATTCTTTAAAGTACAGTTATGAATTATGATTTTTAATCTTTTTTTTTTTGTTTTGTTTTCAACTTATTGTATTAAGTGAAGTATTTTTTTCAACCTTTATTCCTTTTTATTTATTTAAACTAAAAATTAGCTAAGTTATAAATATTGAATATAATTTTCTATGGCAAAAATTATTTATTTTTATAATCATTATTAGCTTTTATATTACTTTACCACATTTTATTATTAAATTTATTTGCAGTTTGTTCTGAAATAAATTATTCATATTTGAATATATCAGTTAATATAAATTAGTATTTACTGCAATTAACTTGCATAGTAATCATATTATATATATTTAATTTGCTATATATATATATTTTTTTTTTCCGAAGCTAATCGTTTATAAGTACATTTTATTAAATTGAAGACAAACATCTATATATATATATATATATATATATATATATATATATATATATATATATATATATATATATATATATATATATATATATATATATGTTTGTCTTCAATTTTTGAAGTCTTTCAAATAAATAAAATGTACTTATAAACGATTAGCTTATATATATATATATTTAGAAAGTCACATTTTAAAATTACATTCGTGTCTCAAAGATCAAGTCTCTTTTAATCCACAGAGACTCAAATACATTTAATTTCTAGGATTTTTTTTCTTTCCTTTCTCTCTTTTTTTTAGTTCCTAGTTCAGGCTGATCATTTTTGCTTCTTTAGTGTATTAGTTAGTCTTGGCACATAGGAAGTGGTGGTGGCCCTACCTTGCAAATGTTGTGTTTTGGAACTTGTAAGGCGTATATTGATCAGTAGAAAAAAAAATGTATTTCTTTAGATATTAAGGTAATTAATGAGATTGAACATTCAAATGTTGAAAAAGAGAAAAGATTATTTTAATACAAAAATATTGCTAGTCTTTCATTACATAGACAATCGAACACTTTACTTTTTTTTTTTTTAACTTGTCAGCTAAGAACATTATTATAGGCTCTTTTTACCATTAATTTTAATTTTTATTCTTTGTGCATCATATTTATTTTTAGTTAAAACAAAACACAGTATATTTTTGGATATATTCATTTTGTGATGGAAGTCTGGTTGGAGGAAGGGTTTTGGTAATTTGAATTGGTGATCATCCCAATTAACTTAATTATTGTGATTTGGCTTGTAATACTATGCTGAAATGTAATTTTTTTTTATTCTATAAAATAATTTTTTATACATGAAACCACTTAATATTCTATAAGCAGTGTGTTACTGGATAGAAAGGAGAATTATTGCTTTCTGAAAAATCTCAGTATAACTGTAGGGGAAAAAAAACTTTCCTAGGCAGTCTAATCATCAATGTGATACACATGCTGTTGCAATAAATATCAGTAATTAATTTATTGTTTTTGTTTTATTACAACCTCTAAACAATAAGGCATTGAATTTCAAAACTACTAACTACTCCTGGAAGGGTTTATTCAATTATTTTTGTACAACACATTAAAAAAATATTGTATTACGATATTAATTCCTAAAACTGAGTAAAATGGTCCATTATCATAACCAATTTTAAAAAATGATTTCCATTCAGGCCTGATTTCATTATAATTCATATTATTTCTATTATAAAATTTTAAATAAACTTTCATTAGTATATTTTTCTGATAAACAATATAAAAATATAATTTTATTTTTAGGTTTTTTATTTGTCTAATGAATTTAATGCAAGATTATTATAGCTATAGCCAGCTTTAAATTTTTTAACTGTGCTTATTTTGGGATTCAAATGAATTTTTTTTTCATTTTGTTATTATTTTCAACATATTCCTCTCACATTATTTTTATTTAATTCATCTATTCAATATTTTTGACAATTTTTATGGATAACTTTTAACTGTATTATATTTTTTTTCTCTTCTGAATTTCATTTTTAACTTCTAGTTTTAATTGAATTTCGAAAGTTTGATAACTAGCAAAATTTTAAAATGGACATCTATTTTTTATCAAAAATTTAAGCATAAAAAAAGATGATAGTTTAGTACTAGTACTTTTGAGTAGTACAAGAAAAGTATTTAATTTTTTTAATAATGCTTTAGAATCTTATGTATTTATTTAAATGTGAAAAACCTTTACTTTGAATTATTTAGTGATTTTGTAAAATAATTTTGCATTGCAATCATTTTAAGAAGAATTTGAGTAAATGTGCATGTATTTTAATTAGTTTTAGCATTATTAAGTATCATAATCATTAGAATTTTTTCTTTTCTTTTTGCGCAGGTTCATTTTTGCATATTTAGAATAATTGATTGTAATAAAACATATAAAATAAATACATTTGTTTTGAATCTTAATTAATATATTAAAGTTATAATATGTTTACAATTGAAAGACATTAATTTAAAAATTATAATATTCAGTCCAGTGTGGGGAAAATAGAATAAAAATATATTTAGTTAATAGAAAATCATAAATCAGTAATTCTAAATTGCCAAAATTTAAATGTTCATATGGTGTAACAAAATTTTGTGATGTAATTGATTATTAGTTTTAATTTAAAAAATGAGAATCTTAATACAATTTAAACTGCAACAAATATATATTTCTCCACTCTTAGAAATGTTGAAATTATTAATGTATTCTTAAAGTTTCTTAATTCAGAGTTACTGTTTTATCAGAATATAATTCAGTTTTTTCGAGATTGCAGATAAAATTTTAAAAAAATTGTGTACCTTTGATAAACTAATTATGTTTTTAATGAAAAAAAAAGTATATAAATGTATTGCTATAATTCTTTAAGTAAACTATAGCAGTCATGTTATCTATTCATATAATAATCTCTTCCTGTTAATAAAAAGATATCAAAAACATTTTACTTTCAAAATTATGCAAGAAAAAAATAAACGTGTACATGAATATAATTTTAAAATCAATAATTATTTATACATCACTTTTTGACATTCACAACTTTGTTATATGAACAGAAATATTTTGATTTTTCCATGTTTCTTTGTTGACTATAGTGGTTTTTTTTTGTCCCTCCCCCCCCAGTACTATATTGCTGAGTGTAATATCACTTCTAAATGAGCCAAATACATTTTCTCCTGCCAATGTGGATGCATCTGTTATGTATAGACGTTGGAAAGAATCTAAAGGCAAGGATAAAGAATATGAAAATATAATAAGGTAAAATAATTTAAATTTTTTTTTCTCGAATCTTTAGCAGTAGATTATGTTAGAATCTTATAATTTTCAATTTAGAATATTAGCTAGTCTTCTTAAACATTAATACTCTGTAAATATATTTTGAATTTTCAAAAAAATTATTTCTTAAAAATCCTTCAATTCTTTCAATTTCAACTTAATAGAACTGAAATCTGATTTCTAATTTTATTACAATCTATTTAATTGAATGTTGCTGTCCATCAATTAATTGTGATTTTAGATTAATATCATAACAATTTTCACTATGTATTTTCTTTTACTTTGTTGAAATCTTAACATTTACATCAATGTAAAAATATTCCGCTAAATTAGTTTAATTTATATTAAACTAATAATAATATAATAAATAAAACTAATAATAATAATATATAAAACTAATAATAAATATAAATCAAAATAATAAAACATTAATTTTGCTAAATTAGTAAATAGTTTAGTGGTACAGTTAGGTTAGTTATTATAGTCTAATATAATAACTAAACTAACTGTACCAATTAATTAGTAAATAGTTTAATGGTACAGTTAGTTTAGTTATTATAGTCTAATATAATAACTAAACTAACTGTACCACTAAACTATTTACTAATTTATATTAAACAAATTTAGCAAAATTAATATTTTATTATTTTGATTTATATTATTAGTCTTATATATTAATTTATATTTGTAATGTTTTTGTAACAAAAAATATTTGTTATCTGCATTTTTTAAATTAAATTTTGGGAAACACTTAAACTGCAAACTAAATATTATATACGTTTCTTTTAGGTTTTAATCTTAGCTTTGATTTTGTTTATAAAATTACAACTATTTTTAACAATAAAATAATCAATTTTCATGTAAAAAAATCTTCATTTTTCAAAATGAATACAATTTAACTTAATTAACTCAAATCTCAAACATTTGAAATTGCTTCAGATTTGGGAAGAGTTTCAATTCTTAATGTTAATTTTAATTTAATAAAATTATTTGTTTTGTTTCAAATTAATAGAAATAAAAAATCCAATATATGTGATAAATGAAAATAGTTTTATAAAAATCTGTAATGAAAATTTTATAAAGATTAATTTAAAGGGAAAAAAATATTAACATGCATGATAATGTGTAGCACAGTAATTATTAGTATATTAATTATTGTGTAAACATTTTTATTTTTCAAAATGGGAAAAAAAAAATCACTTTTACAAGAAGTTTTATCAAACATTAATATAATGAAATTCAATATAAATTTTCTTTTCAAATTGATTTAAAACTATTGATGATTATTAATAAAGGAATTTTTATAATATATTTTAAGAAATATATATTACCTCTAAAATTTTTCTGTTAGGAATATAATGTTTTTGTAAAACTGTGTGTTTCTTTGTTCAAATTGTAAATATAAAAATAAATTTTAGTAATTTATAAATTTTGATGTAAACGTGTATATTTTTAAATTGTGATAAAATTAATGTATGCATTAATAATTTAGTTAATTAAGTTTATATGAGAGGGATATGCATTTTCATTCAAAGTAAAATTAATTATATGTATTTGCTTTCAAAAATGCTGTTAAAATTGTTCATCTTATATATATATAATTAACTTTATGTATTTAAAAGTAAAATTTAATTTAAAAAAATTTTTTGATCAGGAAACAAGTTTCAGCTACTCATGCTGAAGCTGTTAAAGACAATGTTATAGTGCCTACAACTCTAGAAGAATATTGTATTAAGCATACTGCAAAGCCATCCGAGCAAGAATCGGACATGACTGATTTCTATGATGATGACTATGGTGATGATATGGATGATGAAGAGCAAGAAGATGATTATGATGAAGATAATGAAGATTCTGGTAATGGTGAAACATGATACAGCTCGTGAAATCCCCATAGCATATTTCTATAAAACTTAATAAATGTGAAGCAATTTTAGAACTTTGCCATTATTGCCAGCAATGTGCAAAAACATTGAGAGTATATTAAAACTTAAATGGCAAAGTGGATAAGAAAAAGGTGTGCATAATGAGGATTGCAAAATCATTTAGCTTGACAGCATCTCATCTTGCTCATTTTACTCTGTACATTTAAGAGTTCCATGATTATGCCTATTAAAGTTGTATGTAATTTATTTTTGTTGATTTATTCAAGATAACCAGTGTTTTGGAATTGTTACTTTATCATGATTTTATTAGCCTTTTCATTCTTAGATGTTCTATTTTGAGTCTTCCACTGTATGGTTGGGTTTCTGATGCATCTGAAATTTTTTTTTTGCATGTATAGTATATCTTGAATGATAAACAATTACTTTTTCACCTTGTTACCTAAATCCTGTGTTTTATTTTATTTTTTGCCTGTGCTTAATAAAATATTTGGTGATTGATATTTATGATTTTTTTTATATATTTATTTGGCTTCATATCATTAGTGTTTACATAAATAAATATTTTCAAGCATCAAGTATAGTCTTTATATACTAACCAAATATTACATGTCTGTGCTTTTCATGTAAATTTTGATCTCTGAGACGAATATGTTTGTTGTGTAGATTAGATGGAGACATTTGTAATAGAAAAATAAATTATTAACCAATCAATACCTTGAACAACTCTAAATGAATATTTTCAGTCTGACATAACAGTACTTCTCTTGCATTCATATTGATCTCTAAAATACCCGATCATATTAACATAAAGTAGATTAGATGCATTCTTAATAGAAGCATGTACTTTTACTTAGTTCTTATAAACTTCACTGCTGTCATTATAAAATCTTATTATTATTAAATAGTTAATCTTAATATTATTTAAATTTTGTTTTAATGCATTCAAAAATCAATATAGTAAACTTACTGTTTAATGATCCTGTATAGGTCAATGTAAAAGATTACTTTGTCACATATTTAAAAAACAAACAAAATACATTGGTTATATAGTTACTACAAACTATAGAGCTTGAAAAGGATCATTCTAAAATGAGTCTGCTATATTATAATTTTCACGCTAGTTTTAACTTTAAATTTTTTGCTTACTGTTTAATAAATTCATAATGTTATACTAATGATTTTCTAATTTGTACAGAGTTCTAAAACAAAAGAAACTTGCAGCTATAATAAAATTTCAATGACAAAATATATTATACAAAAATCATTATATAAAATTAGATGGCATGTGTAAGAATAATGCATTAAAATTTTAGAATTATTCGAAATATCTTTGCTAGCAAATTGGTGAAGATCGAAATTTTTTTTCAAGTGATTATACCACAATTATGAATGCATTTCTTTACTGAAAAAGCAAATATATAAAGGTAAAAAAAAATTAAGAATTCATCTATTACACTTTATTTTTAAAAATTCTAAGTATTTATGCCGGATAACTTGTGCTACATCATAAGATTTAAAACAATATTCTAATAGTATAAGTCAGTTAAGTATATTAATATAAATCATTAAAAGTCATTCTTTATAAATTGTTTAAATTTTCAATGTTTATAAATTTATTTAAAATAAAATAAAAACTTTTCTCTTATTTATAATGTGTTATTCAAAAATTTTAGAATCAGTCAGCACATTCTGATGAAAAACATAAATACTTTCTGAATATTATTTACAACTATATTTTGTTGTTCATAAAAAAAAATTTCTGGAATTAAAGTTCTGTAGAAGGGAAAATAAAATTTTGTCATAGAATGAAGTTGAAATAAACTTTCTGAATTTTATTAAGAGTTGTTTTATGCAAAAATTATAAAGGTAAGTGTTCTAATTATTTATTTATTATTTTTTCCCCCTTCCCTCATAGTTGCAAGGCCACATTTTAAGTACTTACACAAAATAATATTTTAAGTAAATATATGGATCATGGACTGTACTTCATTTTAAAAATGATAATTTATGCAAGTATTAATATATAAGTAACTGAATAACGTCTTTTTTTAAGGGTGTGTTGAAAAATTCTCAGATATTATTTAATATTGTGCGTTATCATTTAATTTAATTTATTCTATTAAATAATATAAAGCATAATAATGGAGATTAAAAATGTGTTGAATCATGAAGAATTTCAAATTCTTCATGATTCTGCAAATTTTATGAAATAATATCCATAATACTTATTTTTCTGAATTTTTGGATAGCATTTAATTTTTAAATTATTTAAACCTTTACCATACTGCTGTTATTAATGTAAATGTCATTTATAATGATATATTATCATGATGTAAGTAATAATTGTTTGACTTTCAGTAAAATGTGCTTTATATGTGCACATTAGCATGTTTTGAAATATGAACGTTGAAATTAAATATTGAAGTGTGTCATAAAATACATTACAATTTGCAGCCTTTATGTATAATACAGTAGAACTGCTTATTGATTTTGTGTACACTATCTTGTTATGAATGGCATTGCATAACACTATTTATTGAATTGTTTTGATGTGTAAAATTTTATTATTTAATATATGTTGCAGTATCCATATATTTGTTTCTTCAGTAATTTTTGTAACAGAAAAAAAATTTTTTTTCATGGGTGATAAGAATTTAATAAACAGTTTTTTTAATAAAATATTGACACTCAAATTTTTTTTCATTGTATTTGAAATTTTGTTTTTTCAATGCTGTAAATCTGTTATGTTTCTTTTTTTTGTGTGTGTTTACTTTGTTGCAGATTTGTTAATTAAACTGTAAGAAATTCAATTTGAGCAAAAACAGATTTGTAAAGGTTGCACTTCTTCTCCCATGAGAACCAAAGATTATATATATTTATTAAATAATTTTTTTCCCTTACTTTTATCATAATCCTATTTATATAATGTTTTCTGACTTAAAAAGGAATAAAAAATACTGTAACTCAATTTGGCTCGACTTCTATTTTCCATTCAAATTATGAGGTTTTTTATTTTTTTTTATCCTTAGACTAATTTTTATCTATTACAATTAAAAAAAAAATAGCTCTAATTTCTTGCAAATGCTTATAGAAAAATTGAAGTGCTTGGAATTATTTTAAGTTAATTCCAAGCACTTCATTAGAAAAGAAAGAAAGTTATTCAGACTTTCATACAAGTACAATGAATAAATAATCTCTGAATTTTCAAAAAAATTTAATACTAGATTCCTTTGAAATTAACCATGAAAAAATAAAAAAAAATTAGTGATAGCTGAGATACAAACCAAGCTTTTGTAGGATACTTCTTTCTATTATCAACAATGTTAAAGTTTTACTTTGGTAAGATCTATCAAAGTTTTGTCAATACATTGTTTATCTACAAATAGCCGAAATAATTATTTTAAATAATAAGTACCTATAATTCAAATGCTGGAAAAGTTAAAATTAATAGAATTTGATGTTATGATTACTTACTTTGCAAATTGGATGCTGAAATAAAGTTTGTATACAAATATATTCCTTGATGTTCAAAAAGAATATTCACTCAACATATAATTTTAAAAAATGAAATAGAAGTATTTGTTACTATTCTTCTAAAAGTTAACATCAGCTTCTGTCCATATAATAATTTTGATATTATATAATTTCTTCCTCTTACATTATTTAAAAGAAAATAAGAAACAGATTTTTAATTACATTAAAAAAAAAATCCCATTAGTTCTTTGTTTTGTTAAAAAGGATTTTAGGCACAATTGAATATCTTAAGGATATTCAGGCTATTGCTGTTAGTAAGGAGAATATTATAACTGCATTTACAAATATAAAATAAATGTATATTAATAAGAATTAAAGTATTTGGTGCCATTAGTAAAATCTTGATATTGTATGCCTATAATAAACTTGAAATATAAGTAAATTTTTTGAAAAAAAAAAAAAAAAAAAAAAATTGAAATTGTTACAATGGATCCAGAATGTCTGTTTATTTATTAAATATTTATATTTATTTCATGAATTATTTGAAATTAATCTATGTCAGAAATAGACATACGTAATCAAATAGATTGTCTAATAAAAATTTTCTATGTCATAATTGGATGAAAATGCAGGGTGAGTACAGTCAGGTGTATACAGGTAATAGACTCATCCTAATTACAAAATAACCATTGAATGTATTTTTTGTATAACCGAATAATTAATTTTTAACTTTTTTTTTTTTCGTGCAATAGATCTAAAAAGAATTGATGTCAAAATATTGCTGTTTCGTGTGCTTATGAATCAACCTTCCATGTCTGGGAAAAGGTAAATAAACACGATGCTCGTATCTGGGCAGAGAATCCACGTGTTTCTGTGCTGGTAGTGAAGGACAACCCTAAAGTTAATGTTTTGTCTGGCCCCGGCCATAAAAAAGTTTTTGAACCACTTTATTTTCATGGAAAAAACATCCTTGCTTAGTGAAACTGTTCATTTCGCCTTAATAGTAATTTTTGTCGCCCCTATATAAGGGCAGAGGCCATAAGCCACTGGGGTTCATGAGTTCCTAAATTAGAAATTTCTGAACAGTAGATGGGAAAGGCTGAATTAACATTATAGTATCCTGATTTTTTTTTCAGATTATATCAGGGACAGAGTTTTTGCTTCACCAGTTTCTCATGTTGAAGGAGGCTAGGATAAAAAACATTAGAGATAGTATGTTAAAGAACACCCAGCGAGAGCTGTTTCCGAGCAACCAAGTGGGCACGCGTTGAAATCTATTTTGAACTTTATAAAAGTACTTACTAGGGCTGGATGATATTGAAATTTTTAATATGAAACCTATTTTTGAATAGTAAACAACAAAAATGGTATCCATTGGATTTGGAATCTGACAGCTATTTTGGTTTTAAAAAAAGTTTTAATGATTATTTTCTAGTATGAATATGTTCATTTTATTTTATTGAACCTTTCATTTTGTTCCCTTCAATACAAAATTATTTCATTTTGTTAAAACAAATTATTTTTTTCCCCATTTGATTATACTTATTTGCAAAATCTTTTATTTAGTACTAAATAATTAGTTGTATTCTTTTAATTTTCCCCTGGAAACTTCTTAATGGAATACCACCTTTTTCTTGCACAATAAATAAGCAAAATATATACTAGTCAATATATTAAATTTGACTACATGAAAGAAAATTGCTATGGCAGATAATTACTGGTGAGGTTATTAAAAAAGGGGATGCAATTAAGATTATCTGTATTTAAAGCTCTCCCTGTAATTATAAAAGCTAATTGTAAATATATATTTAAACTTAACCAAGTAAAAAGATCATTATGATTGAGGTGGCAATATGTACAAATTTATATTTCTGTAAAACATACAGATTGTTTTTATTCGGAAACAGGCATGTGAATAAAATCTTAACATTTTAATAACTTTTAGTTAGACTTAATATGATAAAATAAAAATTTCCTTTTAGTTATTTAAATAAGAATGTTAAATTAATAAGAATGTTGTGCAGAGGCCTTTTATCTAGATCTTATTAGTTTGAAATTTTTAACTTAAATAAAATATTTCCTGCTAAAGGAAATCAGTCCAAGAACATTTCATTTTGTTTACGATATGTTTGTACATTATGAATGTTGTTGTTTGTTGTTGTTGTTTCTTATCCCACTTGGCTGGCCAAGCCCACGAGCCCATATGGACTCATGATTGAAGGGGAAGGAAGCAGCTTCTGTTGTGATGGAGCACCCGTAGGTAGAAGCCTGACTTTTGCTCCGTGACGCTCTTACAGTCATAGAAGACCGGGACCTACGGCTTAAAGTGGATTCCGAACCACTACAAACATCCATGGCACCGCCGGGATTCGAACCCGAAACCTGTGGCACCGAGCGCTAGACACTCGGCCATTCAGGTCCCAAATTTGCCAACGGCACGCAGTGTTCCCAGGTGGTCACCCACCCAAGTACTGACCGCGCCCAATGATGCTTAACTTCGGTGATCTAACGAGAACCGGTATATTCAGCATGGTACGGCCGTTGGCACATTATGAATTATATGTATAACAAAGTAAAAGCATCATTAAATAAATATAGATTACATAAATAGTATAAAATGTTAAGTACATAGAAATTTTAAATATTTGAATAAAACAATTTCAAAATTATATAAAATTAAGAAAAGATAGTGATTTTATTTTTTATTTTTGTTAACATAAGTTTTATTTTAAGTGACAATTCTTAACAATAATTAAATGGACTTATTAGATAACATTTCTAATTGCATACTTTCAATAAGTAGAAAGAATAAAAGTGAATTAAAATTCATAAGGCAATAATTACGTAGAAGCGCCGACAAATCGAATATAAATAAATATCGAAAATCGACAGACATATCCAACGATATCACCGAAGCGGTTATACCGATTTCAAATTTACTTATATAAAGGGGTATTTCGGTGTTGAATATCGAAATAAATTTTTTACTTCGCGCAGCTCCGATTTGCCGATCATCTCTGAAGCGGTTATACCACTTTTAAAATTCATTATTGGACATAGATATCTTAAATTGGAATTTTGTTAGCTTAAGAATAATGAAATCGGTAAGCAATTTTTTACTTAATTCGATTATTTGTATAGAGATATTTATGGCCCAAGCTTAGTACTTACAGTGTATCTAAACAAGCATATGTATAATTAATAATAGTTTTCACTCAGTAAATTTTTATGATCAAGGTAAGACTTAGTGCTGACCATGTATTGTCTCAGTCTTTCGGCAAACATTATTTTAAATGCCACACGTGTTGAACGTTATTAGAAAAGGAAAGTTTGATCTATATAAAATTCAGAAGAAATTATTGCAAATGAAACAGTCACAAAAAGTTCCAAAGAATTTCTTCCCCTCTTCTATTCCCCAAAAGACATTAACTTTAGCTGAAATTACTTCAAATAGTTTCTTAATTATGAAATGACAAGAATTAAGAATAGTTTCTTAAGTAAGAAATGACAAGAATTAAGAATAGTTTCTTAAGTAAGAAATGAATTCTCAGAATTAAGAATTTATTTCTTACAAATGAACTCTTAATTCTGAGAATTAAAGTTAGTGAACGGGAGCATTGGTTTTAAAACTAAGTTTCCTTCCAATTTGCCAACGTCCTCACTAATACGCACACTAGACAAAAAATATTGTATTCTTTATTTATCCCAGAAACTCTGACGTAAGGAATGGACTAGCGCCAAGTATCTACTAAGAATTACGCTATGAGTGCGCCGTCCTTTCTTTGTTGTTTTGGATAACACTCCGACTATAAAAAGAAAATATTTTACTTTCATACGAATTTTTAATATTCAAATTGTAAAGGCAGACGAATTTTCAAGAGAATGTTATAATCACTTGTTCGGAAACGTATCCACATGAACAAAAGGAAAAACACACTCCTGCAAAGTATTACAGAGGGTGTTCAACTATTTTTGTAACGATTTAAATTTAAATGAATAACAAAAAACTTGAATGGCATCAATTTGGAAGGGTTTTATTATCATCTGCATTATTGTTTCTCAAAGTAACAATGTGAAGATTATTGCATGAAAATTATTTGGCAGGTAAAAAAAATGGAAAAATATAGTTATGGAAGGCTTGGACATATTTATCTAATTCCCATAGAAAAAGATAAGTTTACTTTAAGAGGTTTGGTTTGTCGCTCTACGGTCATTTTTTACGCAAAAGGCTAATTAGACCGGGACCTACAGTTTAACGTGGATTCCGAACCACTCACAAACATCCATGACTGCTAGGACTCGAACCTGAAGTCTGTAGTACCAAAGACTAGAGCGCTAGTCAATTGGCCATCAGACCGCATGGAAAATAAGACATAGAATATATGGTTCGAAGAAAGTGAGGCTAAATGTATTAGGGGGCACAGTGGCTAGTGCTCGGTACCACAGGTTTCTGGTTCGAGCCCCGGGGGTGCCATGGATGTCTATAGGGGGTTCGGGATTCACTTTAAACCATAGGTCCCGGTCTAACATGATCGTAGGGCGATGCGGGGGTAGTGTTACTCGGCGTCCGTAGCTTATCGTCAAGCTAAACGCACCTCCTGGGTAGTCAGTAACGGCGGTGCAAAGGCAACTGTCTAAGTTTTTGCCAGCTGCATTAGGAAAAAAAGGTTAATTGTATTATGATTATTACTAGATTATCTTATAACAGAAAACGCTTGCATTTAAATGGAAATTGAAGCAATTCCATTCAATTTCACCCCACCTAATCACCCGAAGTGTCTCCTATGGATTATTTTGTATTAAAGCTAGTTAATTGGCTTCTCAAAACATTATATTGACTCATGAAGATTATGATGGTTTGGTTTGTCGCTCTACGGTCATCTAGTGCACACTAGGGCTAAACAGACCGGGACCTAGAGTTTAAAGTGGATTCCGAACCACTAACAAACATCCGTGCCACCGCCAGGATTCGAACCTGGGAAGTGTATTACCAAAGGATAGAGCGCTAGCCAATTGGCCATCATGCCGCGAAGATTATGATGAAGGAGTTGAACAAAAGCAACCTTGATATTTAAAAAAAGGCTTTTTCGTCTTGGAAATCAAGGTGTAATATGATAGTTCAACAAAAGGGGCTATCAGAATGACCATAGTAGGAAAAAAAAAAAACTATCTTTGATAGTAAATATATGTTTTACAAAATCATTACAAAAATGTGTGAACAACCTTTGAATTATTATTATTATTTTATTAACTGGTAACTAATCTCTTTTCAATACATAAAAAAAAGAAGAAAAAAAAAAACGTTTTGACTGTAAAAAGTATTCACACAAATTTTCAAAAAATTCATTTTGTTGCTTGCAATTTATACGTGCATTGAAAATTTAATGTTGAAATATTAACTGTAATTTCATTTTAGCGCCCGAAAAAAATTAGTCAAAATTTTAATTGTACAGCTATGCCTATATAAATTATTTTTTTTTAAAATATGGTGTACTTTTATAATGACCTATATTAAGAAATTTTTGGATTTAAACTTTGATTACCTATAAATCAAAATGGAAAAACCAATCCCACATAAATGTATCCCTGTGAAGAAACATTTTTTAATATGTTAAAATTGGAAAATTCTTATGAGTATGAATGCAAAGTGGTAAATATTTAAATTTGTACCTGGCAGATACTTTTATATCCTTGAAGAGGATAATTATTTATGAAAAAGTATTCAATACTTTTCATAATCGGTTTAAATTATTCTGCTTTTCTTTGTCGGAAATATATCTCTTTCACCTACGTTTGAGAACTATTGCAGTAGATGATAAAAGATTATTAAAAAAAAATATAGATAAATAATTTTTACAGGCAAGCTGTTATTAAATTGTCTTACAAGTAAAAAGGCAATTTTTCATTTATTTTTAAGTAACAAATGTTAACCAGAATGTCGATGACCTTCTATTTCAAGTTTTGTAAAAGCGTGTGAATGAAAGTATTTATCTCAAAATAAAAAAGCGCAGATTTTTTTTTTTATCGAAGTAATTTGTATTCAAAACTGATAACTAAAACGTGTTGGATAATTTTGAAAATTTATCGCAGATTATGCTGTTTGTAGGGCCGAAAGAGTCATCTACACCATTTGCAAAACTATGATTGGCATACCCTTAATATATGTATATATATTTCACACACACACATATGTGTGTGTGTGTTAGATTTTTTGATCATCTGACTTGATAGAACTATCTATCAATGTGGGCCTTGTATCCAAAAGTTTGGATATAACGCCTTATGTTCATCTAGTATTTTATAAATTTGCAACTTTTTCGCGAAATTGTATAATACAATCGATCGTGTGTAAAACTTTACAAAGCGCATTTAAGTTTGTTAATTATTAATAACAATATTTTAAATCCATGGACACGATAACAACAACAACTCTACATGTTTCCAGCTATGTAATTATGAAATGTTTATTATGAGCATAATGAATAATATATTAAACTCTTTTAGCAAATAGGAATACAAAAAAAGAAATTTTAGGTATGTTTCAAATTATTTTTTATAAGATGATGCTTTTTCCTACCCTTTTATAATTATTCAATCAAACTATGTATACTTTAATTATGCCTAAAACATATTTTTATAAGGTTAATAGTTTCAGAACAGTAATTAAAATTTAAATAAGAAACACGTGAAATGCAATTCACCCCATTTAAATACATAACTTACCAAATCCATAAGAAAAAGAAGAAAAAAAAAAAAAAAAAAAAAACTGTAATAATGATAATATTCTACACTATATTCATACAAAACTTATATTATTTTACATTGGCATAACACCCACATGGTGGGCCAAGGTTGATTTTAATTTTTGATGGCAGATGTTTTCTTTTCATGGGGTAGGGTTGTCAGCCCTACCCCCAACGCTCTACAGTCATATTAGACCGGGACTACAGTTTAAAGCAGATTCCGAGAAACTACAAACATCCATGGCACCGCCAGGACTCCTAGCCTGTAGCCCCGTGCTCCAGTCATTTGGCCATCAGGCCCCACTTATATTATTACACTTCTCTATTTATCAGTCGTTTGATTTAATAAAGAATGTTGTAGTTTCTTAAAAAATTTTTTAAAAAAACCCCTCTAATTATCAGCAAAGTGTTTAAAAGTTATCTTATTAAAGAAATATTCATATATAATTTGTAATTGTATATATTCGTAAGTTTTGTCTCTTTTCCATTTAGACATTGTTATTCCAGGATTTAGGCAAATTAGGTTGTTTAATTAAATTAAAAATAAAAATTCCTTACATACTTTATAAGTATTAATTGTTTACAGATTAACTTCAAAATTTAATTTTTCATTAAATTCAGTAAATCATTTAACATTTTTCCTTCATACACTATTTATCAATACAATTTACAAATAAAAATATATTCTTTAACTTATCTTGAAAAGTATGCTAAAGAAACAATATATAAAATGTAGATTTTATAAACATCCATAAATAATCAATGAGGCATAAGAAAATAAATTGTTCCAGCAATACAATAAACAATTGTTTGTTTACAATGCAATTTGTTTGCTGACTAAATGAAATCCCCTCAGATATTTATTTCATTATAATACCTGTAAAGATCGATTTCATATCGACCGAGCCATGCATTTTCATGGAAATTATATAGCAGGTTAAAGCACCCAAAAAAGGGAAAATTCCTTAGAAAACTACAAGGACATTTTCTATGAAAAGCTGGATCAATCAAGCAGATTTTCCGACGAGAGAAAACAGAAAAGACCAAGGCCAACTGATCGTTTTTTCAGAACGGGTTTCATGGAGGACTTCCGTCGAGGTTGATTTTCGTGTGCAGAGAGAGACCAAGAAAACAGTAAAATGAAGATTTTTTTTTCTTCTGTTTAGAAGACGGACAAATCGAAGATGGTACATTTTTGAAATGGCTGTGAATTAAATTGTTGATGAAGGTATGGAGCTTCGAACAGTGAGGCTACTGGCACTTTTCAGAACCTTTGTAAATTTAGTAAAGGTATGGGATTTCCCAGAATCCCATACAAAAGCGAAAAACGTCCCTCAAGAGCAAAGGCAAGCTTGCCAAAAGATCTCGAATTTAGATATATGGTATCAATGCTTAAATTTCCCAGTATTAAACTGCATTATTCCTTTTGATAAAAAAATAATTGCAATTCAGAGAATGTAACTTTAAATGTTGATAATAATTTTAATAGGATTGCCAAAAAAATTGCTGAATTAATCCGAAAACATGCAAAGTTAGTAAATGTTTCTTCAGATGATTGCAAGACATTACTTAAAAAACATCTGGCCAAAAATAAAAACGATTTTGTGTCCTTCCAAATTCCAATGAGCAATAAATTTGCACAGATTAATGAGGATAATCTTAAGGAATCTCAGACCAAAGCAGAAGAAATGCATTCTCCCCCAACCCTGTTGGCTCTTACGGAAAATTACACCTTTGCCCTGCAAGAGATAAACTATAAATATCCGAGAACATAAAATAATTTGACTAAAGTTTATATAAATATCTCCCCAACAGATGTAGAAGCATATCGAAAAATTATAATTTCGATATGCTTCAAAATTACAGTTTCTAAGTACGAATACTGTGCCATCAAACCAAGTAACAAAAGGCCTTTGAAAGTTGTCATCAAAGGATTATCGACTGACACCTCACCAGAACGGAATCAAAACTAACCTTGAAGAAAAGAACATTTTAACCATCAAAGTCGCTCAACTGAAAAAATTCTCAACCGAAGAACCATTGCCCATCTTCTTAGAGGGACGGGTGCGAACGTTCAAAGTCCAGGACATCTTCAAAATTAAAAATCTTTTTAATTGTCAATTACAAAGAATTTTATTAAAAAAAATATTACTGTACAATGCTTCGGATGTAATTATTTTTTACCATTCAAGTTCCAACTATCATAGAAAGTCCAGATGCATAAAAGATCATCATACTGGGTAATAACCCATTAAAACAAAACTGCAGGAACCTACCTTAAATATTATGTAATATTACTTATAACTCGTATTCATAGCTGAAACAAAACATTTCCCTTTGGAAAAAGTTTGTATTGGCTGGCGTAACCTCATAATGAATAGGCGAGATGGCCTTGAGGAACTGAGTTACTAGTATTGCTTGCTCTATTGCATCCATTTAGATGGGTTTTCTCATAAGGGATTACAACGATGTGAAATGTAGCTGATAGTTTTGTCTCGATTCTTTTCGTAAATATTGTGCTTAACTTTATTTGTATCGTAAAATAAAACTTGTGTAATAATAAGGAATCAGTGGTCAGTCTTATATCTATTATAACAGACACTACAATACAGGAATCAACAGCTACGCTAAGGGCCATGCAGCTTCACGGAGAGGCTGCCTTGCTTTCCCAAAACCAGCACCTAATAAAGGACAATTCATCAAAAAATTTGCTTAAAAACATAAATCATTCAAGACACACTATATAAACCCACTTAGATCTTTTACACATCTCTCGGCGACAGAGCTTCTATTTCATCTACTACGGTTCCGAAAAAAACGGACATTTCATCTAGCATGGAAACTCTGCCCCTTCTGGCACAAACCGCTTTGCTTAAAGAAATTAATAACATCCTTACACCATTCCCAAGACTCTTTAAAGCACTTCCAGTGACGCAAGGGACCATCAACAACCTGGATAAACTCATTATAATCTTGCAGGCTCTAGTTACAACTCCAATTAATGCCCCCAACTTCAAAAAGTTTGATAAACACTGCATTAATCTTTCATAAATATTTCTATAGTTTTCTCCATATATCAGAATCAAAATTAAATATTTTATAAATAGGTTTTATTTTTCTTTGATCATCAACTGTGTACAATATAGAATATCCCATTTAAGAAAACCATCTTGGTTTATTTTATAAACATGTCAATTACATGCACAAGCTATTTCAATTAATTGTTTTTTCACTTTGATAAATGACAACCAAGGTCAAATAAAAAAAAATATTATAAAAACCTAATTTCAAAGTGAAATGTTTTAATTAAAATAACAAATTTTTGTTGTAAATTTTTTTCCGGTTAATGAATGTTTTGTAATTATATGCAAGAGTTGCTTTTTTAAAATTTAGACTATTTTGAGTGAATAAGTGATAAGAGATAGTGAAGAGAGTGATAAGAGATAGTGTACCACTGATGTAGAGAGATCCAAAAAGTTGGAGGAAGGGGGGGAAACAGCCCATCAAAGCATTTAGGTACTGATAGGGTACCTTATCTTCATAGAAAGCATTTTTTTTAATATTGTTGAAAGCATTATTTTATTTTAAGTAATCACTACCAGTTTATTAACAAGACATGAAAAAACCAAAACTCATTCTTTAATATGGAGCACCAAAAAATGTTATTCAGGAAATAATTACTCACTTGCATTTATTGTACAAAAGGAAAAATTGCAGCAACTAAGCAGCATGACTGTAACTGCCATACATGCAGGGCCGGATTTTCCTATACGCTAACTAGGCTTCAGCCTAGGGTTTCAAGATCAAGAGGGGCCTACATTCAAATTGTTAGCAAAATTAGAATTACGCTATTCTAAAAACAGTAAACACTAAAAAACTGAATCAAAAATAAGGAGAAATTCTACACATATGAATAATAAACAAACATAAGTAATTTACAAACTTAAAAATGGGAGATGAAAGGGCTTTATAACTGGAATAGCCTAGGGCCTCTTTTCATCTAAATCCAGCCCTGCATACATCTTAAATTAAACTTAGTATTTGAATGACAAAGTGCCAATAAAGAATAATTTTAATTATTATAAGATTAATATCTCTATGCATATTTGTAATATATATATATATACTGATACTTTTAAAAAGAAAAGCCAATATGTTTACTAGGATGATATGATGAAATTTCTAAAAGAAGCAGACATATTCACGAAACTAAAACATATTCATATATCTTTTACATAATTTAAGGATTGCAAATTTTATAACAGAAATGAGAAATATGAAAAGAAATCAATATTCTAAAACTGATATTAAAAAGACAAATAATGGTGGATTTTTCATTTATTTGCATATATTTCCAGAAATTTTCAAAATTGAATATTAATTAGTTCTGATATAATAATAATTTATAAGTCATGATCATCGGTATGATATAATTCTTTCAATGGTCTGCATACGTATGATGGTGAATTAGCCCCAGTATTAAAGATAATTAAACTAATATTCTCAGGAGGCACATAATCATATGCTGGATTAATAATTTCAACTCCTCTCAACAGTTCATCATCTTCAAAGGAAATAAGGTCCTCTGGTGACAACATATGATTAAATCCCTCTTCATCAGATGAAGACACGAACTGAGGAGTTACTTTAAACAAAGGAGCCAGTACATAAAATGGTACAGAATGATATTCAGCAGCAAGAGCAAGTTGATGAACACCACAGATAGCCTTCATACCCCCATTAGCCATAATGCAATGAGCTCCAACTATAACTTTATTGACCCGTGACATAACAGGAAAAATTGCTGCAGTTTGAATAAGTGTTGTGGAAATTCCACTCTCCACAAGACTTTTAGCTAGCTCAAGTCCTCCAGATCTAGGACCTCCTTGAACAACTACAACTTCACAATTTCGTTTTGATGCAGCTTTGAGAAACTTTTCAACTGTTCTTGAATATCCAAATGTCATTATAATTTCATCTGAATGAATATGCTCTTCAGATTGCATTGCAATTACTTCAGGACTTCTCTGGCATTCTTCCTGCAATTCTCTGAGATTTGCCGAAATTGATTTTTTTAAAGAACTTATTTCTTTATTGAAATCCATCTCTTCTTGTTGAGTGATAAGCATTTTTTGTAATGAATCTTCTATGTCATAATATTCACTCTTACCATACAAAGCAATAGTATATTCATCCCTAATTATCTTTAAAACTCTTTTAACCATGTTTCCAACAATAGTGTGGACATAATGAGGCTTAATTAAAACCTTACCAATATTCCTAATTATTTGCATTAAATCTTTTGCAGCTTTCCAATCAGAATTGGTTACAATTTTTTCCAGAAGTTTTATAGTTTCACTAGCAATGTCACTAGAATATTTAATATTTCTTTTTTTCAAACTTTGCAAAAATACTTCTGCATTTTTATTTACATCAAATTGCACCTGCTCTTCCTCTGGAATATTTTCTTGTTCACCTGAAAGTAAAAAATGTATTTTTAGTTACATTAGTTAATTTGTATTTTTACTGCCTGCAACCAATATATAAGTTCTTATTTTGTTTTTCAGAAATTATTAAAATAATTAAATATAAAAAATACTTTTTGTCAATAAATTTTCACTAATGGAATTAGGTGAAATCTTTCTTAAAAAAGATATATAAGAATAGAACAAAAAATAAAAGAGCCAATAAATATTGAATAAAGAAAATTAATTTCTACATTCTTGATTACTGGCATGAAATTACTGCAATTTAAAAATTAGTAATGAAATATGGAAAAACCTTAACCTCATATAGGAAGTTTTTAATGATTTTATTACAGTTAAGAATTTATTTGTAACATAAAAAAAAATTTTTAATTGCACTGATAAAATTAAAGTAAAAAGGAATGGAAAAATTATTTTTAACATAAATAATTGCTCTTAATCATAATTTCTATTACAATTATTAATTTTCGAAAGATACAATGGTGAAAATAGAAGTAAGTACAAGAAGTAATTATTCTATTTGGTATATGCTGATTATAAAGAAAACTTTCTTAAATTAATTTTGTGATATTTAAAAATATCATTCATTTAAATGGAAAATGTAATAAAAATCTATGATTTCAGTAATTTTAAGAAAAGATTTTTTTTTAATGACTGTCTAAAATGTAATTTATAACATGAATATAGTATATTTCGATTATTTAGTAAATTTAGTTTATAACTAAAAAAAAAAAAAATAACTTCAGCAGTATAGGAAAATATTTAAAACATTAATAAAAATATATTAAGCAGAACTATACTGAGCATATTTAGAATGTTCAGAAAATAGATTTTTAGGCAACGATTTCAACCAAAATATTCTATTTAATAAAATGTTATATTGTATTTTAAAAATAAATTTCAGTAGAAAACATGTCAACGAATTATAAATAAATACCGCAAATTAAAAAAAAATCAATTCATGATTATTTAAATTTGAAATAAAAATTTACATATAGTCTAGAATTGAATCAGTGATATTGTTTAAAACTTATTTAATATAACAAAATTAAATTACTTACTCATTTTAGGATCTAAAATTTTTGAAATCAATATAGAAGTTTTCTGCACACAATAAAAGAAAGCAATAAATGATTTGTCAATTCTGAAAATAATATTTTATTAAAAAAAAATTCTAAGTAAAATTATTAGATTCATTACATTTATTTTGAAAATGTCTATAAAAAAAGTGAAGAATTAAAGTTTTTCTATATAAATTTGTTTTTATATTTGTAAAAACCAGATTACCAAAATATTTGAAAATCAAGACATAAACAAAAAATTTCACAAAAAATTTTATTAGCATTATTATTTTTTCATTAGTTCAATGAAACCAATGATAAAAATATTAACAAAGTTCATATTTTTACACATTTGTTTATCTTCTTTTCTATTCAATATTTTGCATAAAAACATTTTGGTTTATATAATAATATTTTACCAGTTTTTAGAAATTTCGATAAATTTATTCTATGAATTTGTTCGTAGCAATAAATATTAATTTAACTGCTGATAATCAGCATTTTAATTCTGAAAGAAATTTTAAAATGAATAATGATACAAATTAGAAAATCAGCAAACAAAAACTCAAATAGAAATTTAAGATTGTTTATAAAGCTTCCGTTTCCCCCATCCAATAAAGAAAAATAGTTGTATTTCTTTTGGTTCTTTTTTGTTAACAGACAAATTGATAATTTTGTAATATAACAAATCACAGTGAAAATGACAGCAGATATGTATATTCATTAACCATGGAGCCATGATAGATTATTAGCATTTCAAAATACTTTAAGTCCTCTAATATTACATAACCGATAAGTAAATATTTTTAACTTTTTAAGATAGGTAACTCTTAACGAAAATTCTCATTTTTACATGACAGCAATCTCTGGAGAAAATTTTCACAATACTTATGCAAAAGCTATAATATTTTTTAAAATGGAAGGAGTAAAAAAATCATTGTACATCTACTTATGTATTTTGAACAACACTAAATTGACATAAATGCACAATTTATTTATTGGCATGATTTCAAGGGATCATTTCAATTTCTATAAGAGGGGACAATATAATTAAGGCAATTGAATTACAAGCAGACCGTTACAAATAATTTGAATTTGTTTCAGAATATTTATTACAAAGATACAACTTTTAATATAAGTTGTATTGTTAATATAACAGATTATTGAGCAAATTAAATTTATTAAAATTTATTTACTTCAAAATAGTTTTAGAAGAGATTGTGATGTGGATTTCTTCAAGTCAATCAAAACATGAAAACAAATCAAATGTTAAAACTATGAAGTTTTCTATAGTTTCAGTTTTAAAACACTTTTTTCATTTTGAATAAATATTTATTTTTAATTGAATTCTAATGATTATTCTAATAAAATATATATATATATTTTTTCTGTTTAACAAGTCAATACATTGTCTAAATAACTCAAATAAAACTTTTTATAATTTTTGAAAGAATTGTTTGATCACATGAATAAGTATTCTAAAATTGTATTCCACTAATTTACAATAACATCAATAAAGAGAATTAATATCAATACAAAGTTCATATTTAAAAATTTTTTTTTGATAAAATACAAGAAATGGCCTTTTAATTGGCTGTAACAGAAAATATTACATAATGGAATAACCCATTAATTTTATTAATAAACATAAAAAAAGGATAAATAAGAAATATATTTTATATATTTAATCAATAAAGAACTTGTTGATTTTTAACTATATCAAAATAAATTTTCATAAAAAAACAACATTGACTAAACAAAAATTAAAACTATTATAATAGAGTGCATATGAACAAGTATTTGAACAATTAGAAATAATCATATTTTTCATTTAAACAAAAAATGTAATTCAAAGTACATTTCTAGCTTTTTTGCAAAATCTTTTATTTAGACAAATTTGAAAATAACGAATAATTGATATCGATGGTATTCGTAATGAATAAATATTACCTTGATCAATGCATCTGCTTGTAAATTGTTAAACGTGTGGGTCGAATCCGTATGAACCACATGAATGAAATGAATCATTCATATTACGAATCATTCATTTTCAACAGCTTAGAATTGTTCTACCTTGCAAAGTTTGTCAAACTGTTGAATTTCAAATAGTTTGATTACACTATGCCTTTTTAATTGTTAGGCGGGGCATTAAGTATTATGTGTATTATTATAGGCATGATATATCCTCGTTAAATATTTTTCTAGCCCTTGTTTACATCTTATCTGTCTTCCTCGATCGATCGGTGATTTGGGAGAGTGAAGTTACTTTCCAGTTATTCTTGTTGATCAGCGTTTCAAAGGTGGTAAATATATTTGTTTTGTTTTTGATATTGAATTCCAAATTAGGCATGCTACCTATCCTTTTCACATTTCTTGGTTTCCAACATCGTTTTAATTTTTTTTTCTCAAGCCTTTAAATTCCATGCAGAACAAAACTGTATTCAATTTAGAATTTTAGTTCCTTCATTATAACATGGTAAGTGTCATGCCCAATACTTCATTTATAGATTATTCCACAGGAGAACAATTACATTTCAAATTCCAACGAAACATTTTAGATGATTTGCAAATAGCTGCCTAACACGGAGCCCAATAATTTACTCGTCTATTCGAGGTTCCGGAAGGAACAATTCCTAAAACACATCCCAAGAATCTGAAAAACAATTTAGTCTCAAAAGTAACGATACTTAAACATGTGAACAATATGTGCATCACCCGTTTAAGAAAATTACTTATTTCAACAGATCTTTTTCCCACGACTCAAGAACTAGCCAACATAAAAGCGATATTGGTATACCAATAATAGCATCTTTTTATCCGGAAAAAATAATAGCACTTTTTCTACTCCATGACATTCCCTTTAACATCATATTAACCGAATTCGCTAATGAATTAGAGGAAGAAAATGCCTTTTCTGTTGCAGCATTAAGAGGATTTATCAACAATAAAACTTACAAAATAACTTTCCTAGTTTCAGTAACTATACTGAGTAATATTGTGCCTAAATATGCTAAATTGTAGCTCAGTAAACAAAAAATGATTTAGTTTGTCGATAAACCCGACAGTGTAGAAAGTGCTTCTCGTTTACTCCTCCAACTAATTTCTGCGAAAATCCAGTTGTTTATGAGCAATGCAGTGGTTCTCATACTCTATCGTATTGTGCATCCCGTTTCCTTAAATGTATTCAGTAAGAGAAGGCCCATAAAACCACTAACATAACATTCTAAAAAAGAAAGGCTGAAGAAAAATTCAAAATTTTAATTCGTCTATCCTTCATCAAAGAGCTTAGAAGAAACCTTTTTCTTAAAAATACAAACGACATTCACCACACACTCTGAATTCGTAACTAAAAAAGAAGCCCAATTATTTCACCAACACTCTTTAGAGATACATAAAACGATTCAGGGCATTTGTCAAGCACAAGATCCCTTTCAAGAATCTATCAAAACATTATCATAAAATTTCACCGCATCACTACCTTCACTTAACTCAGGTTAATCATTGAGAAAACTCTCTAATCCTCCAAATATCGCGCAAATATCCAGTATTAAGGATAAAAAGAAATTCAAAATGAGAAAATCGGGATACGAATTTTTACATGATCTGGATAATAATACCTCGAACCTACCAAGTTGAATAAAGAGGTCAAGTGCTTGAACGCGAAGAGTTCATCTATTCAGTGGTATGTGATGGAAGTAGGAAAGAAAAGTCAGGATGAACAGATAATAGTAATCATATGAATTGGGAAACAAAAAAAGAAAAATGTAAGACATTGGTGACGAAAATGTAACATGAAATTTGTGATCATTATAGGGCGCAGAACGATGGCAAAAAGCAGAAAAATACTTCTGCAAAAAGCAAAAAAATATAATTTAAACAAAAGGGAATGTAAATAGAAGAATATAATCAGCTGCAATGACCGAAGTACGATGGAGAGTAAAGGCCAGTAGGGAGAAAAGAAAAGTCAATTGGAGTGGAGCGAAATAAATTATAACGATCAAACGTCTCGTTTTGGAGTCAAGGTCAAAGGGGTGAAAAAGCACGTTGGAGAAGCTCGAACTGTTACTGACAGTTGTTTAGGTAATAACTCTTAGAGAGCAGACAATAATAGGCGGTGAAGTAATATATTTGAAAAACGATGGGAGAAGAAAAGGGGGAAAATAAGCCATTGGAATAAAAATTGGAAATGTATGAGAATTAATATTCGAAGACTGGAAGTTATTGAATACAAGTAGAAAAAATAAGTAAACAGGAAATTATGGTGGTTTGAGGCTTCGATTCCTTTTAGAAGTAGAGTAAGGATATTTGTATTTTCTATTGAATTGCGTAAAAAATAGTTTGTGCCTTGATGAGAGGGTTTTCGTGCGTACGAAATTCCTAGAGAGTTTTGTAATATAATTGTCAATAGAACCAATATTTAAACCTTGATGGAAAAAATCAAAGGATGGACAAACCAGATGGACAACCAACCTTGTCCAACCTTGATGGACAAACCAGGTTATACCAATGATGATACGAAGAAGTTTGCTTTGAATAATTTGTACATTTTTTTTAATTAGATTTTGCAGCTAGATCCCAGATTGGGACAGCGTAAGTAAGAATAAACCTAAGAACTTGTTTGTAGAGAATAATTTTGTTTGACATAGTTAATTTAGAATATTTATTAATGCTTGGCAGAGTGAGATAAAAAAATTTCCAACATTTTCCTTTGATTTTTTAAATATGAGGTCGAAACGTAAGTTTATTGTCTATAATCAGGACGAGATATTTAATATTAGTTGTCCATTCAATTTCTTGATCAAAATGAGATAAATTAATATTTGGTTGTCTGGCGTGTCCTTTTCGAAAAACGATAGCTTGAGATTTAGAAACATTAATTGTTATGCCTCATTTAGTTAGCCAATCCTGTAGGGCAGAGGTGGCAAACCCAAATGATGTTGCGGGCTACTTCCACTGGAAATCCATCATAATTCCGCGGGCCCAAAATAAAATTATATATCCCCACATTAGATTTAGACGTACTATAAACATTTTTTGAAATGAAAAATTGATACATAATGAGCTATTATTTTTGTGTTTACTATTATTCTTACATGTAAACGTAGATAATATATTAATAATGACACTAAAACGCACATTTGAAAGAAATATATAACACTAAAAATGAAATATAAAAAATATATAAATAGATCTCTTAGATAATCTTATTGTGAGGATATTTATACTGTGCTTTCAAAAACACAAATTCGAGCTTATTATTATTAATTATTATCATACTTTATCCAATAACAGGAAAAATCTAAAATATCTAAATTTTATCATTGGATTACGACAATGCATCAAAAGTTTTTATGATTAAGTATAAAATCCACAGATTTCTTTTATGAACAGAAAATACATAATATTATAAATAATATTCATAACTATTTATATAAATGTAGTTTCTTTTCTTTAAAAGAAAGGATATTTAGCGAAGTTAAAAATTAATTCCTTTTTACCTGTTATTACTTTTTATTATATTTTTTATCAGAAGTTTATATTTATGCGGCAAATAAATTCATTCTTCTAATTTTCGTGAAAAAAATTTAAAATTTTGAATTTTGTTGATAAAATTGGCAATACATTAGTTATTTTAAAACACATAGGAGATTATTTCAGTACAATACAGATAAATAAATTTTTTTAGTAGTTTAGGACACTTTTTTTTCTAAATTTTAATCAGAAGATCTTCATTTTACAAATTGTAAGTTTTCAATAATTTTACTCTCAATACTTAATTGGAAATACTTTAAATGTATTTATTTTATGTATGTAAAAAGCATTACTTTTTAATACTTTATAAGAAAATTCAGTATTACAATACATTTCAAATATATTTCTATCAAAAATATAACAAACAGGAAACGCTAAATGATTATATATGTATATTTTATTTTTAATAACTATTCAATTAAAAATTCAGCTTTGGATTAAAGATTTGAATGATATTTCTTCAAATAGATTTCGGCTGCATATTATTGAAATTGTTATAATAATTAAAAATTATTAATATCTTAATTTATGTGAAAAATCTCTTTTAATAAAATGTATGAAATCAGAAAATTTGTGAGTTTCCCCATATTTACTCCATTACTTTATAAAATACGATTCAATAATCCCCATGCTCTCATGACATGTTTATCCCCATGAGCATGCCAATAAGGCTTCCTCCGATCACTTTCATCAATGATTCTTGATCGGTTATCGGGTGGTTTTCATTGTCGACTGGATAGCAGGATATTTCAATTCTTTGCAATCGCTTTTGATATACAATTATTATTGAAATTTATGATGACAATATATGTAGTTTCCAAATGTTTTCAACCTGCTATCATGATCGACCCCTTGTCGAAATTTGGGGTCTTCTGAACTTTAGGATTCCGTTTGTTTATTTGGCGATTTTTCCCTTGCGGTTTTTGCCAAGTAGAAGAGATATGTATGCCAATCATAAAAAATAACTGTAACAAATTAAAAAAACACGAATAGATAAATAGTAATGATAAACAAATACGAACAGACGAACAAATATAATAATAAACATGAACAAAGGAGCAGTTCTGATATCAATCATAAAAAAAAAAAAAAAAAAACACGCCATGATGAAATGGTTATCGCCCTTTAACGATTTCATTTGGAGCGGAAAAGAGACTTGGAGAAATCGGAACCCTAAAACGTAGAATCCCCTATCTTATTTTATATTGCTGTATCACGAACTGTACAAAATAGAAGACTGTCTCCCCCATTTTTTTATGCATCCCTTCCATTAGATTAATCTTGTCAACAACTTCATTTTCATAATACGCAGATGTTTTTATTATCTTGATTGATAAGTATAAATTCATACATGTTTTTATACAGAATAATATATCACTTATTATATTAAGATTTGCAAGATTTGAACATTCGAATACCCAAAAAATTTCTTTTAATTAGAGTGAATTTTCCCTCCTTGGATTATATATATATATAACAATATATATATATAAATATAAATATATACTACAATTCATTTTGGAAATTCAAAGATAAAAAAAAAAATGAAAAATTAATTAATATTGTATTGATGCGAATTCATATGCTTAAATTTAATAAGTTTTAAAACATTTTTATCAAAGAAATGCCTTTGATTTTTTGCATTACATTTTATATTGTAAGTGTAAATAAAAAAGATAATGGAAAGGAGACTGTGGTTGAAAGCCTTCATAGTTTGCAATGTAAAAGAAGTAACAATAATTCTTAAAAAGAGGTGGTAAAAATTTTATTTGAAAGAACGATGTAGCATGAAAAAAGATTTTAAATAAAGCATGAATAAAGATTTCCATGTTCAAAATTTTTAATTATTTCTTAGCAGCTTTAAAAGTTAAACAAATATTCCCTGAAATCTAAACTTTTATACTTTTTTTCCTTTCTTAGATTCCTCTTTCATTTAACAATGTCCAGCTCTAACTACGATGACTATTCCAGTTCTCCTCCCCGCATGAAAAGGCGCGGTAAAAAAGACATATTTAAAGTCCCAGAAAACACCATTTCTGATATGTCCGCTTATATGGCAAATTACAGAGAGAAACTCGAGAAAAATCTTGAAGGAGACGAGGGTACCAGCAGCGAGCAGTCGTCTTCGTATGACAGTTCGTATGACCGACAGCCGCCTCCACGCAGGGTGATTCCAGATTCTCCAAATTCAACAAGAGTACAAATGGTGGAGGATTTCATAAAACACGCTGAAGAATCTGATAATTGGTTGGTAAGTCTTGCATCAGTATGATATCCTCTTCCCAGCATTAAACCAGTAAAGGAGTCACTACTTCCAATATGCCTGTACAGTTACCGAGTTTGCACCGTAATTACTTCTGTCTTAACGCTTAGAAACTAGATATTCGAACTAATTCTTGCTTTAAAGTTGCCTTATTATATTAAATTCAATTTTATGAAAACGTTTATTTCTAATTGAAAATTTGTAGTAATCTACAATTTTCCAATCAGCGAGAATTAATCTATTCAGAAAAATTATTTCAATCTTAATCAGAAGAGAACCTATACCTAAATTTTTAATGCATGTATAAAACTTTTTTTTTAAAGTTTTTCACTTATAGTTATTTTTTAGGCACTAGCAACTTATTATTTAAGAAAAATATGGAAGTAATCTAGATATGCTAAATATAAAGATAAAACACCCATTAAATTGTTTTAGATGGTTGGTCAGTCATTTATTGTAGTCCTCAAAGGGTGTTGCTTTTTTTTGTGTTGCGTCACTCATTTGTTATCTAAGAAATTATGAATAATTTAAATTTTGATATTTCTATAACTTTGAAGTGTTCTTAAGTTTCCAATCAAGGCAATTTTACTTCGTCTTTTTGGATTTTTTTCTATGTGACTAGTGAAATAATTATAATAGTACTATATATTTTTAAAATAAAATGATGTTGGGACAAGTTTTAATCTTTTACCATCTTCTTAAATTAATATGCCGTCAATTATTTGATTTTTGTGATTAAAAAAATAAAAACAAAATTAAATAATATACGGGGAATATATGTTATTTTTAAAGTTTTGTTCAACCAAAACGAAGATTGTTTTTGAGACATTTAGTATTTGTTTAAAAGAATAAAAACAACTATGGATATGGAAATTTTTTTTTTTTTCAAATTAATGCCTATTAGTTTATAATTTTGGTTACAAATATGTATGTATATATTCCTTATGTTAAGAAAAAAATATTTACTTAATTTACTAAAATAGGAAACAGTTGAAGGAATAGAAATATATTTTTTGCAAGTTGAGGCTAACAGACGTAATTATAATGTAAAAAATTATGATGAGTGAATCCGAAAATCAAACTTAAGAAAATACGTTTAGGACAACCGTACCCTGTTGTTTTCTAATGTGTTCTATTTTTGATGAATTTAAAGGAACAGCAGAAATATTATGTATTGTATCCCAGCCTTTCGCAAAACATTGCATCTCATATATATATATATATATAAAATTACATACTGATAAATTAGTGTCGTTTTACACTGTTGAAGATAGTGAAATATCTCAACGGCTTGTCGATGGATATTTTGTTAATTGATGTAGAAAGGAATGCATAATTGTTTTTTGGAATTCAAACCACTGATTATTGTACAAGATACGAGAATATTGTGAAGCCCTTTTAAGGTGTTAAAGGAAATTAGCGATGATTCAGGTATCATTTCATCTTCCCACTCATTTGTCTGACAAGTTGATTGTTAATATGGAAATAATTGTTAGTTATTGCATAAATCAAAATAAGTAATCTTAAAGTTTTTTTATTTTTATTATTTCCTCAACATTTCTTGTTTCATTTCTGACCTTACAATGGTGTACGAAAAATGCTTTTTCACGTCCCATTTTCCCATGAAGTTTGTCCCATGAATTCAAGGACACCCTGTATAGTCTGAAATTTATTTGAAATAATTTTAAATACAAATGCTTTAGAGAATTTCTTTTTAAAATTCATAAAACACCCTTCTTTACAGGAAAAATGGTACTCAGAAAACTACGAGAAAGTGAACCACTACGATATTCTTCGTTTCGAGCTTCTTTATTTATTAGGAGAGTACCTGCCGGGACTAAAAGTTAATGAAGACATCCATCCCAATGCTCTTATAGCGACGATAAAAGAATTCGTCATCGATCTCTATACGAAATTCAATAAGGTTAGTAATATTCTTTAAACTACGAAAAAGTGTAAACACAATATTTTTTAGTTAAATTTACAGAACAAGTTATTTATAACAAATGGATTGCACGAAAAAAGAAATGTATTTAAAAGTTCAATTCTGCAGTATCCATATTAAAAATATGCAAATATAAATATTTTCGCCTTTATAATAATTTTCATCCATGAATTTTCCACAATGTATTTTACATACACAAAATTTTTTTCAATGTTTGTGAATAGTTCTTTAAATCGTAATTTAAAAAGGCTTTTACTTTTTTATTGCTTTAAAGAGGTTTGCTATGCTTGGTTTCTAAAAGAAAATTGCAATAATAAAGATTTAGTATTAAAATAAAAATAGTTGAATTTAATCTTGCATATAAAGTTCAAATTCTGTTTGTTTGTAAACTTGTATATAAATTTAAAGTTTCCAACGTAGAGCTATTACAAGAATTTGGTACAAAATTTCTGCACTGTATAGCCTATACGGTACAGAAATTGTGTACAGTACAGGTTATAGTCTACGAAAGATCATACTTTAAAACATGAAGATTTTCCATCTTCCTTACTATTTAATTCATCACATGTAATGAAAATTTATCACACATACTACATATTTTTGACTCTGCTGTTTCTTTTAATACTATTCCAGGATATTCACGATATTTATTACTTTCAAAATTACATTTCTTAATTCACTAAATATAAGGGAAGGGATCAGGTGTATTTTTATGAGCGATTTTTATAGATCCCAACACTCAGAGTTCAACAACACTTTATTCCATTTTTCCCCATAAACTATATAAACGGTTTAAAAGAAGAGGGGGAGGTGACATTTTAGCAAAAATTTGTGAAACAATACGCAGTAATTTCTTATTTTGTTTTTAATAGCAGTTAAATGAACAAATAGTAATAAAAGAAATAGTAGAGTCAAAAATTAATTGAAAATTATAAGAAATGCATCCGTATTATGGATTTTTAAAACGTGTTTTTGTCTACCTAATATGTATGATAAATTTTTCATAGTACATCTATATGGTCTTATCTACACCTTATTTTAAATTTTAAAATTCTGATGAAGTTACTTTATCAAACTAGTTTTTCTTGCATAAGAAGAGTAATGAAATATAAAAACGTGTCTTTTTGTTTTCAGTTTAACCTTGAATTACGAGAAATATCAGGACATGAAGTGGCTGGATATATACATGATCATCAAAGAAAGTAATAATAAATACATCTATATTAATCTATCTATATTAATGCCCTACTTTGACATAGAGAGTGTTTTTCCAATGTTTAACTGTCTGAATATTACATAAAACTGCAGCACTTCAAATGTTATTTTTATAAGTTTGGTGTCTTTTGATAATACAATTTACACGCGTTATTTATAAAAAAAAAACATTTCTCAAAACTTATCCAATCAAATAAACAAAATAGACTAAAATTCATAAAAGTTGCAATTTAATTAAAATTATATAATAGTTTAAATGTTTACAAAAAAGAAAAATTACAGCTTCAAAAGAGTGGACTAATAACCGAAGTTTGATTGTTAACAAGAAAATATAACAAAGCAAAAATATAAAAAAATGCAGTTATGGTGGAAGTTGTATATAACATTGAATTCTGATGAAGTAGAGACATTTTAGTTGTTAAATTTGTTTAACTATTAACTAATCAGTAAAACATATTGCATGTTGTATTTTATCTAAGAAAACTTTGTTGAGAAAATCCTTTGATTGAATATATCAAAATTAGTATTCAAAAATTTTTCAGAATCACAAAGAAGAGATGGCCTTATCTTTACTTAATTCAGATAATCATATCTGAGAAGTATCAACCTAACATTCTACTAAAATTTTACCACTCAAAAGTATCTGAAATACAGTAGAAATTAAAAATAAATAAAAATGAAATAAATAATAATAATGTTTCAAATACATATTAGTTCAGAACTGTTAAGTTTCAAATACATATTAGTGAACTGATATGTTCAAATACATATAAGTTCATATTAGTTATTCAAATACATATTCAATAATTTGAATTCAGTTTTAAACGAGCGGGCTAATAATCGAGCTTTAATTGTTAACGAGAAAATGTGATCCAGCAAAAATATAAAAAGTTGCTGTTATGTAAAAAAAATAAAAACAGAAATATATTAAGGCTTTTGTCATTTTAATGTTGATACTTAAAATGAAAAAAATATAATTAAAGTTTAAATTCTTTTATTTCATCAAAAATTAAAATGTATGCAAATTTAAACTATTAGAACAACGATAAAATGCCTAAAAATAGGCCTGAAAATAAATATTTGTTCATATATATATAAGAAGATTAAAAAATTTTGAATGTGAATTTCTTTCAAAAAAGTATTCGTACAACTAACTCCATTTCAATTTAAAAAAAAAAAATGTTCGTTCGAATTTCAAACTTTTACAACCAAAAGGTATGAAAACATTAAAGAAAAAAAGATGAATCCCTATGCTATTTTGAAAGCAGGATTAATTATATTCTTTTATTTACAACTTCATTTGAAAAAAGTGAATTATTGTTCTAAGTACCATTGAAAGATTTAAGAACATTCCAATTATATTGAATAATGAAAGAATGGAACTTTCACGAAAATTAGCGGCCAGAGAACAAAAATTCCTAAAAAAAACCTACGAAAAAATCCAAAAAAAAACATTTCAAAAAATCGTTGCTCAGCTATCCCAATATTATAAAAAATGGCACACCAAAAACTATTAAAAAGGTTCTGAATTTAGTTAGATAATATGCACGTATACCCACAAATAAGCAGGTAAAAAAAATGATTCAAGCAAGATAAATAAAATAAAAAGTATTTAATTTATTTTAGAATATGATGAAGAAATTTACTTTGAAAATAAAGCTATCTTAATTGACTCGATAAGAAATTTAAAATTTTCGCAATGATGGGTGAGTTTCAGTTCGGACGAAGTCAAGCATGGAGTTAAAAGAAAAGAGTATTGAAACTATTCAAATTCGATATTTAAATTACTAATGTGAATAAGAACATTATTTCGACAATGTCATTGTGCCACAAATTTGTTATAAAATTACCGTCTTTATTTAGCTTAAAACGAACTAATGAGAATTTTTATCAGAATCAAATGAAATATTGCATAAAAGTAACAAATTATATCATCTGCACATTCTTTATTGTTTTAGAGATAAAAGATGTAAAAATCATCATCAATATGATATATTGGGTTGTTCCACATGAAATTAACTTTTTAGTGTCAGTTGACATTCTGTAAAATACACTGAAGTGACAAAAGTCATGGGATACCTCTTAATATCGTGTCGGCCCTCCTTTCGCCCGGCGAAGTGCAGCAACTCGACGTGGCATGGACTCAACAAGTCGTTGGAAGTCTTCTGCAGGAATATTGAGCCATGCTGTCTCGATAGACGTCCATAATTGTGAAAGCGTTGATGGTGCAGGATTTTGGGCACGAACAGACCTCTCGATGATGTCCCATAAATGCTCGATGGGATTCATGTCGGGCGATCTAGGTGGCCAGATCATTCGTTGGAATTGTCCAGAATGTTCTTCAAACCAATCGCGAACAGTTGTGGCCCGGTGACATGGCGCATTGTCATCCATAAAAATCCCATCGTTGTTTGGGTACATGAAGTCCATGAATGGCTGCAAGTGATCAAGTAACTGAACATAAGCATTTCCAGTCAATGTTCGGTCCAGTCGCACCAGAGGACCAAGTCCATGCCATGAAAAAACAGCCACCACCATTACGGAGCCGCCACCAGCTTGAACAGTGCCTTGCTGACAGTTTGGGTCCATGGCTTCGTGGGGTCTGCGCCACACTCGAACCCTACCATCAGCTCTTACCAACTGAAATCGTGACTGATCGGACCAGGCCACGGTTTTCCATTCATCTAGGGACCAACCGATATGCTCACGTGCCCACGAGAGTCGCTGCAAGCGATGTCGTTCTGTCAGTAAAGGCACTCGAGTCGGTCTTCTGCTGGAATAGCCCAAGAAAGCCAAATTTCTCCTCACAGTTCTAACAGACAAGTCCCTTGTACGTCCCACATTGATTTCTGCGGTTATTTGACGCAGTGTTGCTTGTCTGTTAGAATTTACGACTCTTTGCAGACGTCGCCGGTCTCGGTCGTTAAGTGCAGGCGGTCGACCACTGCGCTGTCCATGGTGGGATGTTATGCCTGAAATTTCATTCGGCACACTCTTGAAACAGTGGATCTGGGAATGTTGAATTCCCTAACGATTTCCGAAATGGCATGACCCATGCGTCGAGCTCCAACTAACATTCCGCGTTCAAAGTCTGTTAATTCCCGTCGTGCGGTCATCATCACGTCAAAACCTCTTCACATGAATAACTTGAACAGAAATGAAAGCTCTGCGAAAGCACTGCGCATTTATACCTGTTCTACGCGATGCTACTGCCATCTGAAAATTTGCATATTGCTATCCCATGACTTTTGTCACTTCAGTGTATATGTTCTACCATTAGTATTCAATTAAATAAGAGTGTTGATTGTTTATTCTGTGGTATGTCTAATAGTATATTTTATTAGCACATAGATTTCGAAATATGTGGTAAATCTTAAAGGAGTAGAAACATGGAATCTCTCAAAATACGGATCATTTTTCTGTATAAATATAATCTTGGTTATTTTATTACCTGAAAGATTTGGGAATGATATAGTTAATGTTTCCATTGTAAAATGGTGATTTGAGAAGTTTAAGTCAGAAGATATGAAATTAGAAAATTAACCATGTGGAAGACTTGAAGGCATTTTTTTTAATGCTGTTCTGAACGTAATAGTTAAAGCTTCTTCTTCTTCTTTATTGGAGCAACAGCCCCATGCCGGGGCAAGTCCCTCTGCCTACTAGCTGATTTCGAGAGAGGTGATGGTTTTCTTTTTACAGGATAGAATTGTCAGCTCTACACCCAACTGTCATCGTAGACCTGTACCAACGGTTTAAAGCAGATTTCGAACTACTACAAACACCCATGGCACCGCTGGGGCTTGAACGTGAAACCTGTGGCACCGATAGTCCCTCGGCAATCAGGCCCAATAGTTAAAGCAATAAATATTAGAGAATTTGCTGTTGATCTTGGAGTAAGCATACTAACTTTTGAGACGTCTTCGAGCTTGATAAATGAGTCCCACACGTGTTAGCAAATAGGCAGAAATTGCAATGCTTGCAGATTTATACATCATTGAGTATTCGACAAAGAAATTGGACTGTATCATTACTTGTAATTAAAAGTGGATAGTGTATGATAATAGTAAACGATCAGCCGGATGCAGATGAAAAGGCTAAACACACTAACCAAATCAAGTTTACATCCAAAGAAAATAACTTTGACGTTTTGGTGGAATTAAAGGAGAATTATCCATTAGCGTTTCCTAGGAATATGTCAAACAACTAATGCACGATGTTACTATCAAAAAATTGATATTGTGCATCTGAAATTGTTGTTATCAGAACCAGCGTTGGTGAATCGAGAAAGAATTATTCTACCCGTAATAATACAAGACCTCATGTTTCACAAGTCGCATTCCAAAAATTGAACAAATTGAAATTTGAGGTTCTGCCTCATTCAGTATATTCACCATACTTGTCTCTTACTGACTATCATTTCTTTAAACATTTGGAATTGTTTTCAAGGAATAATCGCTTTGTCAATCATGAAACTGTTAAAACAAAATTTAGTGACTGTAAATCAAAGGTGTTTTTTAAAACTGGCATAAAAATGCTTTATAATCCATGACAGCAGTGCATGAATGTAAATGGAGTATATTTGATTAAATATATTCAAATAACTTGTGTTTATGACTATCTAAAACTGAGTAATCAAAAGTTCATTTTATATGGAACAAGCCAATAATCACAAACGCTTTGAGTGCTTACTTTAAGTTCCGAACGAATATGGATATGCGTCTTATTATTCAATAGAAATGAAGTTTTACTGCATCATAACAATGCGAGTCCCCTCGTTTTCAAAACGATTGTTCAAAAATTGCATTATGAGACGTTTCCACAAACCTTTTATCAACCAATTTAGTTAATCAGAGGAAAATAGTATTTTTAAGAACGTACAAAAATTCTCAGTAATATTGTCTATCTATATATTTACAACTAATTATTTTTTGAATAGAAAGCTATTTTTTATCATTGATTAATATGTATTTTAAATTCTGAAAATCATTGAATTTCCCATTTTTTTTTCGTTTTGGAAAAGCAAATTTCAAGAATTATATAATAATATCTTTTCTCTTTACAAAGAAAAATTAAATTACTCATTTCTATTTATTTTTAATTTTTTTCACTCATTTGCTTAAAGTCAAGAACTTAATGAAACCAAGACTTTAATGAGTATGAGACTATAGATAACTGTAGTATTAGGGGCTGTGTTAATAAAGGATAGCTTCTTTACTTGAGTCATTCGAACTAATTTGCGCAAAATATAATTATTTCCATTCTCAGATTATTAACAAATTAATTAATCTATAAACTGATTAAAATCCTTTTTTCCCTTGTCTTTCAGAGTTATAGAAGTCGTGGAAGACTATGAAAGCCTGTTACTAACAGCCAATGAAGAAATTGCGCAATGCAAAGATCAAATTGCTCACTTGGATGCAGAACTCGCAGCTGCACTGTAAGGTTTAATTTTTTCATCTATACAAAATTACATGAAATGTAACTTAACCTTAAGGGATATTAAATAAAAAATAGGCCTCTTATCATCCTGTTAAACTTTTCTTATTAAATTATATGGCCAAAAATGTGGAAGGAATATATTATAAAAAGAAAGAAAAAATATATATTCTTTTATATTATAAGAAAAATATAAAAATAAAATAAAATTTTTATATCTTATAAAAAAATGTTTTTATCGGCATATATGAAGCCTCACTAGAAATGTTATCTTTTTTTCAGATGCACAGTCGTTTTGCAGTTCTCTTCAGATAGATTTAGCTTTAATGTTAATGTATCCATACATATATTAGATACATGCATAGATACATTTAAAAGTCCACTTTTTTCCCCAGATTTATTATTATTTTTATTAGGTTAATAATAGTTACCCAAGAATTGTTACTAGTTTTTCTTTATTTAGTCAAAACTTTATTTTTATTATTACTAAATGCTTCTCGCCTATCGCTATGTGATGTCCGACGATCGTTATAGTTAACTATATTCACTAAGAATGTTAACATATCATCAAACCCTTGTTCGCTTTTTAAGGGATTTTATTAAGGTTTCTGCCTTCTCGACTAGAGAAATGTTATTATGTGAGCATCACAGTTACATCTTTACTGTTTTTGTTGATATTTATTATTAATAATAACTGAAGTAAAAATATATAATTTAACTAAAGCCAGGCATTGTTGAACCAAATTTGCTATTATGAATTAAAAATAAATACCTGTATCAATATCAATTGAGAAGAATTTTTATTTACAAAACTTTTAAACAGACAGCAGACATGTAATGTTGCAGATTTATGTTTTTAAGATTAATATAATATAAAGCATAGAAATTTCTTCACTTTTTCATTTTTAACTTCTTTGAAAAGTATCTGAAGGAGAAAAAAATTTTTTTGGGCTGTGCAGAAAACAAAATAATTTAAGGATTGGCAAAAAAGTAAAGGACAGCATGCAATAGAAGAGATCTAACAATGAATAGTCAATCATATCAATATATATCATAGTTTGTCATAAGTATCTTTGACGTTATTTCATGAAGATTTTTTTTTACTTTATAGGTATTAAAAATAAAAAAAATGTAAATGATATTTAAATAGAAATGATAATATTAAATAGCCTAAATGAAAAAAAATGCACATAGGATATTTTATTTTGATCTTTTTTATTATTTTTAGAAAATTGATGTGTGTATATATGTTTGCTATGTTTATTTCATGGACCTTTCCATGTTGTATGTGTTCATCGTGAAAGATAGTTTTCATTTGTTTATACAATTACTTCTTGATGGTAAATGTAATTAATTAGCGTGAATCTCCATATATGTCGTATCTTCTTGTCGTATTATAAAATAATGTATTTTTATTACATAGACGTCATATATGTTATATGGCAACTTTGTTAAGAAATATCTTGTGGGGAAAATTTAACAAATGGCGCCTTTGATTAGTGCATATCTGGTGCTTTTGATTAGTAAATTGTAGCATCGACGCTCTGTCTTTTTCGAAGGTTATGAAAACTGTAACTATAAATGTCAATGTAAAGAAATTCAGTTGCAGAAAGCGTCAACCGATAGGGTCGAGTTTTAATCGTTGTTAAAGTAAAATAAATTCTTTTGTTATCGTTTTAAAATAATCGTCCTTATTATGGATAAAGGAGAAAATACGTTACAATATCAAATCAGAATTGAAAATAAGATGAAAGGTTAGTGTACATTGAGGAAATAGACCTCAAATTTGGAAAAATTAATTTGTGTATGCTTTTTTTTTTTTATTCTTAGAATTTTATTCATCTTAATATTTATGTAATAGAAATTTTTGCACAAGTTGGGAGACTTGTCGTTTGCCCTATAATAACATTGTATTTCAATAACACTGCATAAAGGCAATGTAAATGAAAAAAAAAAAGAATTGCAATTTGATATTTCTGTACAGACTAAAAAGAAATTAACTGAATCAACAAACTGCTATGAACATAATAGTACAAAATTTTCTTGATTTCATGACTTTTGTTTTTAGGAAAAAAATACAAGGTCTTGGAATGGGAACAGCCTTTTATGGTGGTTATGAAAGTGTTGACGAAGAGCAATTCATGGTAAAGAAAATCCGTTTCATGAATATGTATGAATTATGAACACACAATAGGAGAAACAACTTTAAAATTTATTTCTAGAATTAAATATTTAAATCAAATTTATCAATATATACTTAGATTTGTGAATTGTACTGCTCAAAACATTTAGGGGATATTGTGAATTTGATATAAAATAACCATATAATCGACAAATGTTTTACAAAAATGAAGTGGAAGAGGTTAAAAAGGAAAATTATAACATTTACAAAGTTGGTAATATGCAAATTTTGTCTGGGATGTCGAAAACTACGCTTTTTATATAAAGAGTGAAAAGGGAACCTGTAGCATTCCTTCTGTAGAAGGAGATTTAAAGTAACTAACACGCATTGAATGTTTTGTGATTACAATGTCTTAGAAAGATGGTTTAGTTTAAGGGTTTCTCAAAGTGTCGTTTCCAGACTATGGAATCGGTTTTTGAAAGCTGGCAATGTTCGCCGAGTTCGTACGCATGCAACACGAGAACATCCAGGGGTCGGCTCTTTGGATGTGAAGCTGCGGCTCTTTGGATCCATTAGCAAATATTATTTATTTTATAAAAAAAAAAGCATTTAAAAATCGTTCTGAATCGATTAATGAGGATTAGGCACCGATTCTATCTCTCAGCCACTTGTACTCGCTTTTCACCGCACTTAAAGAAACAAAGTTCTATGATTCTGTTTCTCATTCCAATAACCAGGTCCTCAAAGATCTTCAAAATTTTGATTATGATATTTCTCTTCCCAGCAGCCGCAAACTCCCACGATACGTACTTAATATTAATAAACAATGCGCTTGCTATTAGTTTCTTCCCAGACAACCGATGGTTGCTTTCCCCCTCGGCGCCGCTTTTCAAGATCAAAGGTTATTTTCGCCTTGGTTCTGGTGGACTGAAACGATGGTTTTGGTTTCGTACTCGATTCTCGCTCTCTCTCTCTCTCTCTCGCACCTAGCGTGATTTTTATTTTTGTGCTTTTATTTAGTTACTCCGACTGTGCTCGAATAATCGCAAAATTTGTAATCTGCTGTTTTGGATACCTAAATAATAATTTTAAAGATCCTTTATTACAGCTTTACCGCAAACATGGCATCTACAAAAAAAAAAAAAAAAAGAGAAGAACTGAAGATAGACATCGAGAATTCAATCGGGATTGGACGGAGTCGTTCGCTTTCATATGCAACTCAGATGGCCTTCCGACTTGTCTCATTTGCCACGAAAAACTCGCACACAATAAGATATCAAATTTAGAGAGACACTTCATTAAAAAACATACTCAGTTTGCTAGTAAATATCCAGCCGGCGAAGAACGAAAAAAAGCTGTCGACGAGCTCCAAAAACAAAAACAGCAATCAAGTTCCATGTTAAGTAACTGGGCGCAATTTACAAGTAATGTGTTGTTTGTTGTTGTTGTTAATCTGGCCAAGCCCACAAGCCCATATGGACTCATGATTGAAGGGGAAGGAAGCAGCTTCTGTTGTGATGGAGCACCCGTAGGTAGAAGCCTGACTTTTGCTCCGTGACGCTCTTTACAGTCTAGAAGACCGGGAAATTCCGAACCACTACAAACATCCATGGCACCGCCAAACCGAAATGGCACCGAGCGCCAGAGCGCTAGACATGGCCATTCAGGTCCCAAATTTGCCAACGGCACAAAGTGTTCCCAGGTGGTCACCCACCCAAGTACTGACCGCGCCCAATGATGCTTAACTTCGGTGATCTAACGAGAACCGGACAAGTAATGTTAATCTAGCAAGCTTCGCGGTATCACTAGAAATTGCAAAAAAAGCAAACATTCACACATGGTGAGTATGTCAAAGATTGCTTCATACGTGCATCTGAAGAACTGTTTCGTGATTTCAAAAACCAACCAGAAATCTTGAAAAAAATCAAAGATTTGCCATTATCCGCTAAAACAGTACAAGATAGAATAGCTAAAATGTCTTCAAATGTAACATATTTGCAGGTGGAAGATATTCAACTTTCTTCTGTCATATCACTTGCTATAGATGAGTCTTGCGACATAAAAGACACGGCACAATTTGCCCTTTTTGTCAGGTATATGTCTTCCCAAGGTCCAAAAGAAGAACTTCTAGGATTTCTACCGCTCTCGGGACAAACTAGAGGGGAAGATATAGCGAATGCTGTGCAAAAATGCCTTGAAGACAATAAGATCGATTTAAATAAAATCGTTTCAATAGCAACTGATGGAGCCAGAAGTATGACAGGAAAAAATAAAGGGGCAATAACGATTCTTCAGAGCAAAATAAACCACGAAATTCTTACGTTTCACTGCATAATACACCAAGAAGCGCTTTGTGCCCAAACATTTCCTGCCGAAATAGTTGAGGTCATGAATTTGGTAATCAAGATTGTTAACAGCATCTTGTCAAAAGCACTCTACCATCGTCAGTTTAAAGAATTCTTAAACGAAATGGAGACTCAGTATTCCGACCTCCTACTTCACAATACACTGAAGTGACAAAAGTCATGGGATACCTCTTAATATCGTGTCGGCCCTCCTTTCGCCCGGCGAAGTGCAGCAACTCGACGTGCCATGGACTCAACAAGTCGTTGGAAGTCTTCTGCAGGAATATTGAGCCATGCTGTCTCGATAGACGTCCATAATTGTGAAAGCGTTGATGGTGCAGGATTTTGGACACGAACAGACCTCTCGATGATGTCCCATAAATGCTCGATGGGATTCATGTCGGGCGATCTCGGTGGCCAGATCATTCGTTGGAATTGTCCAGAATGTTCTTCAAACCAATCGCGAACAGTTGTGGCCCGGTGACATGGCGCATTGTCATCCATAAAAATCCCATCGTTGTTTGGATACATGAAGTCCATGAATGGCTGCAAGTGATCTCCAAGTAGCTGAACATAAGCATTTCTAGTCAATGTTCGGTCCAGTCGCACCAGAGGACCAAGTCCATGCCATGAAAAAACAGCCCACACCATTACGGAGCCACCACCAGCTTGAACTGTGCCTTGCTGACAGTTTGGGTCCATGGCTTCGTGGGGTCTGCGCCACACTCGAACCCTACCATCAGCTCTTACCAACTGAAATCGTGACTCATCGGACCAGCCCACGGTTTTCCATTCATCTAGGGACCAACCGATATGCTCACGTGCCCACGAGAGTCGCTGCAAGCGATGTCGTTCTGTCAGTAAAGGCACTCGAGTCGGTCTTCTGCTGGAATAGCCCAAGAAAGCCAAATTTCTCCGCACAGTTCTAACAGACAAGTCCCTTGTACGTCCCACATTGATTTCTGCGGTTATTTGACGCAGTGTTGCTTGTCTGTTAGAATTTACGACTCTTTGCAGACGTCGCCGGTCTCGGTCGTTAAGTGCAGGCGGTCGACCACTGCGCTGTCCATGGTGGGATGTTATGCCTGAAATTTCATACTCTCGGCACACTCTTGACACAGTGGATCTGGGAATGTTGAATTCCCTAATGATTTCCGAAATGGCATGACCCATGCGTCTAGCTCCAACTAACATTCAGCGTTCAAAGTCTGTTAATTCCCGTCGTGCGGTCATCATCACGTCAAAACCTCTTCACATGAATAACTTGAACAGAAATTAAAGCTCTGCGAAAGCACTGCGCATTTATACCTGTTCTACGCGATGCTACTGCCATCTGAAAATTTGCATATTGCTATCCCATTACTTTTGTCACTTCAGTGTAAAGTGCGATGGCTTTCCAAAGGTAAGGTGTTGAAACGTTTTGCTTTGTGCTTGAATGAAATAAATACATTCCTAAATGAAAAAGGCATTAATCACCCTGAATTAGAGAACGACAAATGGTTGCAAAAATTTTACTTTATGGTGGATATCACAGCGAAATTAAATGAGCTGAATCTAAAACTGCAAGGAAAGGGAAACCCAGCCTACGTTTTGGTAGAAGAATTGGTTTGTTTTGAAGAAAAATTAATTCTTTTTGCAGAAGATATTCAGAGCGGTAAATTACTTCATTTTCAATTTCTGAAGCAATATCGTGATAAAACTAGTGTAACTGTTGACAGGAGGTACTTCAGGTCAGTTATAAAAAAAAATTAAAGATGAATTTGCTGACAGATTTGAGCAATTCAAAACCAACAAAACCACTCTAGCATTCATAGTAAATCCTCTCAACACAAATAGTAACGAAATCCACATTGAGCCATTTGGAATTGATACTGGATCTCTAGAAATGCAAATGATCGATTTAAAAAGTAAAGCGTTGTGGAGTGGAAAATTTACGGAGTTGAAAAGCAAGTTGGAAGAGTTGGAGGTCCAGAAATGTATGTACGTAACGCAACAAAAGTGGACAACTTTAAAAGAAATGCCGCGAGTTGAGGCACTTATATTCGACGCATGAAATAGTCTTCCAGATTGCTACAGTGAGGTGAAGAAGTTGGCATTTGGAGTACTGACTATCTTTGGATCGACATATTCGTGCGAACAAGCGTTCTCTTGCATGAATATAATTAAAAGTAAAGTAAGAAGCCAACTAACAAATGAAAATTTAGAGTCGTGTTTAAAACTTAAAGCAACAAGTTATGAGCCAAATTTATCCAAACTTTCTAAAACCATGCAAAGCCAATGCTCCCATTGAATATGTTTGCTCAAATGTATGTTATTGTTTTTTTATTTTAAGTACAAATTACATTGTTTAATAAAGTTTAAATTTTCTACTTGAATAACCATGCAAAGCCATCGCTCCCATTGAATTTGTTTGTTCCATTGTTTGTTAAATTACAAGTTACAGTTAGTGTTGTAAGTAAATGTTTGTTTTAATTTTTTACTTAAATAATAAGTTTTTTACTTAAATAATAAGTTATAATAAGTTATCTAATAATGAATAAATAGAATGATATAATGAATAAATAGATATTTTTCTTATGAATAAATAGATTAGTTTTTTTTATAAAAAAACTTTATTTATGCGAGTATTAACAGGTGGGCTAGTATTATTAAATCGGCGCTACTGGTATTAAATCCATAAGATTTTTAGTTAGCTCTAACCTTCAAAAGACACGTGTATAAATTTGACAGCTGGTGCAATATTAGTATGGGAGTTATATCATTTTTAGTGAAGCAACTTTTGTTAGTTTGAAAAAATGGATAAAAAGGAATTTCGTGGGTTAATAAAGCATTTCTGCTTGGCCAAAAAATATAAATACTATTGAAGCCAAGGCTTGGCTCGATAAACATTATTCGGACCCTAAAGATATCAACGGAACGTGTTGGACATAACGTGAATGAATATTTGGATATGCGAAAGCTCTGTTCAAAGTGGGTGCCGCGCAGGCTCACAATCGACCCAAAACAACAACGAATTGATGATTCTAAGCAGTGTTTTGAGCTATTCAATCGTAATAAACCCGAATTTTTCGTCGATATGGGACAATGGATGAAACATGGCTCCATCATTTCACACCGGAATCCAATCGACAGTCAGCTTAGTGGACTGCACGTGATGAACACTAAAAATGCTATAACTCACATATTAATAGTGAACAGATATCAAATTTATATACGTGCCTTTTGAAGGTTTGGGCGAACTAAAAATCGTATGGATTTAATACTAGTAGCGCCATCTATGTGTCAGCCTATGAACTTTTCAGCCCACCAGTTATTTATTGTTGGCAAGAAAAAAATTTTGTGGCTCTTTAAAACTTTGAAATTTTGTAAATTGTCATTTTTGGCTCTTCCGACTCAAAAGGTTGCATCGCTATAGCCTTCCTTCTTCAGTAACGGAGCCAAGTTAGACTTTTACCTGCGGGTGCTCCATCGCAACCCCCCCCCCGTTCTTCGAATTGGTCTAGATGTTGCTGTCTACCAAGTGGGAAAAAATAAATTTTCAAATAAGTGTCTAAAATTTTATCCAATAAGAATATTGATCAAAGAATTTGTCTGATATTCTTAGAATAATCTCATTTTCAATATATTAATCATGTTTTTATCACACTAGTAAAAATTTAGTTAAGTAAAGTTATTTCTTGAAATGTCAGACGATGGAAGTTAAATGAAATAAAATTGACTTTAGTTGAATATATAAATTAGAAAAGAAATGCAAGTTATACCTAACTCTTAAGGACGTTTATCTCTATGTTTATGATTTTTTTCAAGAATGAAATTTGCAACTTATTCTCAAAAAGTAAAACTCATTTTTAAGAGATATATTAAACAAACAAACAAAAAAAGAATCAACAATAGATGCAGGGTACTTTCACAAACTCAATAAAATTCTTCTGTACGAAAACGAAAATTCAACTATCCATAGTTGTCAATTTGGGAACCTTTCATAAGGTAACTGAGAGAATTTCCGTCATCGAATGAAGCAAAATCTAGAGAATCGTCTTATTTTTTAATAGTTGCCTTGTGCTAATCTTTGGGTTGTTGCAGAAGATTCTCTTTGTAATAGCAAGTTCCTAGTTATTTCTTCCTCGCAACATTTTGTAATTTTCTTTTAATTGTGCAGTACATTTGGCTTATTACTACAAAACAAAAGCATTTACTCTAAATTAAGTTAATAAAGGCAGTTTAAACAATTAGTTGCTAATTAAAAATAAGTGTTTTTATACAGTTGAGGAATTTTGGTGCTAATATTTTCATAATGTTCTTTCAGGCAGATTTACAAAGCAGAGTGGCTCGCTCGGATTCCCTGAACAGCAGCATGAAAGAAGAGTTGGTCAGAGAAAGAAATCAGAATGCAGAATTGCAGAGGCAACTGAAACATTATGCTAAAGAGAAAGTAGTCAACGAGGAAAAATGTATGCGAGATATTGTGGAATTTTCGAGAAGAGCAGAAGTAAACTCCATGCTCGAAGAAGGATTGAAGTCTATGTTTCAAAAGCAGGGTGAGAAGGTAACTATTAAGGCCTCGTCGGACGTGCTTGTTTCATTGCCTCCAACGTGAAGCAAACTACCATTGCCACACAGAGTTTATCATTGCGCTCTCATCTAATTTTTATCCACCTTAACTCAAATGCATGAAGTATTCTATCACCCCACCTCTTGGGAACTAATGAATACAGTGTTGTTTGCGATTACACGACTTTTTTCCGCTCGTGGATGTTCGCTGAAGGTCATTCACATCGTGCGTTGAGTCGTTTTTTAAGTGACAAATTAACCTTGTGTTATATGCATTTTGAGATTTGGTTACTATCGTTTTATTAATCAGAGAATCAATTCCAGTCGAAGTGGAGTGCTTTAATCAAATAATAGAAATAGTGTTGAAATATTAGAAAGTCTCATATATAAAAAATAATTAGTTTTTATAACGAAATTGATTTTAATATTACAGTAAATGGTTATATAGAGGACAAATTTAAACATATATGTCATTTCTTTGTATTATAAGAAAATGTCATTTTAAGAAATATGTTATTTCTTTCTATTGCAAGAAATTAAATTATAAAAAAAAAAAAAAAAAGAAAAAAAAAAAAAAAATTTTTTTTGTTAAAAGAGAAATATGAGAATCAGAATAATGATAACCATAGAATAATAAAAATTCGCGTTGGTTTCAGTTATATTATATAAGAAAAATTGTTTTCAGACATTTAATGTTTTCATCACAAAATCTAAAGATTTTTAATTGCAAAAAAAAAAAATAAGTATTCGCAACTTTCTTTTTTAAATACTAACCGATGCGAATAAAAAAGTTACATTTTAAAATGTTATAATATTTTGTACAATATTACTTTTTTTAATATCTGACAATTTATGTAGTATATTCAGGAAACTCAACAATTTTTATTAAATACATTTAATTCATTCCAATACAGTAACTTAAACCAAAATAATTCAATACTAACAAAGATGAAAACAATTTATCTGGTTATCTTAAATTTTGCTTAATTAGTAAAAATCTTATGACAAGGATGTTATTTTCTAAAAAAAAAAAAAAAAAAAAAAAAAAAATATTTATCGTCTGCTTCAGGATCCGAATCCTCAAGATTGCCAAAGACTAATTAATAATTGGAAAAAAGAAATTAATCAAGCGATTGATCAAAATTCTAAGGAGATAGATGAGTTGTTGAAGAGAATTGACGGTCAGAATAATGATATTACAAAATTACAAGCAAAGTCCCAAGAACTACAAGAAACATCTGAAGAATTGGATTCTGAGGTAAGTTATACTTAAGAAAGTTCTATAAGATAGAGATAAATGAATAGTGATCTAGATTTCTAGATCTTCTTTAATGAGATACATATAATTTTTAAAACTTAATTCATAATTTTTAAAACTTAATTTACCAATTATGTGACAGAATATAGCAGATTTAGTATTATCCTGAGTAATACCTCGGAATGTTTACTGTGCCCTATCAAAAAAAGATTGGTTTTCACTTTAATTTCAGTATAAATTTAAGAGATATTATGATTTTTCACTGATCATTCGTTTTTTCAGCGATTTTAACCCTAATTGTCCAAAAACTTCATTTAAAAAGAATTACTTTTTCCTTCCAAATGTTTTAAAAATTCTTCAAAGTAAAAAATTTCACTGAAAAAAAAATGTAAATTATGAAATTAACCTATTAATTCTTTCTTATAAGAAATACAATTCTTTCTTATAAGAAATGCTTGAGGAATTATTCTTTGTAATCTAACCTAACAGAATCCTTAAAAAGAAAGAAAGAAAGAAAGATTGTAAAAACAAAGGACAGGGGTTGAAAGAGCAAGTTCCTTCTAAAGGTTGTAAAGTTATCCGGAACTTGAGATCTCTCCATCTCGGCTAAGATCTCACCGAGATCCTGTTGATTGGTCGAATAGACAACAACGGATTCGTATTTCCTTTATTTATCACAAAATGTTTTATTTGTATATAATTATGCAAATTACTTAACTTATCTTAATTCCTATAACAATGCAAAGAAATGAGTAATGCACCTATTTGAACCATATACTTGCCATCCTTTCTGATAAAGGTTTGTAGGTGTTTTATAGCATAAGGAGGGGAATTGGTTCTACTGCGATAAGAAATTTGGTAATGTCTACCAAGTCTTAAACAAATAACTTTAAAAAAAAATAAACATCGATTTAAAAATCTTATTACAAATAGCAATATATTATTTATAAATGTTATAAAATATGAAGTAATATAAAACATTTAAAACACACTTCCCAAATCAAAATTCATTTACAAGTAATGTCACAATGATACAAATTAAATATTAATGATCTTGTGGCGGTCCAAGTATGTGGCGGTATTGTAAAGGTTGCGCAGTGTTATTAAAATCCAGACGGCAAAATAAAAGACGATAATCAATTTTCACAATTACAACATGTTTATTCTACTTCCAACGCCAACTACGTTCTTGTTTTCATTCTAGCGGGAAAATTCCCTTTTTTAACAGTGAAAGTAGAAGTAGTTCAATTCTTACTCCATTTTACATCAATAGGTGTCGCTACAATCTTCTAACTACATGACCAGATTCAAAAATATCCCACACTATTACATTATCAGTATAGTTTGTACCTCAGTATATGTTTGCTTTTGAAGAAGTCTAAATTTGATATATGTCCTGTTTGAACGCTTTTTCTCCCTAGCGCTCATGCTCGTAGGAAATTATGTTTCCTTTGAGCATGCGCGCTAGGGAGAAAAAGCTAACGGACGTCCTATGGTAACTAACGTACGGTATGCAAAAACTCTCTAATGACGCTGCGATCTACGCTTGTTTACCTCTCTCGAGACAAAGCCACGACTGCCCACGAACTTCGGTACGCCGGTTGATGAGATTCTGTGAAAATCCCAAGTGAAATCCCCAAATTTACAGTAAAATTCAGTGAAATCCCCAAATTTACAAAAATTTACACAGGAAACAATAGAGAGTTTTTGCATACCGTATTTTTATCGTCCGATATTTTTTTCTTCCTAGCGCGCATGCTCATGGGAAATTTCGCATGCTTACCTGTAATAATGTTTCCTATGAGCATGCGTTCTTGGGAGAAAAAAATATCGGACGATTAAAAAACGTTATGCAAAAACTCTCTATTGTTTCCTGTGTAAATTTTTGTAAATTCATTTACCATGAGTTCTATGAAGGAAGTTAATGAGAAGAGATAAAGAACGAAAGAAATGGTTAGGATTATCATTTGTGACGGAAAAAAAGGTTGTTTTAAAGTATGAAAGTTATTCGGAACTTGGTTCCTAAAAACTGTAAACCGAGAAGGTTAATAGAGAGTTTTTGCATAACGATTTTTTTATCGTCCGATATTTTTTTCTTCCTAGCGCGCATGCTCATAGAAATAGCTCAGTAGTGCAGTATTACAGATATGCATGCGCAATAGGTGCAACGTTTCCAATGAGCATGCGCTCTAGGAAGAAAAATATCGGACGATAAAAAAACGTTATGCAAAAATTCTCTAATATTTACGTTTGTGAAAAACAGATATTATTAAATTGTCTAAAGCTGCGAAGAACGTGAAATCCGTTAACAAACATAGATCAGTGACATTAGAGCGTATTGAGAAATTGCTTATGATATGGATAATAGAAAAACAGTGTGCTGGCGATGGTACTGCATTAGAAATAATGATTTGAGAAAAACTAAAATTGTTTCATACATTGTTTTGAAAAACAAGATAGAAACCAGCTGAGAAAGTGAAGTGTTCCAAACCAAACATGTTTGTTTTTATAATTTTAAAGACGAATGGCAATCGGAATTATAAGACATGGAGAAGGAGCTAGGGCTAATAAAGATTCCTCCAACGATTTTTTCACAAAATTTAAAGAAATTGGGGAAGCTGAAGATTTTGTTCCTAACTGATTTTTAATTGTGACAAAACAAGACGGGTTCGGAAGAAAATGCCTAACAGTACCTATTTTACAGTAGAGAACTCATTGCCTGGCATAAGCTAATGAGGGACAGGCTTATTTCTGTTGTTTTGTGGAAATGCATGTAGGGATTACAAATTAAAATCTCTACTTATTTAACACTCTGAAATACCAAGAGCCTTTCAAAAACTAATTAAACTAATTACAAGGAATAGGAAAGTTTAAGCATTATGGTTTCAGTAACTAGATAATATTTCGACAAATGGTTTAATATTGTGTTTTAGTCAAGGGTGAAAACCTATTTAGAGTAGAAATGCTTTGAACAATTATTTTGAGGAGAAATGCTGCTGTCTTTGAAGGCCCTCCTCATAATGGACATTGCTTTATATCAACTTTAAATTTTGAAGAACTACGTGCTTCAGGAGTTACATTGGCATCCAAAAGTTATGAATAATTCGCACAAAAAAGTAGAACGTCACATAAACGACAATCAGACACATCCCAGATGAGTAAGAAAGAGAGATACCTTTGATCAGGGAAACATTCGGATTCTTCACAGAGTTTGTTGGACACTCTCTGAAAGAAGAATGTGCCACTGACAGCAACACGCCATATCATTGAATTATCATAGACTTATGAAAGACAGCTGCGACCGGCTATCAAAGATAATGAAATCCCAAACAATTGTGAAACGTTGTCGTATGCAATGTGGTATTTTTAAGTTGTGATCGGGTAGTGCATATCTCTATGTCGATACAAGACGCGTACACGGAGACTGTTATTACTTAAATAGAAGCTTATCTCGTCGTAGAAGAAGACTTTATTCCATTCCATTGTTGACGATATTGTAAACGGAAGCATTGATGCTGCTTGTTCAATGGAAGTCTTTAACAGACTAAATTAATCAGAGCCCCAGGCAACCAATCTACAAATAATAGTTCTGATCGATATAAGAACATCACGGGCGATATAAGATCGACAAAATCGGGGCATCATTTGCCGGCGAATGCGTCTGTTCAGCACCCTTTGAACATGTTGCATTCCCTTCTTCCAACCACAGTCGTACACCGATAGGTGGCATCGTGTATAAGAAAAAAAAAATAGTACGAGAAGTAAACTGTAATTGAGACAGTTTCCAAATAATATAAGTGTATCTTACTGCTAAATAACATAATTTTCTAGTGTTAATTTTAAACATTTTGTTACAAAATTAGAACTATATAAGAAAATTGCTTTTTTGTTAATCTGTTTTCTGAAACCTAAAGGGTGTCTTTCACAATTTAATATATTTCAAAACAATGTTTTTGTTTATGAAAGAAAAGAATTTTTTAAGTTTTCTTTTTTATTTCAAATTTTCTGTATTGTAGAGAAATATTCGTTTAAATTTATAAAATATTCGTTATATTTATTCCTTTGAATTTATAAAAATTGAGCTTATGAACAAATAACTATTGCTTTTTGATCATAAACGTTATAATGATTATGATTATGTTATATCTAATGTTTATAATTTATTTTCTTCGGTCTTTGAATTACGGTTTGTGTATTTTATACCAACAATTTTTAAATTTTATACCTTTCAATTGTGTATTTTATTTGTATTATTATCTAAAATTTTGAATTGTAAGAATCTTTTATAATTATTTGTAAGATTTCAAGTAGGAATTGAATTTTCACAATTTGATCATTATTGTTAAATTATGAACCATTGTTCATCGTGATGGAGTATGTTATATCGTGACGATGGTGATGGCGTTCTATGAGTCAAATACTCAAGTGAGTTATATCCTCGACTTTGACATGAAAAGACACTTTTCATTTGGCCGCTTATAAGCTCGAGTAAGATGAAGAAACATTATTCTCTTATATATTTTACAATTTTGGTCCCTAAAATAATGGAATAATATTTGATTATATTTTTTTATAAATTGTACAAATCTTTAAATGTACATAATAAATTTATAAAAAAACAAATTCTAGAAAATTGAATTGTTTAAAAGCTCTCCCAACTTTGAACATCTTGAACTATCGTATATTATTAATCACGTTACTTTGCCACACTATACTGCTTATTAAAATTCTTAATATTTGTAATTAGTTTATAATATGTCTAAGTAAGTAATGCTAAGGTCGAAAAAGAAAAAAAATTACAGTTTTACGAATTGAAGGCTGAAATTGAAAATTTAACGACTAAAAATTGATGGTTTCAATTTTACAGTCATTTCTTTTTCTAACGATTTCACTTATTATGTCGATAACATTAATGTACTGATTCTAACCGAAGAAATAATCAAGCTTATTCAAATTTTTTCCGAAATAAAGTTTAAACAAACTTTCTGAATAAAAAGTAGCGTATTACAATATAAAATACATTATTTTATTTTATTTTCTTATGATTTCAAAATTAAACATGCAATTAGAAAATCAAATGATCAATAAAAAAATTACTTAGAAAATCATGCAATGATTTCAATAACGATTAACTCGATGAATAACGTGAAACTTATAGAAGCTCAAAGAAACAAATTTAAGGTAAGTGAGAGGTTTATAATTATATATATATTTCTTTTTTGTGAGTTATTTAAATATGAAAATATTCAAATTAAATAAAGCAAAGTAGGCATTCAATAAATATTTAAGTAAACATAGTACCTTAAATTAACCTTAAATTTGCTACCTTAATTTTTTAAATAAATTTAAATTTAAAAATAACCTTAAATTTTTTTTTTCAAAAATATTTTTAAAAAGTAATTTAGGATCGAAACATTTTTAAACAAACCACATTTAAATTGGACAAAAATTATAGCTACAGTAACAAAAAAATATAAGGGTCAAAAGTGACCATTTAATGTGTCTTTTAATATTTCATAATGATTTTCTCACAAGATTATTAAAAAAAGTTATGCCTGTATAATTATAAAAATTTGCATGAAGGCTCTTTTTTTTTATTCTGTTAAACTCAATTTTGTTAATAGAACCAACTTATTTAAATATACGTATAGCATGATAAATATTAAAAATTTAAACATTTGAATTTTTTGGGCCTTTTTTGGTTTTTGAAAGTTGTTATATATAAAATTTGAGGTTTACAGAATAAACATATTATTTATCTTCTATTCGATATAAAAATTTAAGTTGTACATTATATCTTTCAAAAAGTTATATTGTGGGGATAAAAGAGTAACTTAACTGTTGGTTTTTTAAATTTTTTTCTTTGTACCCATATGTCATTTTAAAGAAATATATAGATTGAAATGAAAAAAAAAAATTTCTTAAAAATTGAATTTCATTATATAACATATCAAAATTTCACTAGAAAAGGAGTAAAACTTTATGATTTATGATGAGTACAAAAGTGCATTAAAATGATCAATGTTCGACTCGCAAGGTGCTGTATCCCTTTAAAATATTCTAATTAAAGATATAAAAAGTGAAATTAAACTAAAAATAATACTTAGCATTTAATAAATTATGATAAAAATGAAAAAATAAAATGAACCAATTTATTAAATAAGTGTGAAAAATTAAAAAATTAATTAACTTTATTAATTATTTATACTAAAACACATAACACATTTATATAAAACATAATTTTTCCTTCGGAGAATTATATTTAGCTTTATGTACTCTTGGGCCCTAATGTAACATGTAATGCCTGAGTAATATAGCAATATTTTAAATATTTATGTATTTATTTATTGATTATAATATTTAAAAAATAAGTAAATAATAAAAAGCAACATACATAATGCTTAAAACAAAATTATCTATTCACTTTTAAAATTTTGTTAACAATGAAATTAAAAATTGTCTTGTTTTAAATTGGGATAAAGGTATTTTATATTCAATTTTTTATATTTAGATTAAAAGATGGAAAGGAATCATTGAAATCAATAAAGCAGAAATTCAAAAGATGGAGATTGAAATTCAAAAACAAAATGAATATATTAATAAAACAGAAGAACATAAAAATGATGTTATATCTCAGCAAGATTTTTATTCATTAGAAAAGCCTACTTCTATCCATTTGATTCAGTCAAGCGAAGAAAATTATTTTCCTTCACCTAAATTTACTACACCAAAGGATAAATATTCCCATACAACGAAATCTAATGACAAAACATTTTCACAACAAAGTCCAGAAAGTAGTACTCGGTACACTCTAACTAATACACCCCAAAATATGCAAAGTTTTAATAAGAGTGAGTTTAATGAGGGAAGGACATTTTCACCACACCAAAACATGAATGCACCATTCTATCTCCAAGAAGAAAAATTACCTTGCCGAGAAGTGGACCTCATTTATTCACCTGAAATGGATCCTACACATTCTGAAACAGATTATTCATATTCACGTGGTACTACACCATTATCTCGAAAGATAAAATTTATTGATAAATCGCTTTCGGAACCACCAAGAACAATTATTCGCCAATCTCGTTATGATTCTATTCATTCACCCAAAATGGATCATACTTATTCCAATGCTAACCATCCTTACTCGTCGGTTGCCATAGATTCCATACCAGATACGAATGTTCCACTTGCTCCTAGATCAACAGATTTACCTCCAGCAATCAGCAAATCTAAAGATCTTAAAAGAATATATCCTCGTAATTCTCGTCGAGATTCCACACACTCATCCGTAATGGATCGTACATATTCTGGCATTGGTCGTTCAGACTCATTCGATGCCGATTCGTTTGATGAAGATGCAGGATATGGTTGTCAGTTCCTTATGCGACAGTCGCCCGATGTAGACCTTGATGAACATTTGGAAGATAATGTTTTTGAAGGAAGAACTTGGCCAAAAGAATTAAGCTATAAAGATAGTCTTGATAACGGGTATAACAGACACCTTACTAGAAATCGAGATGATTATACCGGTTTCTTACCAAGTGGAGCAGATAATTGGGATGAAGCAAAAAAGGATATCATACAAGAAAGGCGTACTAGATCATTACCTTACTCTACATCTCCAGAAAGAATGGAAACTGCACCTCAAACATCTGTGAGATTTCAACAAGTATTGACTCTTTCCAGTCCAAAAAGAAATGAACCAATTCATTTAAATATTGAAGTAGCACCAAAAAGCATTTCCCATACTCCAAGTGGGGAACATGTAATATGTGACATATCTGTAATCATGAGCGAAGCTGCATTCAGATCTAAAACTGCTGCAAATAAGAGCATTGTATCTGCTAGTAGACAGCCACTTAAAATAAATGGCACGAAATCGGAATGGTTCACTCCAAAAGGTGTTTTTGAACGAAATCATTATAAAGCTAGAAAACTCTTTAAAAATAATTCAGATGTAAATACACAAGAGCCATTATCTTATTCGTCTTCGTTTGATACCGATTTTAAAATGGAAAGGAATTCTCCTAGGAATAGGAAGTTTAACAAAACTTCATTAGAGAATTCGAATCCCACTCCATTTTCTCGTTCACAAACATTTAATACTGCGGATAATTTAACTACATATCAAACACCATATGCAAATAAAAATTCTGATGAAAGGGCATTTTGGACAACTTCAATAAAAAGAAATAAAGCCCCTTCAAATTCTACCGAAGATATATTATCAGTTCGAAATAAAATGAGAAAGATATACCCTGGAACTTCATCGCGACGAAATCCACAACAAAAGTATCCGGGAAATATGTAACATTAAGTAGAATGAAGTAAAATATGTAAGATTTAAACATAAATTATTTAATCTAGTCCTCGAAATTGTAATCAATTTAAAAGAAATAAAAAAATTGAAAAACTGTGTCGAACAATAATTATTTCTTTATAATAAATTTAACTATTCATTATAAACCTTCGTTCTGAAATCAATGAAGATTGTTTCAAATAATTTTAACTGTCTTTCATTTTTAAAAATGGGTTCAATTTGATTTGATAAAATTTTATTTGTTTCTAAACAATTAAAGACGCATTTGTCACATACGTTTTTAAGAATTTAAAGAATTTTTTTTTAATTAATTACTATGATAAATAACATAAAAATTGAGTAATAATTTATATTACTTTAACTATTTAGTTTAATTAAGTATTTTCTTTTTGTTTTAATTCCTAATCTTTAAAGATGCAAAGAAGGATCTTGGAAATTCTAACTTTCGTTTTCTCTTAATTTCTTAACAAAATTTCAATGAGGTTCAAAATAAAAATAAAAAAAATTCTAATGCATTTAAGAAATTTAAATTAAAAAAAAAAGCGAAAATGTTAAATTATTCAGAAAAATAAACTGCAACTTTATATTTCTACTTTAATTTCCTTTTTTTATGTAATTCCATGCTATATTTATTTATTTTTCCTTGTTATATAAAAAGATACAAAAATTTATATAATTTCTACGTACGGCATACAGATTTTCAACATAAAATCCTATTACCTTTAATAACATCAATTACATTTGAAAATCGTATAGCATATTATTTAGAATTCCATCCAAATTTCAATGGAAGACGGCGGAATTGTTGAAATGATTTCCTAAGAATTTTATTTGAATGATTATTTTTAATTGGATTTCTTAATAATTTTAAATATGTGTTTTAGCAACGTTTACTAACCTATTTCGAGTGCATAACAAAAGAGATCTACAATTTTTTTTAATATAGCTCGATTAACGAAGTGCTCTAGAGATAGGCAAATTAAGCAAACTGGATTTGTTCATCTTTCTGTCCTCTTTAATTATAAATAAATAAAACGAACTTTTTTAAAAAATCTTTTATCCATGTTTCATCAAGGATAACAGTGTATTTTCCTTTGTTTACGGCTAAATGATTTTTGTAAGAGACTCTATAATATTTTTTACGTCCAATCACATTCTTTGGCCAAAGCTGATGAAAGCTATGTGTTTTATTTATTTTAAGACGTAAATATTTGTTTATTGTTGCTATTGTAGAATTTGATTTATTAGTAATTTATTTATTATATTTAAGTTATTTCATTTCTAATTTATTTCTGAGTCGATGAGTTGTAAAAGCTTTCAACATTAACAATATTTAAAACACTAACAATAGTACTTACTTTTTCCCTGTATTTGTTCGAGTCTTCTTTTGAATGGATTCCATTTTTCTTCTTCCTGTTAAATAATTTGCTTATTTCGTTTTTAGAAATCTTAATATTATAAATTTTACAATGTTCCTGAATTCTTAAAATAAGAATGAATATTTCTTTTAAGAATGTTTGATACAAAACTTGTTTATATAAGCCTTTTCAGAATACGTATGAATTGAAAGGTGGCAGACGATATTTTTTCATTTCAAATAATATACTATTGCCAAAACTTTCATTCCACAAAATTTATACTTTTTCCATTCTTCATCGAAATCGTTTTTTAATATATTGTATTATATTCTATGTTTATTAAGAGATATTAAGTATAATATTTGTTATATTGAACATGGAGCCCAAATGTTATATTTTTATAGTCATAACTTAGCGACCAACTTGTTGGTTACTCCCTCTTAATATCCACAAATTTTTGTTTCCTAATACATTGAAATCAATCAATCAGTCAGGATCTTGTCCTGTAACCAATTATTGTATACCGAATTAGAGTGTTATGCAATTTATTATATATGCGTTAGTTATGTGATCAGGATAGAACTGCTTTATTTTTCTGTTTTGCAGACGGAAATTCGAATTTAAACTAACAAAAGACAGATACTAAATATTATTTTCACTTTTTTAAAGAACTATATAATACATTTATTATTAAATTACAAATAGCCTAAATTGATCACTTTGAAAATTGTCAAAATCACTACATTTCTGCTTCTTATAAAAATTAATAATTAATATCTAACGACATTCACTTTGGTGCTTCTTTTCTAACGAAATCCCTATTTATAGTCATTCTTTATGAAATATTTATTTATCCTCATCTCAAACTTCTTTTCTGCTTATCGATTGGCTTTATTTTTCACGCATAGTCCACCAATGAATACTGATAAAAGGGCTGTGGTCTTGCGGGAAGACCATGCGAGACATATTGTACTTAAATTAATGTATTCTGCTGCGAGTTACCACTGGCCGTACATCAGGTATCGTTTTCAAAAACCTTGAGTTACTTTGTATGGATATGTATAGGCTGGAATACTTTTACTTTGAGACATGAATTAAAATATGAAAAGCATCAATTTTCGAGGTATTAATAGCTTCCATTTGAGATATCACGACATAAAAAATAAAAAAATATTAAAATGATGCCTACAAAACTATTTGAAACACTTAGGAATACGTTGCAAAACCTATAACCAATTGAAGCTAACATTGTTATATACAAACTGGTTACGATCTCCTTAATAACTAAAAATAAACTCGAGATTCATAAGCAGATGTTCGTAAACTCGGAAAAAAACATATATTTTTTTTAAATTATTATTATTATAATTTTTAAGTATGGAATAAAAGTTTAAAAGACAAAAAAAAAAAAAGTAATAAAAAAATAATTGAAGAGGAAATCAAAATAGAAGAAATAAAAAGAAAAAAAAAAATTAAGAGCATCAAATTATTATCTTCAAAAGAACGTAAATGATGATAATACAAAATTTGATAAAACTAAATGAAAATAGTGCAATCAAGGTCAATTGAAGCACTAGCAGGGCTGGTGAATCAGGAAAAAGAATACTTTGACCAGACAGAGAGGTAATAAATCAGTCTCAGCAGTTAAAGCATGGGAAAAAAAGCGCTGCAATAGCAACAAAATCAATTGAAGAGGAGATTGTGTGACTCATGCGGTGAAACTGCATGGTAATTCGGAAAGGAGGATAGCCAAACGTTGATGAAAAATATATTTTTTAAAAATTATTGTGTGTGTGTTTGTATATCTTACTCTTTTTCTATCTAATCAATGGGCTTAAAGCTTAAGAAAATTCGGTACTTACGTATTAACGGTACCTTGGCGGTTTTTAAGTGTCGCCAATCTTTATTATTTGGAATAAAAATATTTTGAAAGCATTTTGATTTTAAATGAAGTGTTTTATATATATTTTATTATTTGGAACAAAAATTTTAAGTGTAGATTGGCGCCAAATCTGTAGCTGTGGTTGGCGCGTGTGCTCTTTATTGGCGCAACTATCGTTAAGGTACCGTTAATACGTAAGTACCGAAAATTCTCTCATTCACAAAGCAGGAGACAGAGGTTGTTATGCAACCAAGACTCTCCGTCAACCTGGCAAATTGCTGTCTTTGGATAAAAAAAATCATTATTTTAATTTTCATTGATTTCTAATTAAATCTAGTATTTATCATTGAATATATATAATGAACCATAAAATATTGGTTGTAACTATGATTACTAATAGAAAAAACATATTGTTTTCTATAACGTAACACTTTTATTAAAGATAAGCAAGATCAGTATTCGCATTGTCATATTTTAGCAAAATTTTAATTATCCTTGCTTTATAATGTAAAACAAATATAAAGCAACGTTTCCCGTCTTAGAATAGAGGTAATATATTAAACTTCGATGACTTCTAACAAACGAAAAATTAATTGCTAACATAAAATAAAATGGGCAACTGGCGTACCGGTTACGGAGTTCCAAGGTGGTTTTAAGAACCACGAAAACCTCCACATCTTAAATTGGTTAAAATATTTGTACTAAGAATGTAGTTGCTTAAATTAAAAAGGAAAAATAAAGCAATTAAATTTAAGAAAAAATATCTCTTGCTTGAGAACAATTAAAGAAGAGATCGAAAAAGCTGAAGTAGCAATTCAAAGTGAGAGCACCTTGTTATATACATTTTTGAAAGGCTTCATAATTGCCCTATCAAGTGGCTGAAGCTTATGTTATATATGAGGAAGTAAGCTCAACAAGTGCAATGTGATCACATCTAGATCTTTATGACTTGAGTGGTCATCCAGAATAAAAAGGACTGGATCTTCTTCTAGGATCATATAGCACTTTTGAATTCACTTGAACTTGTTAGGAAATATTTCTAAGGGTGTTTTTCTCCTTTTTTTATTGTAGTCCTACACTGTTCGCAGATTACACGCCTTTTTGTGTGCCACGTCACCTCTGATGTCTTGTTGCGAATTTGCATAAGAATCACCTTTCTACTTTCTACCTTTGAGCCTGAATGGCCGAGTGGCTAGCGCTCTAGCGCTCGGTACCACAGGCTTCTGGTTCGAGTCCCGGCGGTGCCATGGATGTTTGTAGTGGTTCGGAATCCACTTTAAACCGTAGGTCCCGGACCTAATAGGATCGTAGAGCGTTGCGGGGGCATTGTTACTCCGCGTCCGTGGCTTATCTTCAAGTTACACGCGCCCTCTGGGTAATGCAAAGTGAGTAACGTCCTTGCCTTAAGGCATCCAATACCAAGCTGTCTAAGTGTTTGCCAGCTGCATTAGAACAAAAGAAAAAAAAGAAACTTTCTACCTTTTGAATGTCCATTGTACTGATCCCAACAAACCCTTTTCAAAACAGCCATGGCAGCCTGCTTACAAAGTGTATCGTTGCTTATGTTTTGCACGCCGCTATGTAAAAAATATTCTCGGCATTATTGATCATTTCATATCTTTATATAATAAAAATATCATACTTAAGAGGAATATTAAATTGATTTTTTAAAAGTTTTATCATACAAAGTTAAAATTGATGGGGAAAAAAAAAGAATCAAGTTTAAAATTTGAAATTTTTTAATCATATATTAATAAATAAGCATGTTAAAACCGAAATATAAACTAACAATAATTAATAAACTAACATAAATTAACAATAATTACAAAAGAGAATCAGTGATGGTATTTTCATGATCTTACGGATAAAATAAAGTCTCACGAACCATGGCAAAGGGCAAATTATCAATATCGAAATTTTTCCCGATTTCTCTTTGCATGATATGATATAAATTTCATTTAAACTCGTTTTATTTAAATTTTTCTTTACTCGAAATAAATTTAATATTCAACACTTTATATAAAGCAAGAGATTTGTGTGTTTATATCTGTTGAAACTTAACAAAACTTAATAAGCTTAGAAAATAATTTTTTTTTTTCTGCATTTGAGGCGTAGTCAACAATCACGAAAAAATTCTTATTGGTTGTTTTTAATTAAATAAAAACCTTATTTTTTATTGATAAATTATGCTTTTAAAATTCTGTAGAAATTATAATGGTAAATTTTAGGTTTTTCAATGCCTTCTTTTTTTGTCCATTCAAATAATAAATTGTAGGTTTTAATTTTTTTAATTCTAATTAATATTATGTTTTTCATTCTAATTAATACTTAATATTTTTATTGATATCAAGTTATTTTATTTATTTTTCTGTAGGCCATAAATTAATATTATGTACATTTTTTCTGTAGTCAATCTTTTCATATGGATCAATTGAAATGTATATAAGAAAAATTTTTTAATTAAAAAATTACTTTCCAATTTTTCTCGATATTTTACTTTATAGAAATATTTATTTAATGACTCTATTATTTAGAAATTTGATTTTTTTTTCATGTTATTGATTAATATGTATATTAGCTTACATGGAAAAAATGAATGGAAGTTTCACGTGTTCTATTTTCTAAAATTTTGTTTATTCTTATTTATTTTCTTTTAAATTCATATTTTAAAAGTATTTTTTGGCACTCTATTAAAATTATATTAAAATATCATCAATAAATTCGGATAGTAAAATTCAGACTTTCTGTCGTCTTGGATCAAACAAAAATTTATACTATTAGTTTAAGTATGTTTTCTCTAAATTTTTTTTGTATTTTTCGCTGATATTTTTTAAATTCAATTTGCCAGTTAAAAATATATCGATTCATGTAAGCTGGTTAAAAATGGATCATATCAGTTAGCCTTTAATAAAATTTTAGATAACTAAGTAAATATAATTTCTTATAGTCAATATATAGTTGATAATTTCTTTTCAAAATTCTCCATGGAAGTATGAAAAGGAATATTAGCTGTTAATGTGATACATATTTTTATATAAGCATTTTTAAATAAAATTCCTTTTATATTGTAAGGTAAGAGATTCATTGAATAAAACAAAAACTCTTTAACAAACTGTTTCCAACTTTTTCCAAAAAAAACCAAAATTCCTTCCAAAAAATTGTTCTGTTCCTTTTCCAAACTGTTTTCCTTTTATATTGTAAGGTAAGAGATTCATTGAATAAAACAAAAATTCTTTAACAAACTGTTTCCAACTTTTTCCAAAAAAAAACCAAAATTCCTTCCAAAACTCCCAATTGTTCTGTTCCTTCCAAAAGTTCCAAACTGTTTTCCTTTTATATTGTAAGGTAAGAGATTCATTGAATAAAACAAAAATTCTTTAACAAACTGTTTCCAACTTTTTCCAAAAAAAAACCAAAATTCCTACCAAAACTTCCAACTGTTCTGTTCCTTCCAAAAGTTCCAAACTGTTTTCCTTTTATATTGTAAGGTAAGAGATTCATTGAATAAAACAAAAACTCTTTAACAAACTGTTTCCAACATTACTTAGGAAAATATTCTGTTGAACGCATATTAATAGTTTTTGTCAATTATTTTGCAGAACAAACAATTAAGGAGTCTAGTTCAAAATTACAAAGAAGAGGCTGCTGTATTACAGGCTGAATTAACTAGCTTAAAACAGGCAATAGATAACTCTAAAAAAGAATCAACTAGACTGCAACAAGTCAGGAACTTTCGTGAAGACCAAACGATTCCAGACCGTCCACCATTGACAAGATCGAAGAGGCTGGACCAAAAAGACTGGACACCACAAACACCATTTTCCTCATCGTGGCGTCTGCAAGAACAATATCCTCCACGTGGTAGAGGTCTAAGCTCAACAGGGCCCATTAGGTTCGAAAGGGATAAATGGTCAAGAGTTTCTACAAAATCTCCTACTAAAACGCCTCCTAGAGATAGAGGTCCAGGTTCAACAGGACCAATTAGGTTTGCAAACGACCAGCGGGACCGAGGCGCAGAAAGAACTTCTCCACCAACATCTCCACTACGGATAACGACATCAATGAAATTCGTAAATGATCAATGGGCGCCAATGAAACAAGAAGCTCCTTCAACAGCATCTCAGTGGCAATCACCCCCTCCAATAGCGGACATTATTGGTGCTGACCAAACCACTACTGTTTCCAGTCAACAGGCATCTGTTACTTTTGGTAATTATAGCCATATCAGAGATCAGAAACTGCGCAGATTAAAACCAAGCGTGCAACCACGATTTGGGTTTATGTGATTAATTTTATAGCGAAAATTTTTGCAATAAAGATTGATTTTGAATCCTAAATTAACTCCGTATCGAAAAGTATTTATTTTTTTCTATGTATATGCATGTGCTATTGTGGAGATTTATTTATCAAAAATTGTCAAATTTGAGAGAAAAGTATTATTGATTCTTACAAATCCAGGGAGAAAAATTAATAAAGTACTTATTTCATTTCATTATAAAAGCCTAAATCACTCAAATTAAATTAAAATGATGGTGTTCAATATTAAGAGAATTTTAACAATAGTCCGAAGGTCTCCATAATCAGTGAAAAGATTTTAATAAAGTTCATGCAGTATTAAAAACGAGAGGAAAAAAACATACAGAGAATATGTGAATTTATACTGAAAATCAGGTCTTTGGAAAATGGATCTCCAGCAATACTGTTCTTCAGGATTTGGGGTAATTATAAGATATGGAAAGCGAGTTTGAAACGCCTTCCCAAGAACATCCCTGGCATGCTCTTTAGGCTTTAGCTCTGTTATTCTGATTAGCTCTGTTATTCTGATTGGATCCGGTAAATATCCAAACTTTTTAGAAATACATCGATCAGATAAATACGTGATATGCTGACGCACGTTATCATTCCTTAAAAAGAAATTGGAGAAAATTATACTCCTGATGGCTAACATAGGATTCCAAGGTCTAATCCCTATACTTCATAGCAGTTGCAGAATTTCTAACCAAAGGCATGAAGGTTGATGTGGGTTCCTATGACCGCATGAAAGTCATGAGAAAGTTGAGAATTTTTTGAAACTCCTATTACACCTCTCTAAAATGGACAACTATCGATATTCACTAGCCGTTACGGCTCTTAGACTATCTTGTCAAAGTTTTACCTTTACGGATTCAGTATCTTTAAATTGTTTCCAAAATTGGATAAGACGATGGGCATCGTATTAAAGTTTCTAGAAATCTGCGCTTGAGACTGCAGCTTGCCTCCATAATTCGCCACCTCTTTCTATCATCCAAAAGTATATTGTTACTCATTTTAATTGCTTGCTGTAGAATTTTACCAAATGTTGCAGAAAAAAAATAACTGCATCGCCGAGGTATGTGATTGAATGAAACGCGGTGCTTTTCTAAACTTTGTTCCTCTACATGCTCCAGCCACAAGTATGTATTCGGCGTTATAGATTTGCGTATTTGTTTGGAAGCATTATTCTTGTCTTTTGTTGTTGCTGCCGTGTCCCTCATGGAAGGAGGGAAGAGGGGTGCAGCTTCTGTTCTGATGGAGCAGCGTAGGTAGAAGTCTGACTTTGGCTCCGTGACGCTCTTACTGTCATAGAAGACCAGGACCTACGGCTTAAAGTGGATTCCGAACCACTACAAGCATACATGGCACCGCCAGGACTCGAACTCGAAACCTGTGGCACCGAGCGCCAGAGCGCTAGACACTCGGCCATTCAGCCCCTTTCCTGTCTTTTGCTCAACACATTTGTGAAAATTGGAAAAAATTCAGAATCTCTTACTTTTGAGCACCGGTGCACAATAAAAGCAATACCGCAAAATAAAATAAAATTTCACATTTGAAATATGATCTTTTTAAATGACATTATAAATCCAAAATTTAGAAAAAAGAAAGCTTGATGGTTTTAGAGTTTTAGACTTAAATCTGTTATTACTTGAGGTTAAAAAAATTATAATTCAGAAAATAATAAATTTATTCGTTGTAGATTTTCGGAGTGCATTGGTCGCGCAGCGACCATAAAAAAATTGCCAGTGAAAACCACCTTGAAAAAATATGGTTCTTGTCGATTGGTCTAAGCCCATTGCCAGTGTGAAAAAATGTTAAATTTATAGAAAAAGTAGATAATTGAATAAAAATTACAAATAAATAAACTAATTAAAAAAAATTAAGAGATAAAAAAAAATGCAGAAGGAAAGGAATTAAAATTACAAAATGAAAGCATATCCATTGCAGTACAGAGCAGTACAATGCAGTACAATGCAGTACAGCATTGGACCTTCAGGAAGAGGAAATAGCGATTTTAACTATTGATATTTAAAACAGATCGCGGTCTTTTGCGGTTTTTTGGGGAGAGAAATATCATAGCTGTAATTTTGAAGATCTTGTAATACAAGATTGTTACAGTTGGAGAGATTATTATAAAAATTAATCGCTAGTTTTTCAACATATTCAACAAAACTGGGGATAGAGATGGCATATCGTATTTCCGCATTTCTGAGGAACCAAGGCGAATCCGTGATCATTCGAATAGTTTTGTTTTGCAGTCTTTCGAGAATTGTGATGTTTGCTTTAGAAGTAGAGCCCCAAACTGGACTCGCATATGCTATAATAGGTCTGAGATAAGAAAGGTAGATTAGCTTTTTAAGTTCAATTGTTAGTGAGGAGTTTCTACGTATTAAAAGAAAGAAATTTCTTAATTGGTTATTAAATTTATTGCGAAGGTATTTAATGTGAGAGCAATAGTTAAGATTCTTATCTAATATCCCACCTAAGTATTTTGCTTCTTTAGACCAGGAAATGTAAGTATTATAAATGGTTATGTTAGGAGTATTAAATTTATTTTTCCTGGTAAATAGTACTGCTTCAGTCTTCGCGACGTTATGTTTAATCTTCCAATTGTTAAGCCAATTTTCAAGTTTATAGGTATAATTTTGTAAATTTTTCTGTATAATGTGTGTGCGCCGCCCCTGAGTAATTAAAGCTGTATCATCTGCGTAGAGAGCTAAAATAATTTTGTGATCTTGAGGAATGTTATTAATATAAATGTTATAAAAATAATAAATTTAATGGGTAAATTAAAAAAAAAACACTTCAGTTTGTTTTACTTTTATGAAAAAAACCTTCAATAGTTAATTTGCGTTATCCATTATTTAACAGACTTTATTTTAGTCTCCCATACATTTGGAAGACTCTAAGTAGAATAGATTTCCCTTCCCTATTTTCATTGAACAAATGATTTCCAACCAGTTTCCGTCTGGTTGATTAACCAATTTAATATTTTTAATTTCTACCAAATATAGAATTCTAAATTTCAAACGTTTTAATAAAACCTATATCTATATTGTAGCATTTTTTTCTCAAGGGAAGAGTTTTGGCATTTCATTCCCAGGAGATAGGAAAGTATATTCTTTGACATATAATAACAACCCATCACTGAAACTTGACAGCAGACAAGCAGTATTGTGGGTGGTTATATTAAATGCAATTAATATTTTGCACTAATGTGAACAAACTGTCACTCAAATCTGATAGCAGATATTCGGTATCATATATAAAATTAATGAAAAAAATTAGACTCATAAAATTAGCGAATGTCTGTGCAACCTTCACAGGTCGAAACAATTACAGATTGAATATGGATTACACAATGTGTTGTTCTATCGTGATTGATGACATACCAGATTGAATATCAACTAATTGATATATCGTGAGTTATTCCATCGTGATTGGTGATAGACCACAAGCTGAGAAATGTCTCTTCCAATGAGAAGTTAGGGAAGCTTACCCCCTCCACCCTCTGGACGGATTTTCTTAAAAGGAGATTTTTGTAGAAGGAGTGGAAGAGAATTCTGCGACGAATAGACCAGAAGTGTTTTTCTTTTTTCTTTTCTTTTTTTTTCCTTTGAAGTGACTGAATAAGACGAAGAACCCCTTGTGGTTCCTTGTATCCCTCCGTGTGATACTTAAGGTATGCCGCAGACCAGGTAATTAGATTCGACGTAAACTCAAGAACTCTGAAAATTTCCGACCTTGGAGTAAACTGTGCTTGTGATTTAATCGTGCATTTGTGGCCAAATTTTATTTTTAACTTTTCATTTCTTTGTATAATAAACCGGAGCTCATCATATATATATAGTGCTTGTAAAATAAAAATTAAAGCGTTTTCATGAACCTGAAAGTGGCCCTCGTCTTGAAGTCGTTATAGGTCCAATACAGGCCGAACCTTTATAATATTGATTTATGTTTTAACAAATGTATGAGTATTTAAAAAAATCTTTTCCTTTCACGAGTTGCTTGTTTGAAAAGTACAAAACCACAAAGAAATAAACCACAAAAATGTTCTTACTAATTAAAGAAAAGCATGAAGTTAATGCATCACTTGTTATTCGTACGGTAACGGTATTTGGGGAAATGAATTTTAAACTATGATTCTGTTAGATTTGCTTTTGCCAGTTAGCAACTTAAAAATGCTTAAACTAGAAAATTATTAAAAGAAATATAGATATTGAGTTTGACGTTTGGTATTGGTGTTGAGTTTTGACGTTTGGTATTGGTGTTGAGTTTTGACGTTTGTATTGAAGTTTCCTAACCAGCGTCGTAGAAAGGAGCCTTACAAAACAGGATTGTAAATTGGAAGCAGGAATTCATGATTGGTAGCTATTTGAAGTACAAGCCAAAGTTTTTTGTAAGTGCAACTCGTATTGTAATATTTTTTGTTCAGAAATATTAGTAATTGGTTGATATATTAGTAATCAGTAGCCTAAATAACAAGGGCATTTTTTCCCAAAAATATCATTAAATGTGATCTCCAAGAGTTTGCTCAGGAGTTGGAAAATGAGATAAGAGAAGGGTTGAAAATAACAGAACTTAGGCATTTAGTAGTAAAGTCGAAGACATATGAATGAGAAACCATGGACGACTTGTTTGAGATGATTAGAACTAACAGAGTAGAAAGTGAAGAAAGAAAAAAAGGGAAGGAAGGAAAAAAAATGTGACAGAAAGAGAATCCAGATCTCGAAATCTAATTCTTCTCCAATGACCAATAAGGAAGTAATTTCGAGATGCAATTCTTTCAGTCTTCAACAAATCGTGCAAAAATTTTATCCAAGAAAGGATGACATCAGTCTTTACTTGGTGACCTTTGAAAGTCTAGCTAGGGGGATGGAGTTAAATAAAACCGATTAATTTACTAATTTGTTACCTCTTTTCTCATTGGACAAAGTTCAGCTTATAGCTAGGAAGAATGAGTTGACAAATAACGTGAAACATTTTAAATTTATTGTGAAGAATTATAAAATACAGAAGAGAATACAAGAGAAAAATATCGCCAAATAAACAAGTGGAACCCTACGATGTGGAACTCCCATTCTTGTAGTATTCTGGCCAATTACTTCATAAATAAATGATGAACTATTCAGGCTTAATATCCAGTCTGAAATTATTATTTTGTTGCATAAACATAGAGCGTGCTTATTTTAAAATATTTATATACTTCTAAGTATTTTTTTTTTTTTACATTTAAACTCGTGTATTCAAAAATATTAATCAATAGGTTATTGTTTATTTTATTTAAACTTCAAGTCACATAAATTTTTAGGCAGATGCAGAACAGATCAGATTTTCAGCAAAAGAAATAGCACGGAAAGAAAATCAAAATTCTAATCATGAGTGCATAATCATTCAAAAAAAAATTGATAAAATTCAATTTTAAATCAGAGAAGTAAGTATTTTTTTTTTATTCATGTAATAATTATCAGTTATGATAGATCTTAAAATCTTGCAAAGTTGTATTTAAAAGGATATTAGGAAAATATAATTTTTTTAAATATTAAAATAATAAAAATGAAAGACCTTAGATATATTTTGAAAATAAAACAAAATAATATTATTTTGAAAATTAGATTTTATAAACTTTTAAATCCACCTTCATAGCTCTTAGCTCATTAAAGAACAAATTCTTTTCCAATTGTATAAAATGAATAAAATTTAATTTGTGCACTTAATTCTTATTAAGGACACAAAAATAAAAATGTAAAAAAAATTCTATTTTTACGTGGGTACAAAATGCTGCGAAAATTCAACGCCGGATCAATACAGACTTCCCTGCCTGAATTTGATAGTACCTCTTATAGTATTTGCACAGTTGCTTCTTCATAAAGTTCTAGAGTTATTAAATTTTATTATATTCCTAAAGCTGTTGAATTTGATAGTTCTTGCAGGTATTCTGCCATTTAGGATTTCGAATCCGCCAAGTCTCTTTTCTGCGCCAAATGGCAACGATAAAGCCGCAGTATTTTGTAAATATGTCGAACCAGCCAGGATTTAAACTGGGAACCTCCTGGTCCGTAGTCAGGGCCGTTATCCGTTGTGCCACTGTCCCACGCAGGTTTGAATGTCTTAGGTACTTTCATTCTAGATGGGTTAAATTGCACTTCAAAAGTTAAAATAAAATCACTAATCCTGGCGATCCTAATCATGATGAGATAATAAACTTATCAAAATATTTTATTGTCGTCGGTCCTTGATAAGACTACAAAGTTTAAATTAAATCTGATCGCTTAAAATAGAGCGAAATCGAGCCCAAAGAGTCAGTTACAAACAAACAAGCATACAAACAACACAAACAAACATACAGGTGAAACTAATAAAAGCGTATTAAAAATTCATAACAAACTATTTTCATAAGTAATTCTATTGATTAAAAATAATATACATTTTATTCAATGGTAATCATCGATTTATTTTCCCGTAGAAAAAATTGCATTCTAATATATTTATTAAGATATTGTCTAGTATTTTAAGAAGAGTTCCATATAAAATAAGGGCTTTTATATTATAAAAAGGCCGTTTTCAGAATATTTCACACGTACATATTTAATTTTAAATTTAAACGTTAGAAAAGAAGGTGAAGTAATTTTTCTGCTATATTAGTGTAGAAATATCAAGCATAACTTTTGAAGAGTGTAAGGTTTTATGAATAATAATATTAAGTTTTAAAAAATAATAAAATGGAAAACAAATGCATAAAATGCAATTTTTCTTCGAGTTATTATTAATAAATTAGTGGAATGTCTTTTAATTTAATTTCCTTTTAAATTAAACAAAAAAATATTAAAACTTAATTATTATTATTATTTATTTATTATTTTTTTTTTTTTACTTTTTTAGGCCAAGAAATTGATCAGAATTCAGAAGAACTAATTTCCTTATCAAAATACAGTACAGAACATTTTCAAATAGTCAGCTAGTAGAAATATATCCTTTTCAACAAAATTAACTACGAACAGAACTTTCTCTCTTCACCATCCACGTGATTCAGCACACTCTCTCAGAATGGATCGTACATATTCAGTGATAGATCACAATTTCTCATCCACAGAATCTCCATTAAATACAGCATTCATATCTTCACCTCAGGTTAGCCCTGTTGCAGCAATGAACAGAACGTTTTCATTTCATAATAGTCCTGTTCCAATACTGAATAGAACATTCTCACCTCAGGTCCTGTTCCAATGGACTGACCTGTTCCAATATTGAATAGAACATTCTCACCTCAGACCATCCCTGTTGCAGCAATGGACAGAACGTTTTCATACGATAGTCCTGTTCCAGTACTGAATAGAACATTCTCGCCTCAGGCCAGCCCTGTTGCAGCAATGAACAGAACGTTCTCACCTCAGGTCAGCCCTGTTGCAGCAATGGACAGAACGTTTTCATTTCATGATAGTCCTGTTCCAATACTGAATAGAACATTCTCACCTCAGACAAGCCCTGTTGCAGCAATGAACAGAACGTTTTCATTTCATGAGAGTCCTGTTCCAATATTGAATAGAACATTCTCACCTCAGACCATCCCTGTTGCAGCAATGAACAGAACGTTTTCATATCATAGTCCAGTTCCAGTACTGAATAGAACATTCTCGCCTCAGACCAGCCCTGTTGCAGCAATGAACAGAACGTTCTCACCTCGGACTAGTCCTGTTGCAGCAATAAACAGAACATTCTCGCCTCAGACTAGTCCTGTTGCAGTAATTAACAGACCATATGTGGCCTCCGGCACGAATGATTTTTCGTTTAATTCTGAATCCTTCGATGATGACATCGAAGTTGGTTTTAAATATCTCGCAACAATTCCACCATACATAGATTTTGACGCATCGCTCGAGGATGATGTTTTCGAAGAGGGTACGTATCCGATGGTTCTAGAATGTGGAGAAGAACCGGGATATGGAAATTACAGGGATCTTGTTTTAAATCGAGGGTTTTATCCAGGATTTTTACCATATGGTGCAGACACTTGGGATGAAACTCAGGGAGACATTCGTCAAGGATCGAGAGTTAGTACGCCTCGTTCACTTTACTCTCCACCTCCTGAAAGGCGATATACTTATGTAGGCCCTCCATTTGCCCAGAAGCCCTTAGGAACTTACACAAGAACACCGAGTTCTCATCGTACATTATCAGGAACAGATCATACGTTCTCTTCAGGTACTACTGCACCTCGAAGCATATATTCATCTCAAGGCAGTCCTGTTGCATTTATCAATAGATCATTCTCTCCTGACTCTCGCCATGGTTCACCATACTCACCTCAAGGTAGCCCGGTTGCAGTACTAAACAGAACTTTCTCACCCCAAGCTAGTCCTTCTGCATTTATTAATAGAACTTTCTCTCCTGAATCTCAGCATGGTTCCCAATGGATCCCATGGCCTGTAATGGATCGTACACTTTCTACTACTGATGACTCGTTTTCTTTCGGTTCAGCTGTTTCATATATCGATCAGCTTGGTTCATCTTGGTCGGAAAGGAATTCACCGATGTTACTTTACGACCCAGATCGCCTTGACACAGTTTTCGAGGAAGGAACATTTCCAACAGTTTTGGAGCTCGTGCGTAAGCCAGGTTATGGATGTTACAGAAAGCGTGTTTTAAATCAAGGTTATTACCCAGGATTTTTACCAATTGGAGCGCAAACATGGGACGAAACTCAAGGGGATATTAGGAGGGGATGGAGAATGAATACACCTCCTCGCCTTAGTTTCTCATCTCCTGAAAGCTCCCCACCATACTCAGGTGGCGTAGTAATAAATGGAATACGATACCAGGACCAGCCTGCTTGCGATACCTTTGAAAGTTCACCCCCTTACTCAGGAGGCATAGTGATAGATGGAATACGATACCAGGACCAGCCTGCTTGCGACCCATTCGAAAGTTCACAACCTTACTCAGGTGTAGGTACGGAAGCGGGATTAGGAAGGGTTGTACGTCTGTTCGGTAGTCCAAAAAGGACGGAATTCTCACCCCCTTACTCAGGTGGCGAAGTGATAGATGGAATACGATACCAGGACCAGCCTGCTTGCGATCCATTCGAAGGTTCACAACCTTATTCAGGTGTAGGTACGGAAGCGGGATTAGGAAGGGTTGTACGTCTGTTCGGTAGTCCAAAAAGAACGGAATTCTCACCCCCTTACTCAGGTGGCGAAGTGATAGATGGAATACGATACCAGGACCATCCTGCTTGCGATCCATTCGAAGGTTCACAACCTTACTCAGGTGTAAGTACGGGAACGGGATTACAAAGGGTTGTACGTCTGTTCGGTAGTCCAAAAAGAACGGAATCATTAAATTTGAATGTTGAAGTGTCACCGAGAAATATTACCCAATCAAGTAACAATGAGGTTATATGTGATATAGCTGTAGGAATGCAGGAAATTCCTGATAATTTATATGACACGACTGGTTTGAACACTTTGGACAGGGGATCATACTTTCCCCCCGCCCACTAATCCCCATATGGAAATAATACTCCTGAAGGTCTATTATGGACACATCCATTCAGGAGACATGATGTAATTGCTAGCCCTGATGATGATCTACAAGCTGTTAGAGAAGACTTAAGGTATATTCATTATAGTACTCCACCACCAAAAAGTCCACAACGAGAGTACCCTGCAACTTTGTAATATTCGTAAGAAATTAGTGAAAGTAAACGTTTTAAAACAGACCGGAATTTCTACAATAATTTTTACTAGCCAGTTAGAGAATTTAATCATCAACAGAAAAAAAATAAAGATATTTTTAAAAACATGGTAACATTTCATTTTCATTTAAGTGTTTATATTATTATATTAGTTTTTATTTAACTCACAATCATCACAATCCCATTTTCAATCATGAATGGCCGTCATGTAAACGTTTGTATCTCACTGATGCAAAAATTTTCCATTATCTGTAAATAGATTTAATTTTTTCATTTCTCTTAAATGGTATAAAATAACTTTAAATTATTTGCTCATAATTTCTCGTAAGAAAAAATTTAATTATAAAGCTTTAGTAAAATAAAACAGGTGATTCGTTTCAATATAAAATAATACAATAACAAAATAAAGAAACGGGCTTTCGTTTTTAAAAGTGTTAAATCGACTAATAGTATAATAAAAGAAATATCAGAGCCTACAGCTGCCCAAAATTACACGATTTGCCAGATTGACGGTGAGCCTTGGTTGCATAGCAACCTATATCTCCTACCTTGTGAATGGGAGAAGCTTCTTAAGCTTTAAGCCCATTGATTAGATAGAAAAAGAAAAAAAGAGTAAGATATATATATATATTATTTTATTAAAAAATTAACTTATTAATTATTTTTTTAACTAATTAAAAAATTTACGCATATATATATTTTTTATATTATTATTATAATTTTTAAGAAGGTAATTAAAAAAAATTAAATATAGACAGAAAAACTATTGTAGGGGAAATTGTGACTCAACGGAGAAACTGCATGGTAATTCGGAAAGGTGGATATCGAAACGTTGATTAATAATAATCAGAACAGCGCGAGGCCTTTTGCGATTTTTGAAATCAGAAATGTCGTAATCATAGTTGCTTAGATCATTCAAAACAGAATTATTAGTATTTGGAATGGAGTTATAAAATTTTTGTACAATATGAAATTGTACAAAAATTTTATAACTCCATTCAAATTGTTTAAAGCTTGAAAGGGAAAGAGGATGTCTGATATCTTCATTTCGGAAAAACCAGGGCGAATTTGTTATCAAATGTAGGATTTTATTTTCAAATCTCTGTATGACCTCGAAATTCGATGGAGCAGTGGATCCCCAAATAGGACTCCCATATGTAAGTATTGGACGCAAGTAAACAAGACAAATGAGTTTTTTTATTTTCCAAGGACATAGTAGAGTTCCTACAAATAAGTGGATACAGTACGCGAATGCATCTATTAAATGTCCAAAATTACAAGAAATGCATCTTGATTTTATTTTTACTCTAATGTAACAACTAGACGCCTATATGATCCAGTATAGGTTTTAAGATTTGTGTTCGTAATAGTTTGCTTTATCTCTATTGAATGCGGTGAAAAAATTTTGAAACTTTTAAAACTAAATCTCCAAATATTCTCTTAACTTTTCAGAATCAAATCTGAGAGATTTTATAATTTGAGATGGGTTTTGCAAAAGTGGGATTACTCAGAATATCTGAAAACAAAAGGGTGAAGCAAACAAAATAATAACAAAGAAAAAATGAATCAGATTAGATCTAAACAATAAACAGAACATTGTTTTTACTATTCAGTTTCCGATTACAAAAGAAAAATGGAGTTGTTCTTCGTTGCTTTCGGGACTACATTATTTTTGGTAAGATATTAATAATTATTGAAGTTTCGCAGAAAGTAACATCTGTCAATGTTTGCACGGATGGAGCGCCTTGAATGGTTGGTAGGATAAAAGTTTTTGATATATTGCTTGAAAATTATTTGGGAAGAAAAGCTTTTAAGTATCATTATATTCTCCATCAAGAAGGACTTTGTGCCAATAACTTAAGCCTGTCTTGACCCTGTAGAGAGCTGTATCAACAAAATATGAGCTCGTGCTCTGAATCGACGACGATTTCGTGAGCGTTTCCCGGAAGATGATGGCGAGTTACTTCATTGTAGTTGTGTGTTGGATTTCCAAAGGAAGTGCCCTGAGATTTTGGAATTTGAGGGAATGTATTTAAAAATATCTGGAAGAAAATAATGAGATGCCCAATGAATGCTTGATATTCAAGAATGAAGATTGGCTACTGGATTTAACTTTTCTCACAGATATTATGGGACATTCAAATTTAAATTATTTATTTAATTATTATAATTTAAATTTAAGTATCCATTATTATTTAAATTTAGATTACAGGGAAACGATTGCATTATTTTTCTTACCCTAGTTGGTTATATGGAGCCTGATGGCCGATGACTAGCGCTCGGTGACACAGGTTTCGGGTTCGATTTCAGTCGTGCCATGGATGTTTGTAGTGGCTTGGAAAGCACTTTAAACCGTAGGTTCCGGTCAAATATGAACTGTAGAGGGTTGGGCTGACAGCCCCTTCCCAGTAAAAAGAAACCATCTCCCCTCTCGAAATCTGCCAGCACCCAGACGGCCTTGGCATACCATGGGGCTGTTGCGCCACTGATGATGATGATGAATTGGTCATATATTTTCTTTTGTGAACAAACTTTTGATTTTTTGTCTTGATTTTGAAGAAAAAATATTAACACATTTCATATTAATGCAGAAACTAGCTACCAAAGTAAATACTACAATGGTAGATTTAAAAATTTAACGTCCATTTTGCAGGATTCATTCAGTACTATGTTTGATGATATTCAAGATGATAAAAAAAATGCTGATATTTCCACAAACCTTGTATTAATTTCTCTGCATGTCGTTAATTGTTACCCACCTGAAGTACAAATCTAAATTACTGACCTACAGCACCATATTACATTGAACAGCAAATATTAGGCAAATTATATTGTCCCAAAGCTCCACAGCCATATTAGACGGGACCTACTGTTTAAAGTTGATTACTAATCACTACAAACATCCATTGTACCGCTGGACTCGAACCGAAACATGTGGCCCCGAGCGCTAGTCACTCGGCCATCAGGCCCCTAACATTCATTCGGGTCCCGAATTGACTAGCATTTTTTAAATATTAAACTACTGTTGCCCCAAATTTGGTCGATAAATATAAATACAATTTGTATCAATTTCTTCTATATGTTTTTTTTATCATTATTTTCCAGAATACAATATTGGAGTCTTTTGACCAGTGCTTTTCTTTTATTCAAGCACTTCCAGCGAAAATGGTCAGAACGCTACCAGTCGGCCATCATTTTTTGAACGTTAATCTCAAATGAGTTTACTTAAAATAAAATTTCTCGAAATTGAATGATAGATGAATTTTTATACAATTTAAAGAACAATTGGAAAACTCTATAAATATTTTAGCGCCTTAAAATAATTTGTAATATTTTTCGAAAATAGTTTTTTGATACAATAAAAGGACATTTTATAGCATTTAAGACTTACTATTCATTGCAACTAATAATTCAAAATTTTCTTACCAATTTAATCTGCACATTGATTTACAAAAAGTAAACCATTTTTTAATTCATACAGCAGCAATAAATAAATTATTCATATAAAACATTAAAAAGAAAATTTAGTAAATAGAACCTAAATATTACATCTAATGCTTTCAAACCAAATTAGAAATGCTCTTTTATGTTTAATTCTTTTTGGAATAAATTCTTTTTTATGTTAATAATTATGTAACAGGATTTACAGGGAAACTTTTCCTTAGACACTCCACAAATAAACAATCTTTGCCTTTGTAAAATTAAATATGAACGCTATTTTTTATTTATTTATTTTTATTTTTAAGAATAGTAGAGCAATTTAAAAAAATATGAATTGATCAACTATTTAAGCGACTATCTTTTGCGATATTTAAATAATAGGCCATAAAACTGAAAATTAGCAAAATATTCTCTAAGAATAAATTAAAATTTAATTTTCATTTTTCAAAATTGTTTAGATTGCAAATATTCACACAGTTACTTTACTGTTATTTAAACATTGAAAGAGGTAGTTTTTAATTTACAAAAAACAGGAATAATTTTTAGAGCTTTTAAAACATATACGTAAAAATAAATAAAGGCTAATGTAATTTTACAGGGTACATTTTTATGTATATATTTATAATATTACGTACCTTTGAAACATTTTTATGCTAATGCATTTTTTTGATGTTTATTTTAAATGTTGACAGGCAAAGGCTAAAAAATGAATCGAATTCTGTTAACATAATAATTATTAAAAAGTACTCCTGAATTTTTTTTTTTTTTTTAATAAGAGATGAACTTTACAAAACAAAATGTCAGCATTTACAACAATAACAAGATTTTAAATAAAAGTCTTGATTTTTATTGCTTTCATTGTTACATTGAAACATTGTTGTGAAATATTGTTTCATTTTGTGTCGGCTCCAAAACCTACTATTATTAGTTCTTTCAGCTAAGCCAAATTCAGTTTTACAAGTTTATATACAGCAAGGAAAAATTTTAATTTTTATGGAAATAAATTCAGTAAGTTTTCAAATTTTAGATTACAAAGTAATTTTTAAAATAGAAGAAATAAACGTTTAAGTTATTAATTACATTTTTCTTTAGTTGAACTGACGAATTAAAGCAATCATTCTCAAAACTGAGTGTAAATTCTAAAGCATTATATATGAATTTTCAATTGTTTCGCTTTCCCATAAAACTTAAATTAAACTGTAAATTATAAACCATTATATATGAATTTTCAATTGTTTCGCTTTCCCATAAAACTTAAATTAAACTGTAAATTATAAAGCATTATATATGAATTTTCAATTGTTTCGCTTTCCCATAAAACTTTTTTTTTAAATCAACCTTTAATAATGTTTTTTTTTTTTTTTTTTTTGTTTCATTAATGTTGGTGTTTTTTTTGTTTGGCAAACTATTTATGTTAAAAAGTATAATTTTAAAAATAAGTATTCAATAGAAAAAAACAATATATACAATATTTTCCTCCAGCAGCTCTGCTGTGGCAACCAGCTTCTCTGCATGCATTTCGTATTGTTCTGTTCTCATATTATCATAGATTAACATGGAGATCCTTGGCCGCGTAGCGGCCACTAGCTCCATCACTATAAAATGTTGAAACATAGCGGTGGTCTCATGCCCTTTGAGTTAATAAGAAAAATAGATAATTAAATGCCCTTTTTTTAAAAAAGATTTATTTATCTAATAAAATTAAAAAATGAAAAATAACAAATGTTTCAAAAGTGAAGATGTTGATGAAATCAGTTGCATGTAAAAAAAAAAATAATAATAATAACGGAAGCGAACTTTTTTCATCTAGGCAGTTGTAAGGAATTAATTTAAAATATTTAGAACAGTGCGAGGTCTTTTGCTATGTTTGCGGGAAGAAATATCATAATCGTTATTTTGTAGGATATTTTGTAGGATATTGATGTTTTGTATATCATTATAGAATTTAGTAGAAATTTTGTGAATAAATTGTCTTAAACTTGGAATCGAGAGAGCTCGTCTAATATCGTCATTACGAAAGTACCAGGGTGAATTCGTTAACATTCTGAGAGTTTTGTTCTCAAGCCTTTGAATAATTTTAAAATTTGTACGAGCAACAAAACCCCAAACTGGGCTTGCATAAGCTAATACTGGACGAAGATAAGAGAGATATACACTCATGTCCATAAATTAAGGATAATGAAGTTCAGGCAAAGAAAGAGACAGAAGCAAAACAAATTTGACTTATTTGTGTCTATTTATTAAACAAAAGGTAAAGAGCAAAAAAGATGCTATATGTTTGACATAATTAATAAAAATTGCGATTTTTACTCCCTAGAGCAAATTTCAAAAAAGAACCTATTTACAAAAAACAGTATAACATGATTAGTATGATGGTTAATATGGAGTATGTCACCCGGACGATGCAATACAGGCCTTACAACGCCTAGGCATGCTGAGTATCAAATTATCAATGTAATCTTGGGGAATATTACACCACTCATCAAGCAATGCCCTCCGAAGTTCCGGTTGACAGGTGGGAGGGGGTTGACGGGCTGCAATTCGTCGGCCAAGCATATCCCACACATGCTCTATTGGATTCAAGTCCGGTGAGTATGCTGGCCAATCCATACGGGTGATATCCTCCAATTGAAGGCATTCGTCTACAATGTTTGCACGGTGAGGACGGGCGTTGTCATCCATAACCAGAAATTCAGCACCCATGGCGCCCCGAAACAAACATACATGTTGTTCCTGAATGACATCCCGATAGATGTGGCCTGTCATCGTTACACTCTGAACATGCAGGTTAGTTCTGGAACCAAGAATAATTCCTCCCCAAACGAGCCTTCTTGCACCACCGTAACGGTGTCGTTCAATGGTGTTCTCTTGGTGGTAACGGGTACCTGGCGCTCTCCATATGAAAGTCCGGCGAGAATCAGACTGCAAACTAAACCTGGACTCGTCGGAAAACATCACAGCAGACCACTGTTGCGGTGTCCACAATGCATGCTCTCTACTCCAGGTTAATCGCAGGCGACAGTGAGTTGCGGTAAGTGGAACACATCTGACAGGCCTACGAGCATATAGACCAATGTGCCCTAAGCGTCTGTACACGGTCTGCCTTGAAACTGTCGTACCGGTAGCTGAAGAGAGCTGACGAGACAGGTCTGATGCTGTGCTCCGTCTGTTTCTTTTGGCAGTAACTGCTAAATACCGGTCCTCATTCGGCGTTGTAACTCGGGGCGACCTGTGCTGTAACATCTACTGACATTACCATCATCTTGGAATCGTTGCCAAAGCCTGGAGATGACACTCTGGGCGATTCCAAGTTCCTCGGATACTTCCAGCTGGATACGTCCACATTCCAGTCGTCCGATAGTTCTACCACGTAAAAAATCAACCAAACGCTTTCTTTTGTGCCATAACTATGCGACTATTGCACTGAAAGGCTTTTAAAGCGCTTGTGAACAATTTTACTTCTTTGCCACCATTCCTTATATACTCCTCTCTTACACTCTCGTCATTGTGACGTACTATCCGCGCCATCTGATGGTTTCCTGTAATTTGCATATTCTTCTTCAAGATGTGTGTGATAATTCTACAGGTGAAATTTTTATTTTAGAATTCAATTTCTGTGTGATTCTGAATTATCCTTAATTTATGGACATGAGTGTATTAGAATTTTGAGATTAAGAGGTAAAGCTGAATTTCTATTGATTAAAGGATAGAGAGTTCTAAATTGAGTATTGAATTTATTTCTAAGGTTGTAGATATGCGATCTGTAGTTAAGTTTATTATCAAGAATAATTCCTAAGTATTTAGTTTCTTTAGACCAGTTGATGTAATTATTATAACTTTTAATATTAGGAGGGTTATAGGATTTTTTGCAAGTGAAAAGAACTGCTTCAGTCTTCTCTACATTTAATTTTATCTTCCAGTTAATGAGCCATTTTTCTAAATCAATGATATAATTTTGAAAAATTTTTCGGGATAGTGCAAGTATTTCGGCCTTGCATTAAGATTGCAGTGTCGTCATACCGTACTCCTTATATGCATTCCAATGCTTTGAAGCTGAATTGAAATTTTAGAAGAGCCAATCCTTGATTTTTTTTTTCCTCTCTTCAATTGGCTAATCATGAGTCGATGATTTTTTTGACGATTTGCCAGATTAACGGAGAACCTTGGTTGCTTAGCAACCTCTATCTCCTGCTTTGTGAGTGAGGGAAATTTCTTAAGCTTTAAGGCCATTGATTAGATAGAAAAAAGTAATATAAATATATTATTAATTTATTTAAAAGTTGATTATTCAAAATTTTTATTAATTAATAATAAAAAAATATTCATTTATAATTTTTTTTATATTATTATTATAATTTCAAGAAGGCAATAAAAAAAAATAGATAAACAATAGAAACAAACAAAAACGATTGGAGGGGAAATTGTGACTCAGTGGAGAAACTGCATGGTAATTCGGAAAGGAGGATATCGGAACGTTAATGAATAATATTCAGAACAGCGCGAGGTCTTTTGCGATTTTTAAAATCAGAAATGTCGTAAACATAGTTGCTTAGATCATTCAAAACAGAATTATTAATATTTGGAATGGAGTTATAAAATTGTTGTGCAGTTAATCATGTGTCGACGATCATAAGAACTGAAGAGCGATAGTCGAACAGCTGCGTGATTGGTTGAGTAATGGTGGAAAAGAACGAAACATTTAATTATTGATTGTATGGCTATTGTGATTAACCCTCAATGTCCTGCAGTGCAAGATGGACTTTCCATGAGTAATCTACTCACTAGGAGGAAAGGGGCAGCTTCTATTTTGATGGATCACCCGCAAGTAGAAGTCCGACTTGGCTCCGTGACGCTGAAGGAGGGCAGCGGCACTTTTAGGAGCAACAAACCTTGTGTATCGTATGAGAGAAAACCTGTAAAATCCATATGACCGTAGAGCGTCACAGAGCTCAATCAAACTTCTCACCCATATCATTTGCAAAGTGTAAAGGGGCAACTCAGTTCTAGGCATTGTGATGTGGTATGGTGTAGTCATATTAGACTGGGATCAACGGTTTAAAGTGGATTCCGAACCATTACCAACATCCATGGCGCAGCCAGGACTCGAACCCGAAACTTTGGGCACCGAGGGCCAGAGCGCTAGTCAGCGTGCATCAGGCCCCATTACAGATTTCTATGCTTTAAATTTATAAATTTATGATTAATGTAACACTTATGAAAGTTAATAACTGCTTTAATTGTATACAAAATATTTAAGAATTTAATTTAAATGTTTTGATTAGATAATTTTTCTCGAAAGATTTGCATTTGGGCTTAAATGATTTGCATTTATAAGCCATATGTATCAGAATGCATAAGAATAAAACATCAAATTCTCCTAAATTTATTTACTTTGTCTTCAATTTTTAAACACAAACTGTATTTTTATTTGTTCGGGAAACTTTTGATAAAAATTCATAACAAACTATTTTCATAATTTCTATTGATTAAAAATAATATACATTTTATAAAATGCCTAATCATCGATTTATTTTCCCGTAGAAAAAATTGCATTCTAATATATTTACTAAGATATTGTCTAGTATTTTAAGAAGAGTTCCACATAAAATAAGGGCTGGCTTTTATAGTATAAAAAGGTTGTTTTCAGAATATTTCACACGTACATACTTAATTTTAAATTTAAACGTTAGAAAAGAAGGTGAAATTGTTTTTCTGCTATTTTAGTGTAGAAATATCAAGCATAACTTTTAAACAGCGTAAGATTTTATGAATAATAATATTAAGTTTTAAGAAATAATAAAATGGAAAACAAATGCATAAAATGCAATTTATCTTCCAGTTATTATTAATTAATTAGTGGAATGATTTTTAATTTAATTTCATTTTAAATTAAAAAAAAATAAAACTTAATTATTATTATTATTTATTTATTTTAATTTTTTTAGGCCAAGAAATTGATCAGAATTCAGAAGAACTAATTTCCTTATCAAAATACAGTACAGAACTTTTTCAAATAGTCAGCTAGTAGAAATATATCCTTTTCAACAAAATTAACTGTGAACATTAAAGACAACACACAAAATTAACTGCGTTTTCATTTCATGAGAGTCCTGTTAAAATATTGAATAGAATATTCGCACCTCAGACCATCCCTGTTGCAGCAATGGACAGAACATTTTCATCTGATAGTCCTGTTCCAGTACTGAATAGAACATTCTCGCCTCAGGCCAGCCCTGTTGCAGCAATGGACAGAACGTTTTCATATGATAGTCCAGATCCAGTACTGAATAGAACATTCTCGCCTCAGGCCAGCCCTGTTGCAGCAATGAACAGAACATTCTCGCCTCAGACTAGTCCTGTTGCAGCAATGAACAGAACGTTCTCACCTCAGACTAGTCCTGTTGCAGCAATGAACAGAACGTTCTCACCTCAGACTAGTCCTGTTGCAGCAATGAACAGAACGTTCTCACCTCAGACTAGTCCTGTTGCAATAATTAACAGACCATATGTGGCGTCCGGCGCGACCGATTCTTCGTTTAATTCTGGTTCATTCGATGATGACGCCGACATTGGTTTTAAATATCTCTCAACAATGTCACCATACATAGATTTTGACGCATCGCTCGAGGATGATGTTTTCGAAGAGGGTACGTATCCGATGGTTCTAGAGTTTGGAGAAGATCCGGGATATGGAAATTACAGGGATCTTGTTTTAAATCAAGGTTATTATCCAGGATTTTTACCATATGGTGCAGACACTTGGGATGAAACTCAGGGGGACATTCGGCGAGGATGGAGAGTTAGTTCGCCTCGTTCACTCTACTCCCCATCTCCTGAAAGGAGATATACTTATGAAGGCCCTCCATTAACCCAGAATCCATTAGGAACTTACAGAAGAACACCGAGTTCTCATCGTACATTATCAGGAACAGATCATACGTTCTCTTCAGGTACTACTGCACCTCGAAGCATATATTCACCTCAAGGCAGCCCTGCTGCATTTATTAATAGATCATTCTCTCCTGACTCTCGCCATGGTTCACCATACTCATCTCAAGCTAGTCCTGTTGCATTTATTAATAGATCATTCTCTCCTGACTCTCGCCATGGTTCACCATACTCACCTCAAGCTAGTCCTGTTGTTCCTGAGTCCCGTCCTCAAATTCCACGGAGAAATGTATTTGGAACAGTGGATCGTTCCCCTCACACACCAATAGCTTCAACATTTTCTAGGTATGGTTATACTAATCCCAATGCTATAGTTCTAAATATTCCGCCAGGGGATGATATGAGTGTGAGAACAGGAATTCAAAAGCCTGCGACGTACGTCGAAATGGGAATGGAAGATGGCCAGATAGGGCCCACAATTAAACCCAGAAAGGTTTTTAATTACTATACACCACCTATTACACAATCTGTTAGGAGGTTTGATAGAAAATACGGGATGTTCACTCCAAAAAGTGTTTTTCAGCGAAGACATTATGCTATCAGAAATCTCTTTGGAAATGTAACTCCAGACGCACTGTCTCCTCATGATTCCACTTATTCACATCGTACATTATCAGGAACAGATCATACGTTCTCTTCGGGTACTACTGCACCTCGAAGTCTGTCATCCATATATTCTCCTCAAGGCAGCCCTGCTGCATTTATTGATAGATCATTCTCCCCTGATTCTCGCCATGGTTCACCATACTCACCTCAATCTAGTCCTGTTGCATTTATTAATAGATCATTCTCTCCTGACTCTCGCCATGGTTCACCATACTCATCTCAAGCTAGTCCTGTTGCATTTATTAATAGATCATACTCACCCCAAGCTAGTGCTGCTGTATTTATTGATAGACCATTCTCTCCTGAATCTGAGCAAGGTTCACCATACTCTCCAGTAATGGATCGTACACTTTCTACTACTGATGACTCGTTTTCTTTCGGTTCAGCTACTTCATATATCGATCAACTTGGTTCATCTTGGTCGGAAATGAATTCCCCCATGTTACTTTACGACCCAGATCGCCTTGACACAGTTTTCGAGGAAGGAACATTTCCAACAGTTTTGGAACTCGTGCGTATACCAGGTTATGGATGTTACAGAAAGCGTATTTTAAATCAAGGTTATTACCCAGGATTTTTACCAATTGGAGCGCAAACATGGGACGAAACTCAAGGGGATATTAGGAGGGGATGGAGAATGAATACACCTCCTCGCCTTAGTTTCTCATCTCCTGAAAGCTCCCCACCATACTCAGATGGCGTAGTGATAGATGGAATACGATACCAGGACCATCCTGCTTGCGATACATTCGAAAGTTCACCCCCTTACTCAGGTGGCGTAGTGATCGATGGAGTACGATACCAGGACCATCCTGCCTGCGATCCATTCGAAGATTCACAACCTTACTCAGGTGAGGGAACGGGATTACGAAGGGTTGTACGTCTGTTCGGTAGTCCAAAAAGAACGGAATCGTTGAATTTGAATGTTGAAGTGTCACCGAGAAATATTACCCAATCAAGTAACGAGGAGGTTATATGTGATATAGCTGTAGGAATGCAGGAAATTCCAGATAATTTATATGACATGACTGGTTTGAACACTTTGGACAGGGGATCATACTTTCCCCCCGCCCACCAATTCCCATATGGAAATAATACTCCTGAAGGTCCATTATGGACACATCCATTCAGGAGACATGATGTCATTGCTAGCCCTGATTATGATCTACAAGCTGTTAGAGAAGACTTAAGGTATATTCATTATGGTACTCCACCAACAAGAAGTCCGCAACGAGAATACCCTGCAACTTTGTAATATTCGTAAGAAATCAGGTGAAAGTAAACGTTTTAAAATAGATCGGATTTTCTACAATAATTTTTACTACCCAAATTTAATCATCAACAGAAAAAAATAAAGATATTTTAAAAAACATGGGAACATTTCATTTTCATTTAAGTGTTTATAGTTTATTAGTTTTTATTTAACTCACCATTAGTCACAATCATTTTCTATCATGAATGGCCGTCATGTAAATATTTGTATCTCACAGATGCAAAAAATTTCCATCATCTGTCAATAGTTTTAATTTTTTCCTTTCTCTTAAACAGTACAAAATAACTTTAAATTGTTTGCTCAAAATGTTTCGTTAAGAAAAAATACAATTATAAAGCTTTAGTAAAACAAAACAGCAAAGGTGATTGGTTGCAATAAACAATAATGCAATACAATAACAAAATAAGAAAACTAGATTTCGTTTTTAAAAGTGTTAAATGAACAAATAGTATAATTAAAAATATAAGAGAGCCAACAACTGCCCAAAATTACACGACGATTTGCGAGATTGACGGAGAGCCTTGTTTGCATAGCAACATCATCTCTTGCTTTGTGAATGCGAGAAGTTTCTTAAGCTTTGATTAGATAGAAAAAGAGTATATATATATATATTATTCTATTAAAAAATTAACCTGTAAATTATTTTATTTATTTTTTAATTAATAAAAAAATTGATGCATATATAATTTTTTATATTAATATTATAATTTTTAAGAAGGTAATTAAAAAAAATAAACAATAGAAACAAAAGCGATTGGAGGGGAAATTGCGACTCAGCGCAGAAACTGCATGGTAATTCGGAATTGTGGATATTGAAACATTAATTAATAATATACAGAACAGCGCGAGGCATTCTGCGATTTTTAAAATCAGAAATGTCGTAATCACAGTTGCTTAGATCATTCAAAACAGAATTATTAATATTTGGAATGAAGTTATAAAATTTTTGTATAATTTTATTAACAAATTGTTTAAAACTTGGGAGGGAAAGTGCATGTCTGATATCCTCATTTCAGAAAAAGCAGGGCGAATTTGTAATCATATGTAGGATTTCATTTTCAAATCTTTGTATGATCTCGAAATTCGATGGAGCAGTGGATCTCCAAATAGGACTCCCATATGTAAGTATTGGACGCAAGTAAGCAAGACAAATGAGTTTTTTATTTTCCAAGGACATAGTAGAGTTCCTACAAATAAGTGGATACAGTACGCGAATGCATCTACTAATTGCCCAAAATTACAAGAATGGAATCTAGCTTTTATTTTTACTCTAACGTAACAACTAGACGCCTATATGATCCAGTATTGGTTTTAAGATTTGTGTTCGTAATAGTTTGCTTTATCTCTATTGATTCAATTGCTCTCAAGAAAGTTCGCAACTTTTAAAACTATACCTCCAAATATTCTGTTAACTTTCCAGAATCAAATTTCAGAGATTTTATAATTTCAGATGGGTTTTGCAAAAGTGGGATTGCTCAGAATATCAAAAAGGGTGAAGCAAACAAATTAATAACAAAGAAAAAATGAATCAGATTAGATCTAAACAATAAACAGAACATTGTTTTCACTAGTTCAGTTTCCAATTATCACTAGTTCAGTTTCCAATTACAAAAAAAAAAAAAAAAAAAAAAAAAAAAAAAAAAAAGGAGTTTTCTCCGTTGCTTTCAGGACTACATTATATTTGATAAGATATTAAAAATTATCTAAGTTTCGCAGAAAGTAACATCTGCCAATGTTTGCACGGATGGAGCGCCTTGCCTGGTCGGCAGGATAAAAGTTTTTGTTATATTGCTTGAAAATTATTTGGGTAGAAAAGCTTTTAAGTATCATTATTTTATCCATCAAAAAACTCTTTGTGCCAATAACTTAAGCCTGTCTTGACCCTGTAGAGAGCTACATCAACAAACTATGAGCTCGAGCTCTGAATCGACGACGATTTCGTGAGCTTTTCTCGGAAAATGATGGCGAGTTACTTCACTGTAGTTGTGTGTTGGATTTCCAAAGGAATGCCCTGAGATTCTGGAATTTGAGGGAATGTATTTAAAAATATCTGGAAGAAAATAATGAGATGCCCAATGAATGCTTGATATTCAAGAATGAAGATTGGCTACGGTAGTTAACTTTTCTCACAGATATTGTGGGACATTCAAATTTAAATTATTTATTTATTTATAATAATTTAAATATAAGTATCTATTATAATTTTAATTTAGATTACAGGGAAACGATTGTAATTTTTTTACTTAGTTGGTCATATATCTTCTTTTGTGAACAAACTTTTGTTTCTTTTGTCTTGATTTTGGAGAAAAAAGATTAACACATTTCCCATTAGTGCAGAAACTAGCTACCAAAGTAAATATTGCCTCGAACTATGATAGATTTAATAATCTAATTGTTACCCACCTGAAGTACAAATCTAAATTATTGACATACAGCACCATACTACATTGAACAGCAAATTTAAGGCAAATTATATTGACCCAAAACTCCACAGCCATATTAGAACGGGACCTACTGTTTAAAGTTGATTCCGAATCACTACAAATATCCATTGTACCACGCGACTCGAACCGAAACATGTGGCCCCGAGCGCTAGTCACTCGGCCATCAGGTCCCTAACATTTATTCGGGTCCCGAATTGACTAGCATTTTTTAAATATTAAACTACTGTTGTCCCAAATTTGGTCGATAAATATAAATACAATTTGTATCAATTTTTTCTATATGTTTATTATTATTATTTTACAATACTTATTTATCCAGAATACAATATTGGGGTCTTTCGATGAGTGCTTTTCTTTTATTCAAGCACTTCCAGCGAAAATTCTCGTATGCAGAAATTTTCTCAATGCTTCTTTAATTCACTCAATGTTTAACTTTTGTGTCAGCACAGAAAGTAACTTTCTCAGAAATGGTACTATTTGTTTGAAGTAAAAATTTGGAATGTTTGTCGTGATATTAATTATTAAGATCGTAAAATTGTTGGAGTCCTTGATTTCGCAATTCCGATTAGACATTCACGTCAATTTTTAGATATCATCAAAACTTCTGTTTCATCTACTACTGACACTTCCTTTCTAATTCTTCTCATAATAAATTCTGTCATTTCAGATGCTCCAAAAACTCTTTTCATAGACAAAAGTAAATGATAAAATAGAAAACGTGTAACGAAATTTAACAAAATTGAAATAATCGATTGTAAAGACAATTGCAATAGTTTTAATAGAAAAAAGATGATGGATTATCCAATCTTTTTCAGCTTAATTTTGGATTCAAAATAAAATAAAGCTATAACTTCCGTTCCTCTTCTCGAAATGAAACTTTCGTAAAATAACCTGTATTTACAGCGACTGCCCTTGCATACATACAATGACAGGAAAAGATCTTGTGATAGTTAGACACATAGCACTTAAATTATTTTTCTAAGGCTGTCTACAACAATTTCCACTATTTCGGTGTTTGTTGTAACTATTTTGTTCAGTCTGTAATTTTTGGTCTGGATTTCTAACTTAAGAATTTTAAAGTAACCTGCCGTGTTCAGTAAAGAATTTGCTTCCAGGGGGAAGTGCTGTTAGTTGTTCTTATTAATTCTTCTGAATATATAAATCTAGGGCTTTTTTTAAATTTGTTTGTGGGTTCTATCGTAATTGGTTTCGTTTGTGGGATTCCGAGTTTGTTACCAAGTTTTCTTTAGTTTATTTCATTTATACAGATTTCAAACTTGGGATAGATTTCTTCTTTCATCTTATTTTTGTAGGGTGAGAGCCATTTTGATGAGTTAAGGGGGGGGGGGAGTTAAACAAGGTTCTCATTCTAATTCATCTGGAATGTTAACATGGGGTGAGTGAATTTTTTATCATTTGGCGAAGACAGTTTTCTTGAATGTAATAAAAGTTATATGTAAGAATATTAAAATTATGAGCAGAGCTGTGATCAGATATTGAAGCTACTTATGGATAATAATTGATTATAGTTGTCTATTGTTGATTCAGTTTTATGATAATATCTAGAAGCAATTATATCAAGACCAATTATTGATAATGGAAATAGATAATTATCTCATATTATTGTGCTTGCACGTCCGAGAAGTGTGATGAACATTGTAGTCATCAAATGGTATTTTACGCATATGGGAGAGTATTTTTGTTTGTACAGGAACGTAAAATGATAATACAGTGGTACCTCGACATACGAGTTTAATTCGTTCCGCAACCTTGCTCGTATCTTGAATTACTCGTATCTCGAAGCAAATTTCCCCATACAAAACAATTGAACTACCATTAATCCGTTCCAACCTCCAAAATGTCACCCCAGTTATTTTTGTTACGCGGTTTTGAATAATAAAAACGTATTTATAAATATCAAATATTTATTGCACAAAAACAAAAAAGAGAATGTAAAGAAATAAATTAGATATCCTCACTGGTCTTTGCCTTTTTCGCTACATTTTTCTCGCTTTCACCTGTAGGCCGTTTAGAAAAAAACATGTCCAAGGAGGTTTGTTTCTTCCTCCCTCTCAGAATGTTCCGGAAATGAGTTAGGCAAGTGTCATTAAAAAGGTCAGATGCACGACCTGTTGCAACTTTTTCTGGGTGTTTTTTTTTTCCACGAACTGTGAAACACTCTCCCACATTCCTAAGATCTCCTTTATCTCACTTGTAGAAATAACCTCCTCCTCTGACTCCTCAAAACCAATTTCTTGCATAACTTCAGTATGCTGCTGTAACTGTAACTCTTGTATCTCCTCAGTCGTCAGTTCCTGGGTGTACTCCTCGATGAGCTCGTTCACGTCTCTCTCTTCCACCTCTAGACCCATGGATTTCCCAAGAGATACAATCTCCTCTTCTACTGAAACACCGGGTTCCAATTCTTCATAGATCCTTTCAGCTACAGCTTCAGGCCACAGCTTTTTCCATGCAGAGGTCAAGGTCTTCGTTGTAACTCCCAACCAGGCCTGATCAATAATTTGTAGGCAAATCGCTATATTAAAGTGGTCCTTCCAGAACTCTCGAAGGGTGAGGTTTGTGCTCTCCGTCACTTCAAAGCAGCGCCGAAACAGATGCTTGGTGTATAGTTTTTTAAAATTAGAAATCACTTGCTGATCCATGGGCGGCAGGATAGAGTGGTGTTGGGTGGTAAGTAGAGAACCTTTATGAATTTTAACTCCTCGAGGATGTCATCTTCGAGGTTTGGTGGATGAGCAGGGGCATTGTCGAGGATGAGAAGGGCATGCACAGGTAGGTTATTTTCCTGTAGATATTTCTTAACAGTAGGGCCGAAAACCAGGTTTACCCACTCCACAAAGAACTTCCTGGTGACCCATGCCTTCGGGTTCGACCTCCACATAACTTGCAGTTTTTCTTTCAAAATCTTATGTGATTTAAATGCTCTGGGGTTTTCCGAATGGTACACGAGCAGAGGCTTGATCTTGCAGTCGCCACTCGCATTGGCGCACAGTGCTAGAGTCAATCTGTCCTTCATAGGTTTGTGGCCTGGCATCATCTTCTCCTCTGCCGTTATATATGTTCTATTCGGCATCTTTTTCCAGAACAGCCCTGTCTCATCACAGTTGAAGACTTGCTGAGAGATGTATCCTTGGGCTTTTATTAGATCGGAAAATGTTTTAATGCAATCCTCAGCTGCCTCACCATGTCTGACAACGGAGTGAATACCGCTCTTTTTAAAATTCTCAAACCAGCCCTGGCTGGCTTTAAATGACTCTTCGGATGCCTCGTCGATGGAAGTCTGCGGGGTTTGCTTCAGCAAATCTCCGTAGATCGCTCTTGCCTTCTCGCAAATGATGGTCTGCGTCAAGGTATCTCCTTGGAGCTGCTTTTCTGTCACCCACACCATCAGCAGTTTCTCCATATTTTCATGAAGGGTGGTTCGCAGCTTGGAAATTATCGTAAGGCCCTTAGCCGGCGTTACACTCTTTATCGACTCCTTCCGTTTAAGCACAGAACATATCATGGACGTACTACGGCCATACTGACTCGACAAGTCAACAACTCGAACACCTTGCTCATGTTTTTCTATAATTTCACGTTTTAATTCAATACTCATCATCTTTTTCTTAGCACTTGACTTTTTACAAACCTTTTTCCGATCCATGGTTATAAAAATAAACGAACTACAACTGTAAATGTAAACGCAACACAACTACACAACTTATCACAGCGGAAGCACGCTGCTAACTGATCGTGATGGCGCGACTGCGTGTTACTAACGAACCGAACCGAACCGGACTCGTATCTCGAATTTCGCTCGTAATTAAAAGCAAAAAATCACTTGCTTGTCGGCTCGTATCTCGAAAAACTCGTATGTTGGGGCACTCGTATGTCGAGGTACCACTGTATTGACATTGAGAGATATTATTGTTGCCTCTATGAAATGAAATTGAAGGGTGAGAATTTGGTGATATGATGCTAAACCTTTAATTAGAAATGGTTTGCCTCTGCAGAAAGAATCTGGAGTCTGTTATGATAATTTGGGATGCAGAACATTTGACTATTGCCGCAATGAGTTTCTTGGATGAAGAATATGTCCAGGCTATAGATGTTAATGAAGTTTTTGAGTTCCATAAGTTTTCTTATATTGTTGGCATTCTATGATATGATGTTAAGGGTATTTATTACGTTTTACAGACCAAGATACACTGAAGTGACAAAAGTCATGGGATACCTCTTAATATCGTGTCGGCCCTCCTTTCGCCCGGCGAAGTGCAGCAACTCGACGTGGCATGGACTCAACAGGTCGTTGGAAGTCTTCTGCAGGAATATTGAGCTATGCTGTCTCGATAGACGTCCATAATTGTGAAAGCGTTGATGGTGCAGGATTTTGGGCACGAACAGACCTCTCGATGATGTCCCATAAATTCTCGATGGGATTCATGTCGGGCGATCTAGGTGGCCAGATCATACGTTGGAATTGTCCAGAATGTTCTTCAAACCAATCGCGAACAGTTGTGGCCCGGTGACATGGCGCATTGTCATCCATAAAAATCCCATCGTTGTTTGGGTACATGAAGTCCATGAATGGCTGCAAGTGATCTCCAAGTAGCTGAACATAAGCATTTCCACTCAATGTTCGGTCCAGTCGCATCAGAGGACCAAGTCCATGCCATGAAAAAACAGCCCACACCATTACGGAGCCACCACCAGCTTGAACAGTGCCTTGCTGACAGTTTGGGTCCATGGCTTCGTGGGGTCTGCGCCACACTCGAACCCTACCATCAGCTCTTACCAACTGAAATCGTGACTCATCGGACCAGGCCACGGTTTTCCATTCATCTAGGGACCAACCGATATGCTCACGTGCCCACGAGAGTCGCTGCAAGCGATGTCGTTCTGTCAGTAAAGGCACTCGAGTCGGTCTTCTGCTGGAATAGCCCAAGAAAGCCAAATTTCTCCGCACAGTTCTAACAGACAAGTCCCTTGTACGTCCCACATTGATTTCTGCGGTTATTTGACGCAGTGTTGCTTGTCTGTTAGAATTTACGACTCTTTGCAGACGTCGCCGGTCTCGGTCGTTAAGTGCAGGCGGTCGACCACTGCGCTGTCCATGGTGGGATGTTATGCCTGAAATTTCATACTCTCGGCACACTCTTGACACAGCGGATCGGGAAAAAAACTACAGCATAAAGATGTATGAAGTGACATGCAACTTAAAATCTCATCAAACATGGAATGCAATAAAAATATCTGCAACACAAAGATAAGCAGAATGTTAGAAAGTTGATTAATCTACCAAATTAATCTTTTTATACTACAAATAGAACCTTCAGTGCAAATATGTAGTTTTTCAAACAACACATATTTATGATATTAAAATAAATGTTGCATAGAATATTTAATAGTAATTTAAGATATACATACTTATTTTGAAAAATACATTTACAAATCTGATTTTGCTCACAATCATAATTAGAAGGTAGATCAGAAAAAAGTATTGCATAGTCAAATTTGAAATATCAAGTAACTTGCTTGAAATACAAATGGAATATAAGTTATACATCACTTTTCAATAAAATCACTGGAGATAATTATTAAATCTAGTCTTCGATCATATAGCTAGTTCTGTTCAGTTGTTTGCATTTTGTCACTGAAAAAGAGCATGGTCTGAACATTTTTTTCAACTTCTGTTGTTATTGAAGAATTTGCCACAACTACTGAGTGTAATATGCCAGTTTACCATATCCTTTTTGTCCAATTCAAATGACTAATAACATTTTGCATCACACTATCTGCTCATTGTTCTTTCACTCTCCAACATTTTGATGGTAATTTTCACTTGTGAAACATTTTTGACCCATTGTGCTTCGTGCACTTGGTTGTGAAACTAAATATCACTTGGTTTTGTTTGCTAACAACTCAGCTGCAGTTTAATTTGCAATGCCAAAAACCTTTTAGGACACCTAGTTCCACTACTGCAATTCTATTTAGAAACGTACATTCATAATAGTCCCTTTTCAAATAATGCTTTGAATACTATACTTACTTTGAATGAATAAAATGCATACATAACTATCCTTTTCATTTATAATGATGAGTTGTGAGGGTGGATATCCTGTAATCTTTTTAATATCTTTATCTATGTGATTTAAGAAATATTCATAATAAATCAAAATCTCACTTTATACTGAAATAAAATATATTTTCTTTCACTAGCATATTTTAAGAACTACTAATAAGTTTTAATTTGACAGTTAAATGATTGCAAACACACACAAAAAAAAATGTAAAAATATTTATTTAAAATAATAAAAGTCCAAACTTTTAGATTGGTGTATTCATGGACATTGTAAAAAATTACAAGCTGTATTCAAAGTGATATTTAAAACAACATAAAATAAAAATAAATGTTATGTTTTGTGATAAAATATCATGCATGGAGTAGCTGTGATACTTAAATAATTAAAATAAGGAAAAGTCTCTGTGTCTTCATCAATGACAACAGGTGAAACAACATTGTCATCAAATAGCAGCCACTTGGTAGTAGTGTCCATTGTTTTAAAATTGGAAATTGCTTCAGTTGAACAACAGTTTTCTGGCTTGATAGTAAATTGAGTTGTTCTCAATTTAGGAGTCAAAATCGGTTTTTCATTAGTTTCTTCTTTTGATATAATGTCTTGAGATGCATCCTTAATAAAAGAAACATAATGTCCACCTTCAACAGATCGTCCCAAGTGTAAAACAACTGCAAAAAGTTTGTAATTCTGGTCAGGGGTTGAACAAAACACATCAGAGTTTTCTGAAGTATTAAGACTCCTAGGAATAATTACTTTCATACTGGATTTTTCTGCATTTTCTTCTTCTCTAGAAAAAAAAATTAATAACATATCTTAATAAAAAGAAATTCACTAAGTTAAATCATTTTTTAATTTTATATAATACAACCAAAATTTTTTGAATGAACAAGAATTGTTTAAGTTAAAAATTGATATAAGTTTTCAAAATATTTATATAATAACGAATATTAGAGAAAAGTTTCACATACTAAAAATTGGTAGAAGAATTACACTAATCTAAAATTATATTAAAATGAAACTAAATGCATATAGATGTTCTACGGTTTCAAAAATGAAAAATGAAATATCAATATGGGAGAGACATTGGAGGCACTTTGGATTATATTGTCTTTCCCATTAGATGATAGATATACTTCCATAGTTCACATGGATGTTCAATTAGAAAATGAACAATGAGTTTATTTCATTACAAAAAATATAATTGATGAAATAAATACCAAACTTAAAAACACTACATTATAGGCATATTTTAAATTATGTCAAGAGGATATATTTAAAAAAGCACTTTTATATGTACCTTCATATTATATATTTGATAAGCAATCTAGAGAATTTAAGAGAAGAAAAGTTAAAATCATGTTGAAGGTTATGCTGGTATTTATAAAGAACAAGCTATCGGAAGATGATGTACAATTCATCCTGATAATACAGAATTTTATTTTTTACATTTGTAACTTTACACTATTAGAAGTCAGTCTTTTTAAGTAATCAGAAATTACTACGAAATTTATGGCTTATCAAACATAACATGAAGTATCTCTTTATCTTATTGAAAATGACTCCCATTAGGTTGAAATTTTAAGAAAGGTGCATCAAAATTAAGACTTCTTGTAGTATTTTGTTACCCTTCTGAAACAAGAATTATGGATACAATATAAAATATATATTTATATGAAATTTACGAGAGAACTGATCCGATATTGATTTAGATTTAAATAAAGAACTTGAAAACCATAGTCTGATAGATTTTTAAAATATATTTCTATAAAAGGGAATACTTTAAAACAATATGAATTGTCAAAAATTAATATTAATGATAATGTCAAGATAAACAGAGAATATTTATACAATATTGATATAAAGATATCGATAAAAATGGCTTTTATAAGATAAAATGAAGGAAAAATTATAAAACAATAATAAAAGAAACTAAACGGAGGCACGTTTTTATTGATGCATCAGAAGGTACAGCAAAAATTCTTTTAGTAAATTGTTATTGTCTAAAGTTAGAGGAAGTGGTATAATCGTGCTTGCAGTAGTATTTTCAGGTATCTTAGTAACTCTTTTACCTAGTGGTAAAACAGATCATTTAATGTTCAAAATACCTATAGATATGAACAGCTATGAAAAACACATTTGTCATATATCTAAAAATGTTAAAGCTAATGTAATCAGATTAATTGAATAATTATCTGGGATAAACAAAAAAGCAATAGAAACTGTCAATAGAATATTACAAGACTACAATTTTTTATTATTATTGTATGTTTAATATTATAATAATAAAAAAAGAATGGAGGCATAACTTTTTATTGTTTTCTGCCAGACTTTACCGGTAATTAATAGAGGCACAGGAGCTAATAAAGTAGATCATGTCTCTCGCACTATAGCATTTTTAGAGTAATGTTAAAATGCCATTCACGAGATCCAACTGCTTTTTAGTTTTCTAATTTGTTGCTAGATGTAGGGGAAGGGAATATAAGTGATGAAAATGGAGAAATATCTCATCTAATGAATGAGAAGTAATACCTTCTGTAGAATATCTTACAAAAAAAGTTTATCTAGATATAAAAATAAATAGCACATATGGATATCAATATACACTATTTTGTGCCCTAAAAATGATACAGTGATTTATATTAATAATGTTATCGTAGAAAAGTTTGAAGTCAATAAAATTATTTTTACACATTAATACTACAGTTAACTAGGTGACACAACTAACTATATTGTCGAATTTTTAAATTCATTACGTGCATAGGCACTTCCCTCAATTAAATTAAAAAATAGGTGCTGCTATAATTTTAATGAAAAAAATACCAGTACAAAATTATTAGTAACTAAATAAAAATGTTATAGAAGCTACAATATTAACTGGATTAGGATAGTAGAGAATATATTTATTCCTCCGATACCTTTTATTTCAAATAATTTCTGAAATGAATTCAAACACACTTATATCCTGTCTGTCTTTCTTTTATAACGACGATAAAGAACATTACTGGAATAGATCTTCAAATGATATGTATTATATCTAGAGCCAAGATTATGTACAAATGTATGCACTATTGAAAGAAAGCCGTGTTATGCATAATAAAGTGTTAAATTAATATTCATAAAGAGTCAAAATATATTAAATATTTATTAATATATATTCTATGATAAAATTTTTAAAATAAAGAAGCAAAAAGCCTATAAAATAGATATAATTAATTATTTTTAACTAAAATATGTATATATTCATATGATAATATACCTCACACATAATAAGCATGAGATTATGAAATAATGCACAAAATATACCTATCTATATAATAGCCAGCAAAGTGGGTGGGTATTGCTAGTTAAAAAATAAATGAAAAAAATAAAAAATATTAGCAGTTTAAATTACCCAGATATTGTACAACCGAAGTGCAGCAGAAGTATCGGTGGCAACTTGATAACTTCGGAACTTATCCTTGCTTCATTACGGTGTTTACAAGTGTCACAAAAATATTTGTTCTCGCCACATAAAATTGTTGTTTGAGACATGCATTGATGTAAATGAACAGTATCTGACAAAAAAAAAAAAAAAAAAAAATGTCATACAAAATATATAATAAAATTAATTTTTAAAAATATTATTAAAATACAAGGAAAACTTCAGTGTTTAATAATAGGTTAGGTTATAAAGAATAACTAAAAACATAAAAATATTGATTTACCTTCACCAGAAATATCTTGTGGAATGTTCAATTCTAAATTAGAGAAAACTTCTTCACGTTCAATTCTCTCCTCACATTCTAAACATTGAACAACATGACGCACTTTACCTTCAAAACCAGTATTCAAGTTTTCAATTACAGAATTATCAATGAATACGCTTTTTGCTTTACGCCGCTTTGGAATCAATATCTTTTTCTTTGGTTTCTGACCAGCAGAAGCATTATTACTGATAGATTGCCTAGGTTCTGAGTTTGAAGTGGAAGGAGAAAGTGGAGGAGAATTTGAGTTACTTGAGGAGTCATCACTTTTCTTAATATATTTTTTTACACTCTGGCATGCAGTACAAAAGGCAGAAATAGTAGTAATTAACAGTTCATGTGCATCATGTTGTTCACCTTCTTCAAATAATAATGAAAATTCTCTGAAAAAAAAGTAAATATAATTAGAAATTTAAAGAATTTTCAATCATGTAGAATAATTTTTTTAGATATTTTATCAAAAAGTATTTCTTTAGTATACATTTTTATCTAATAGACAATGTCACAAAAACCTCCAAAAGTGATTAATCTGACATCTATGAATAGTCAGTATGAAGACATTAGAATTTTGTTAACTTATATCTATTTTGAGTTTGAAAAAAGACTGACAGGTTTCTGACTCAAAATTATCCAATTTGACCTTTAACTTTTTTAAAGCTAAAGAAAGTTGAAGGACCTCATCTTGGCAACAATCTCCTTCCTCTCTCAATCACTTATGAAACTTACTAATGTGTTGAAAATTTAAAAAAGAGGTTTAATGAATGCATCAACCTCATTGTTTATAGTAAGTACTGCATCTCGGAAGGTAATCTAAGCCAATGGAAGATAGTTAGCCCAAATCATCCCTGAAATTCAATATTTTTAATGGATTGTTAACAACACCACCAGTGGCAAAAACTGAATCTGATTTTTGCCTACTAGTTAGAATGAGAATAATGAGATAATTGTATTTTTCCAAAAATGAAAATTTAAAAATTCTGCTAAAATAAGAAATAAAACAAAATTAAATTTTATATCAAATTCACTTCTATTTCTCTATGTTAAAATATATAACTTTTTAATATATAAAAACTATGAACTAATTAATAAGTAATTTAAAAAGCAAGAATGATAATATATAAAAAAATTTTCTTATAGACTACATAAAAGGATTATCTCTCAGACTGGTAGATTATTAGAGCACACCAAGTAGCAACTTTAGGTAATTTACAAATTTAGCCCGTTTTGAAAATTTTTCACTATTTTTCAACATTTATGTAAACCTTATGTTTACTTTTTCATCATGTATAACTACTCTAGTTTCTAGATAAAAACCAGACAACCGAATTTTATTCTTTTGTAACAAATATTACAGTAACGTTTAAAGACATGTTAGAATAAAACAAGGATGTGCCATTTTATCATCATCAAAGACTGACAAACTTGATGTAAAAAAAGGATGACATTTCAAAAGTCAATTACTAATATGAAGCAATACCTGTGCCATTAAATCAATATGGCTATTAAAATATATTACACATCTTGCTATTTTTCCTGGAAACACTCATATAATAAACTACTTGAATATAAAAAAAAAAACAAAAACATTCTAAGCTTTTGTATATGCATTCTTTACAGAACAATCCTAAGATTTTCCAATTAATATATTAGAAATCAAATATAAAATAATTTGTACAGGTCAGTTTATATTCATCCCTCTACTATAAACCATTTTTCATATATCTGGCTATAAAGGATTTTGAAATGTCAATGCAATTAAAAATATTATGCATTTTCCACCAGAAATTATGTAATCACCCATATCACAATGGTTTCCTTTCTCAATTTAACATATATATTTTTTTGATATCTTTATAACAGCAAATTTCCTTTTCCTTTCATTATATAGCGTGGTGATATTTTATCACAAACATTGTATGTTACAATTTTTCAGTTAATAACCCTTTCTCTTTTCCTTTCAATTTAAAAATATTTATTAAAAATCAATTTTGAAACTTATACAGGCATTAATAACTAATACTATCTATTTTTACTCTGATAAAGCATTTTATAAAATTAAACAGATAATTAATACTACATTATATCTGTATTTTCTTATTATTTACTATTTTAAAAGCATATGCCTGATGAGTTTTTTAGTTTTATAGTGTGCTATTAATTTTTCACAAAACAAAAATTCGATCAGTTCAAATCAACAAAGAACAAAACTGAAAGAGGTATTCTTTTAATATTATTTAGTATACATTCTATATAAAATTAATATGCAACATGTCCTTGTATTTAAAACTTTCTATTAAGGTTTTTTATTGACTAGCAATAAGCTTTAACAAATATTATATTATTATTGATTAATATAAAGTTTTAAAGGCAAGTGTTACATGTTAAAAAATTTATTTAGTATAAGAATTTATCTACTTTTACAACAAATAGCATATTTATAGAATTTCAAGAAATAATTACAGAATTTCAAGGTGTGTAAGATTACAGATCTCCAATTTGAACAAATTAAATATATTTTTTAGATTTTCAACTATTAAAATTCAATAATTTCTGCAATCTTATGTCTAAATCGATTATCTAAGAAGTATTTTAAACAACCAAATTAAAAAATCCTAGTGCATCCTTTCATACAATTATTCTCAGTTAATTTCATTTAATTAGACATTAAACAAATGCCTTTAAAACAGCTACAAACCAATGCCTTAATTTTTAAAGTAAAGTATATTAGAAAATTACCTTAAACTACTGATAACTAATTTAACAGGTTTCAACAAGAAAGCACAATAATCTTTATCTGTATGTATCCTCATCAGAGCTTCTTTTCTCTTCATTGCAGAAAACAACTTTAAAAATAAATTTAATTTATAAAAGTAGAAAAAATTACCATAAATAACAAAATGAGAAAAAAACCATTTTTTAATACATTTGAAAAAGCTAAATTGCAATTAATAAATACATTATATACCTTTTAATCACCAAAATAATTTTATTTTCAACACAAGTGAATTATTTATGAAACTAAATAACTTTAATCAAAAATTAACTTTTAATTACAATTTTTCTCTACTTTATTAATTTTTGAAAATCATACAGATTTTACATACTAAAAAAGAGGCAGTGAAAAAAATAATGGCAAGTAATTTTCTTAATTTTTCTTCACAGATCCATTCACTTTCCTGTTGAAAGGGTTTCAAAAATGAAATTGTATGGCTATTCTCGAAAGCAACATAAAAAATAATTTCATTACAAATATATTATAACAATATTCAAGCATATCAACATAGTTAAGAATCCTATCAAAATAACATATTTTTGCAATGATATAGTATATAAATTATAACAGACTCAGCTTTCATAGTTTTAAAATTAAATAAGCTTTAAGGATTTTGTATGAAAAAACATATCCTTTTAAAAAATATTTAAGTGCTATGAGTGTTTAAAAAATAATTTTCCTTGTGAAATGAACAAAACTTTGCATTCGAAATAACATATTTTAAAGCATTTTACATTAGTCCAAACAGGTCTTTTTCCCATAAATCAAATTTTATTAATTAAATAAATTTTTAAAAACACAGTGATACCCCTATATACATCCTTAATATGTTCCCAATATTTTGATTCCTACCAAATAAATTTATTTCATAAGAATTAAAAATAAATTATTAACATGTTACTATGAAAAAAATTCTATTGTTATTGACTTAGACATTAATAGTGCTGAACAAAATTTTTCATTTGTACTTGGACCTGGTTGGGGATCAGATTAAAGTTTACTAAAAGTTTGATCAAAGAACAGAGATTTTAGCTTCTGTCTAGCATGTTTTGCTCATTCCAATTAAAGCTACTATAGCTTGTTTGCGATGGTACTTCTCTGTGAGGCTTTTGACATTTGAGAGTCATATTCCAACAAGAGTTATAAACAAAATAAACTAATTCACATCAAAACAGAACATATATTAAGTTGGACTTTACTCCAAAGCAGATGTACACTGAAGTACTACTGTAATAAATGTTAAGAAAAAATTATTGAAATATAACATACTAATTTTTTTTTATGCAGTTCTTATCTAGAGGGTATGTAAGGTATCATAAACCCTCTAGTTAAATTTTTTTGTGAAATTGTCAGCGAGACTAAAAACTCACGAGTTTTTCCAAGAAGGCATTTGCTCGAGATTCGTTTATAAATTAAAAATTTTTTCAATTCAAATCCACTTTAGTGCCAAACGAGATATTAATAATGCTTTCATAAGTTTGAAAAAAGGAAAATAATGAAATCTTCTAAAAACTTAGGTACTTTTAATTTTTTATACCAACTAGGCTTTCTTTACTTTAAAAATATTTACAATAGTTTTTAAAAAACAATTGTAGAGTTCTATATTTTTTGAATAAAAATTATTTGCTAGACTTCCTAAATTATTAATAAACAAACAAATAAATCTTCTTAATGTGCTTATATACATTTTATGCTTTAAATACAATTTTACTTAAAAAATTTGTGAATCATTAAAATTATTAATCACATTTTTTTAAATCAGAACTGTATCACTCAGTGACCTCTCATAAAATTGATTAAACTTAAAAATAAATACATATAATTAATTGTTATATGTAATTCATTACATGTTCAGATATTTTTTTTAATTATTATGCATATTTATTTAATATAATACATGCATATTGATTTGTATAATCTACAATGCAGGGGGAAAAGAACTCTCACACATTTTTGGCGCCCATCACTCTCTGAGATATTTCAAAAAAAAAAAAAAAAAAAACAATTCTAAATATAGTTTCCTTGAATTACTCATTTAAACTCATTAGTACTCAATTGAACTGATTTGTTCATAAATGTGTAGTGGTATCATTGAAAAAAAAAAGTAATATCCTTTATTGTTTGTTTCTACTTGTATGTCATTACATAGAAAATTTAAATTGTCTAGAAAAAAAATCGCAGTTATATTGGGCAGTCTTACAATGAATTGAATCACTTTTTCCATTCAGTTAATTATAAAATATTCTTTAAAGAGTATAAAAAGTTTTCAAAGATTGACTCTAAATGGTATAATTGCAATAAAATAACAAAAATTTAAATTTTTTTTATTCAAATAAATAATTTATTTATTTACTAATTTTCAATAACATCACAAATATTTATTAGCAACAAAATAATCAAAAAATGAAACGATTGTAACTTCAGATACAGACCCTATCCTTTAAATCAACATCTAATTGTAATTTTGTAATAAAAATTGGTCTAATGGATTCATCATAAAATTAATTGGATTAAAAATCCCCCATTCTAAAATAGAGAATTTTTAAGTTACCAGTTAATTATCTATAATAATTAATTTTGTTAACCAACTACTTTGCACCATAAGTTAGTTCCCATTGAGCCATTTTTTAAGGATACCCTATTTGCAAAGATTTAATGATAATTAAGAAAGTTATTAATTATGTCTCATTTGGAGAATGGGATACATAAAAAAATTAATACAATAAAAATGCTATCCTCAAAATTCCTTTTGTTGTTGTTTTGGTATGTATGATAAGTTTAATAACACGGTTTTTTCTATCATGTTTTAATTTGTCTCAAAGATAGAGATAGAATTAAAAAAAAAAAGACACAATTTAAACTTAAGGAATACTCAATCACACTGAATCACTTTAATAGAAAAAAAACTTTACTGCAATTATTACTTTAAAAGAAATAGCTATATAATGCAATTTGTAAAAGTTTTGTATATTTTTTTCTATTACAAATTTTTTAACCAATGTTAATGAAAAACAACAAAAATTTTAATTTATCGATTTTTTAATTATTACATAAACCTGATTATTTTAAAAGTTGTATAAACTAAAGATTGTTATCAAGAGAAGTCATTCAGATCGTTTTTACTTATAAACTTCTATACATACCGAATGCATATATTTGAAGAAAATCATTTCCTTTGATTCTTCTTCTCCTTCAATTATCTGAAAAACAAAAAAACATTTTCAATCTTATGAAAGGTATATTGTATAGTTATACTGAAAGGTATATATTATGCATATATTAATATTATATAAATAATATTGGGTGTAGTAAAAAAAAAAAAAAAAAACTAATACCAAAACAAATTATCCTGAAAAACAATCCAAAAATTTTTCTTTTTTCTAATTTAAAATTGAGAAATATTAATGTGATTTTTTTTTAATTATGCACTGAATACATTAACCTGAATTGAAAACTAGTTTATTAAACTCAAAGCTGCTTTATCAAGCCACTGAAATTGAATACTAGCCTTCCATGCATCATTTTAGTCTTTCTATTTGAACCTCATATTTTGTTATAAATTAAGTAGTATGGTTGTTTTGCAATAAATGTTAATGTGTAAAAACATAACTTCACAAATATACCTTCTCAATGACACCATTTACATCTTAAATGAAACCAAATTCAACCATTTCTCAATGAAAACGAATATATGACAAATCTTAAAATAATTTATCTTCTTAAATTTACCATCACATTTAACTCACAATGAAATATATTTAAATTGCATTTTTTACCATAATTCAAGAACCAAGTAGAAATTTATGCTGAAAATTACTGAAATTTGAATGGCAAATTTCAAATAAAATAACAGACATAATATAAATAATGTGTGTCCATCATGAGAAATTCTCCCAATACCGTGTCTCGACGATGACAGTCATTATAAAAGCAGATTATGTTTGGGAGATTTAATATGAATAGGTAGAATCAGTCAGAAATTGTATATTTTATTCTTGTTGCCAGTTTGTGGCAAAAAGAGTAGTTGGTCAGTCTTCATTGAGGTTTTATTCCTATATTATATGCCTAAGCAATAGCTAAATTATAATTTTGACATCCTGAACATCCTTTTTGATAAAAAAAAAATTCATTTTAACAGCATAAAAATCATAAGATAATAGATATTCCTAAGAAATTTTCTGTACAGATAATTTATTAACTTTTTTAGAATTTCAACTTTTCTTTAACTTTCATTATTCTTGAGTTCAGTTTGGTTACCATCACATGATTATTAAGTCATCATTATCTTTGCATTATTAAGATTGATAAATATATCTGTTTAATTCACAAGCATGCTTTTATGTGTTTTGACAGCTACATTATATTTAAATGTCAAGTTTTTATAAAATATTTCATGACATTTTCCAATTAGGCTAACATTAAAAATGGCATACAAAAAAACTTGTATGTAATTAAAAGCCCCGATGTCACAAAACTGAATAAAATCGTACCAATTCAAAATAGACTGCTTATATGGTGACCTATTCCCTTAGCAACTGCCATCCTCCAGACAGCAAAGTTCCAGAGTTTCAGACTGTATATGGTCTCATATTAATAACGACAACAAATGAAAATTTCATACAATGACAAATAAAAATATGACAATCTTTTCAAACAGAATGTGATAATTATTTCAATCATCATCAAAATATACCATAACATTAACTTATTAGAATTAATTTCACTTACAACAGCAATATTTTTAAGCACAACAGGAATTTGTGAATACAGTAATCACTAATGGTGCCACTGCAGGGATTATTCACTATTTCTATTAATTATTATTTATATTACTAATAATTTATTGCAATATGATATTTAACTTATTATTTGAGTACAAAAAAAAAAGGTTCCAAAAGAACTTTTTGTTTTGCTTTATCTTAGAATTAAACTTAAAGAGAAGGGGTAAATGTTTAGCTATACCTCAATCATGTTTTTTTATATGGAGTATTAAACGTGATATGGTTTTCAGACGATATAACTATCATCGAGGCAATAATTCAGAGCCTTAAGCATTGGGAAAGCCACCAAGTGATGAGAAAAAAAATTACATAATTTTTTCCATATTAAAGATTTCACTTTTTAAAAATATTGAAATGTAAATATCATCACAAAGTATAATTTTTCAAAGTCGAAAAATTATTTATCTAATTAGAAATAAACTTTTTCTGATTAAGTAAAAAATGATAAATGACAATGCATTAATGATAATCAAATTATATTAATCATGCAACCAGAGGGCACCACTATATAGGTCAGTTGAGATGAAAAACTTCTAGGCAAAGCCAGGATTACAAGGAATTATGATGGGGAAAGGATGTACTCACAAATGTTCAGGTAGAAATCTGCAATACTGATATATGTACAGCATATAGTATGTATTTATGAAAGTGTGACACAATTAAGGATAAAATTATCCTTCTCGAAATCCAAGTGTAAACATCAAGTAAATATTTTACCTCATTTTTTTATATTGCATGTTTCATATTAATCTCTGTATGACATCATATGCTATAGATATCATATTCTTTTTGACACAATAGGTTTAAATAAGAATAAAAAAATAATATATAATAGCATACATCAACAAAACATTTATTTGATAATAATTAAAGCAATTTTATATATTTTAAAGAAAATGATCAACCATAACTAGAAAATAAAGTAGCTAAATTTAGATAAACAATAAAGAAAGGTTCCCCTTTATCACCTGCTATTCCACTATTCTTAGTTCATTCTTTAGAGTAATAGAAAATGAATTAAAAGAAAATCGTTACTATAATAAATGAACCCACTACTATTTTACTATGCAGACAGTTAATAAAATTCAACACAGTTCAAAGGTCATGCATCTTGATCAAATAATTAGAATGACATCAAATTTGGTAGGAGCTAATGTTAATATTGGAAGAATTCCACCATAAACATTTTAGTTCTGCATGTTGTATATAGAGAGAAATGTGTCAATGTATAATATAAAATAAATGGCAAAGTACATACAAATGAATAACAAAGGCAGAATTGCAGTGAAGCATCCCACTTGATTCAGCACATTCACTTCCCCAGACAGATCATTGTTGTTGTTGTTTCTTATCCCACTTGGCTGGCCAAGCCCACGAGCCCATAAGTACTCATGATTGAAGGGGAAGGAAGCAGCTTCTGTTGTGATGGAGCACCCGTAGGTAGAAGCCTGACTTTTGCTCCGTGGCGCTCTTACAGTCATAGGAGACCGGTACCTACGGTTTAAAGTGGATTCCGAAACACTACAAACATCCATGGCACCACCGGGATTCGAACCCGTAACTTGTGGCACCGAGCGCGAGCGCTAGACACTCGGCCATTCAATTCAGGTCCCAAATTTGTGAATGCCAACGGCACGCGGTGTTCCCAGGTGGTCACCCACCCAAGTACTGACCGCGCCCAATGATGCTTGACTTCGGTGATCTAACGAGAACCAGTATATTCAGCATGGTACGGCCGTTGGCATGGATCATTGTTTATGTTCAAATATAATATGTAACAAAGGAATATTCATTTTAATCCATGACATGTTGTTTCAAGAAGTTATGATCGAGATCCCACACAAATAAACTTTAGAGTTCATATAATCAAACTGGCAAGAATTTATATGGAAATGGATTCCGGAAATGAGAGAGCAATGAAACTGGAAAATTAGAATGTAAAATAACACTTAAATTTGTGAAATAATGCTGCAACAACTGCTAATATAGATTGTAACACAAAAGGTTGGTTGGGTTTTTATGGCACAAGAGCCAGATTTGGCTAAAAACTGCTGCGCCACACAAAGGTGTTTTTGTAAAATTCGGATGATATTAAAAGTAAATAATTGTCATAGGTATAAAAGGTAAACACAAGACAATATAGAAATGGTTAAAATACTAAAAAGTCAATTTCAACATCGAAGTAAAAAATGAAGAAAAATCATGAATATAGCAATAAAACAATTGTTATCTGAATAGGTTAAAGTTGATGAAAAAGTAGTAAGAGAAATGGAAAGTTTAAAAATTTCATATAAAAGTAAAGTCGGATAAAATTTGACAGTCTAAGACCATGTCTTTTATGTCATACTCTACACAGTCGGGAGAACTGTCTGTGGAGAGAGAGGCAGAGTACGACTCCGAAATGGTTTTTCTTTCAGGTGGCTTGGTAAATCTTTTTTTATGTAATAAAATATCTTTAGTTTTGGGATGCAATTTTTTTAGTTGTTTTGTTTGTTAGATGATAGAATATTTTTGTTTTTTTAAATTTTTATTTGTTTTGGTGATTGAGGGTAAATGCACTTGTTGAACGGATTTAGCTTTTGACCTAGCTGTGGTCTGCTGAGGAACAGATTTAGAAATAGAGGGAGCAGATATCAAATTTGCAGACGAAGCAGAGTTTTTAGTTGGTGGTTTTGGAGAGGAAAAAGGCTTTAAAAGTTTAAGTGGTGGGCAAACAATGCCCGTTATGGCAGAGTCGGTTATGACGGAAATGGAACTAGTCGGTTTACCTATGAAAGGTGTAGTAGGAATGTATTTCTTGGTAATATCAGCATAAGAGGTATAGATGGCGAGACTATTTTGCGAGCTTCAGAATGAGGTATGTTGCAGGTAATTTTAATTTCCTGAATTTTTTTTCTCCATTTGCAACTGAGAGCAAGATTTAGAATTAGCGGGATGTGGTTGATGACAATTAACACAATTCGGTTCGGAATATCAATCTGCATACGAGTGACCAGGCGATGCACAGTTTGAACAGGTAAGTTTTCCACGACAAAAATTTTTTGAGTGTCCATAACGTTGGCAATTAAAACATAAGTGGGTTGGAATATAAGGTCGAACAGGGCAGACCAAGTACCCTGCTTTCACTGTTTTGGGCAAGATACAGCCACGGAACGAAAAAATGACATGTTTTGTTCTTAGAATTATCTTATCACTTTATTTCGATTCTGCGAGCAAAAGCAACACCTTGTGCAGATAATCCATCCATTATTTCTTCTGTAGTGCAGTGTAAAAGGTCTGGTTCGGAAATAACACCTTGAGAATAATTTAGGGTTTTATAAGTGGCAACATTAAATGGGAAATCCAAAAAATGTTTTGCACGTACAGCGATTTGGATTGTGAGGTATTAAATGATCGGACAAGGAGATCACCAGATTTAAGTCGTTTGACAGATCACCTGCAATTTTCTGTAGACCTTCGTGAATTTTGAATGGCGATAAGGATTTAGTTATTGTCAGGAGTAGAAAGTATGAAGAAACAGGCAAAGCCTGATATCCAGCTAGGTCTAGAAGTTCCACACTGGAGATCATAAAGACCAATATATGAAGTCGTGGAAGGTGAATTAAGGCCTTAACCGGGGCACAAATTTTCAGAGATAGAAGTCATGAAAGGAAAAGAATCCAACATTCAGTCCCAGATCACACCGCCCACCATGGAGCCCAATAAGGGAAAGCAAATTCCTGCCTTAGTGCTATACAGTCAGAGCCACTCCCTGGAATGACCTCCACCCTTAACAAGATGCCCAAGAAGTGACCCATCACTTGAATCCGGAGCAATTCCAAACACGAGGGACTGGAATTGCGAGCAGATTGATACACCCGGAGACTGAGGCGTACCGCCCGACTACAAGGCAGAGGCCAAAGGAATGTGTTGCCCACACCAGAGGCGCAACTCTAGCTGGACTCAATCCCCAGGACCCTCTTTTCCTGAGACATGGGTCAGAAAACTGACATTGTTAGTGAAACCATATATAACACAGAACCAATAAGGGAAATAAACAATATTAGTCTAACTACACACACGCAATACAAAAACAATTCAAGAAACAACGTAAATCCAACTCAGAAATGACAAAAAACAAATAAAGCAAGAGCTCTGAAGATAACAGACAAAAAATACACAGCGTAATGAGACAATGATACGACATAATAATGAGGTCTGTGATCTGGATGATGAAAAAGGGGAAAAAAAGAAGACAAAAGGATGAAGGAAAAAGATCACTGGGTAACCCCGGGGTTGTGACACCCGTACACATCTGAAGAAGATGCGCCCTTGAGAGAGTGTAATACAAAAGGAAGCCTAATAACACATTGACCAATTATCCAATCCATACACTGAATTTGCTGAAAGTGTGAAACAAACAAAAAGAAAAATCAGCATACCACAGTGGTACAAGTTACCAGTCTTGTTAGAATAACATTCTAAAAACAAAATGAATCAACAGCAAATTCAGTTGTGCAGCCAAATTAAAAAGGCATTTTAATTAATGCAATGCAATTTTCCGAATTGTACAATTCTGTTTTAATGTTAAATATTGTACAATTGTGTGAGTCAACAGCCTAATTTACAGGATAATTGATCTATTAATTATCATGCAAATCAAAATTCTACAGAATTCATTCATTCAGAATTTTTCCTGGCCAAGGATTGTCAACTTGATCATGACAAGGCATCCAATTGTAGATCATATATGGATAGTAATAAAGAACCATCAATAAGACTTCTGTAACATTAAAATTAAGTTGTCATGCTACATCTACAACACTGCTATTACCAGCTATATGTCGTTGACAATTGTAGATGCAACAATTATCATAAAAGGTTCTGAAAACAATTTGTTTTCCGGTACACTAAATGTTTTTTAAAATTTTCAATTATGCTTTCAATGCAATAATTAATAAAGGGTTCTTATGTAGGTTGTGATGAGTTCTAAAATCATAAAGACCACCATGTTAGAAAAAATATAATATAACATACATAGAAGATACAACAATTTTATAAGCAACATGCTGTAATTACACAAATGCATGTTAAGCTAAGCTGGTCCTTGGTATTTGTTTATAGCTCAAATTAAAACTGCTGTTGTAAATAAACTGTAAATTTGTACATTCTTATAAATTTATAAATTCTAACCCATGTTTTATGCAAATTTTGTTAAAATAAATTACAACAATACCCAGTTTCTCCTATTGGTAATCACTATTTTATATTCTATATTTATATATATAAGAATTCTTTTTCCACAGCCATTTTAGTTTGATGCTATTCCAATTATTAAGTTGATCTACAAATGCCTAAGTAATGTTAATTTAACTACAAACAATCTGTATAACATTGCATTTAAAAATCTCTAATTTCAACATTCTGAAAAAGTTGATTAGAATTTTTAATTTTTCATATGAATGCCATACTGTTTTTTTTTTTCGAGAAAAAATGACATCATAAAAATTTGTAGAAAATTAAAAAAATATATTTTTAATAGCAAGATACAAAATTAGCAATTTGGAGATTTATGAACATCAAAATAATTCCATAATAAACATTTCATTTATTGATATAAGAATAAAATGTTAAAAAAGTCCTTATCTATCTTGTTTAAATCTGTAAGAAAACTCAATGATGAAATTACAGCAGCTAGGTTTATTATAGTCATCACATTTCAAATATCAAAGATTTAAAAGAAAAGAAATGTTTGATGTAAAAAAAAAAATAACATTTATAAAAAGATAGGAAATAGTTTTGAAGTAGTTATAACAAATAAATTCTATATACAATCCTACTTTCAAAAGCATGCATTAATAAATTAAAGGATTAAAAAAATATTTATTAAGAAATGAATAAAAATATTACCCTAGATACTTGATGTTGTGCTAATAATAACGAATGAAGGGAATTTATAAAATCAGGAGTATATCTCAAAACTTGTAAAATACTATTAATAAAACAAGTATTTCCACAGTTAGGCAAACCTAATGTCCAAACTTTAATTTCATTTTCTTCTTCCTCCTCTTCTTCTTCTTTAACATCCAGATCGTCTTTCACTTCAGACTTCATTTCAATTGAAGAAATGCAATTTGGTGAAGCATTTTCATCCTGTGTTAAGTCTATCATTTCAACATTTTTATCACCCATTTCTTGATTTCTTAACTGTTTAACATCACAGCTGTCATCTTCTTTATAATGAGCTGCATTCAAGTATTTGGTAGTCCTTCGTAACGAAAGTCTACTACGTTTAGGAAGAGGACCATTCATTCCAAGAGGACAAGATATATTTGAATGGTTTGAAGAGAAAAATGTTTGACTAACTTCAGCTCTTGCCATCTAAACAGAAAAAAAAAATAATAAATAAATAAATAACATTTAAACAACATAGAACTAATTGTCATATCTGCAGTACTCATAAAATATAATAATTTAAATTTATTTTAAATGTTTCTAGCATAACAGCATTTCACTACAAAAATTAACGTAAAACACAAAACATTGAAATGTAACACTGTCATAAAAAATTTCATGACTAGTTCAATTTTTTTTATAAAAATATATTTTAAATATTGCAAATCTACTGCAGCATGCATGATATAAAGGAATTACCCAGAAGATACAAATGTATTTTTAAAAAATACTAAAAATATCTCTAATTCAATAAATGTATTTAACAGGTTTAATACAAGAAAAAAATTATCATAAATATAAAACATTTCTAATTATTACATAATATAGCTAATTATTTTAAAACTGTTTAATTGGCACAAACTTCGAACATAATTTAAATTCTACTATGCAAATATAAATAACTAAATAAATATAAGGCAATGTTCCTTTGACTAAAATATTCCACATTTTCTTCTAATTAATGCCACGAGTGATTAGAGAGTGGTCTGAATAAAATCCAATAGGTAGAGTTATTTTTAGTGTTAATTAAAGATTGTAATTTTTCATAATTTGACTGCTGCTGAATATAGATAACTTAAATGAATGTAATACCATTATGTAAGTATATGTCATATGATAGATTTTTTGATATTCAAATATTAAATATTAATTTTGATAAGTTTTATTGTTGTTGCTTCATTAATATGAGGAATGTTAAGAGAGTGGTTTTAATGAAATCCAATGGGTAGAACTATTGTTTTTACAGAGTCAATTGAAGATATGATTTATTGCAGCTGTTGAATATCAATAAAATTAGGTGAAGTTAATATAAATTCATACAATTTTGTAGATATATCTCATAAAATAGCTTTTTTGATATTTAGTTGTTAAAAATTAATAATGATAATTGACTATAGGCTGCATTATCGATGTTGCATAACAATATCATCAAAATAAAATATTAGTCATTGCACAAATAGATGGTAAAGTATTGAAGGCACCCCCTGAGCCATTGGTCTCAATGGCAGTACTACAACACAATCCAAATATATTTTTAATAACATAAGAAATGATATCATTTGCTTTCAAATGACTACTACTTGACAATTAGTAATAATTATATGGCAACATTCAAAATCAAATGAATAAAACATTGGAACAAGTGGGAATGAAACAATTTGATTGATAAATGACATATGATAGTGAATTACATCTTGAGCAACAATTCGAAATGAATCAATTGAATGCATTTGCACAATAAAAAATTCAACGATTACTGCATTAACAAAAACAAGTTTATGATAATGCAAGCAATAAATGATCAAAATGTTGGGATGTATTTCTTAACACCAGGTGGCACAGAAAAACATTTTTTCCTTTCATTGATATTGGCAACCATATATTCACGAAATAAAGTTGCATGAGCAATCGCATCTTCTGAAATAGTGGCAAATCTACTGGATGGTGGCTAAACATATTCAGCACTTAAATCGCAATTATATATGCAATATACTTAAATATCGACATGTAACATTTCAAAATTATCATGAATTGGTTAAACAATGCTAATTATATTGGACAGCTATGCTAATTATATTTATAATAATACATAAAAAAAATCATTATAAGTATTGGATCAAGCATTGCAAAATTTACATAGAAATAAAAAACTATGCAAAGCTGCTCTAATACTATTATCAGGTGATTAATATCAGATATTACGTGTTATACCATGTTCTACACCAGCAGATAAATTGAATGTATGTTTAAAAGCATCTAATTTATGGATACATGTTAATAAACTTACATTGATGGCAATCATATATGTTCATTTGTAAAAAGATGCTGCTGTAAAATAATTATTGGCTATTGGAAATGGCAAAATTACATTTAATAAATCAATAAAGTGCATAAAATTACCAACTGATTTTCATAGTATCACACACTCAAAGACTCTATTCAACATGCGTTTTCACATATTAACATTAAAAGAAACATCACTAAACATCAGAATTCAGCAAGTGTTATTACCAACAAACATCTATTTATAAATCAATAGTTTCGTCAATCAGATGAAGTAAAATATTCAACAGAAATTTTGTATTCACTTTTTAATTGGATTGTAACCACACATCACAAATGTGAAAGTGTTCCTATCCTTCTTATAAACATTGGTACCAGATTGGCAGTCATAACATTGTCATCAAATCAACAATTTTAACAGAGAAATTCAAAAAAGATGTGCTGCTAACATGCATATCAATAAAAACAGGCATATCATTTCAATTTAAATAATTGTAATTTCCAATTAAACTGGCTTTTGCAATAACAATTAACAAATCACAATGTCAATCATTGCAAATATCTAGATTGGTTTATAGAGAATCCATGTTTTTCTCATGATTATATATTACATGCTCTTGTGTAGGAAAACCAATAGATTTGTTTGTATAGGCATCAAATAGAATAATCAGAAACATTTTATGTCCAAGAGCAATGCGATGATCTTGAATATAAATTATTAATTAATTAATTATGATTTATTTATTTCAAATAAAATTAGTACTTAAATAATCTTGTTTATTTTATAGTTTTCTTAAAATATCTAGAAGAAACTAAATTCATATCAGCATTTAGTTCTTTTAATACTTGACAAGTGACAAATAATTTGTTAAATTTAATGGCTCATACAATATTGATATTAATTATAAATTATTAGAAGCATAGTATATCTTATGACAATGAAAACAAGTAAATGTATGAAATACAACAAGATTGCATTTCCATATGCAATCAGTAATTTAACAAGCTGAAGAATAAAAATAGAAAAAAAATTTTATTAACACATACAATTCAATTCACATAATTTTAAATTGAATAAATGAATTGGTATCAAGTTCAATTGTTCATATTTAATTCATATATATACTGAAAGTTAACAATAACAAAGCATACTCAGGCCTGTTAGTTATTAAATACAATATAAATTTTCACCGAAATATTGTGTATAGAGAAATTAAATATGTTTCCAGAAATATATTTTTTATCAGGAAAGCTAAAAATATTCTAAATAAATAAATTATTTTGCAAGCAATACTCAAATTAATTCTTTACTTCTTACATTTTTTAATCATTAGCTTTTAATCAACAATAATCAAAGATAATTATTTAGCCTCAAAGTCATGATAAATTTAGTTACTGATTGCTATTAAACAGGGATATTTTATTAATTTTTTTGCCATGACCCTGGTCTGTCACACCCACAAGATTTTAAACATATTTCTAAATACTGATATATTTATATATCCTTTGAATAATTTACTTTACAAAAAAAAAAAAAAAACATTAAAAGACTTATAACTAGTGTCTTTCATTTATAAGGCTTCAAAATATATAAGTAAATAAAAATATATAAATATAAAGGAGCATTTTAATTAATATACATAGTAGTCAGTTTAAAAGTTCAACAGCATCTAATGTTTTCATATTACAACTAGATTTCTACCATAAATACTAAATAAATATAATTAGAATATGAACTAATACTGTTATTTATAAATATTTTTTAATCTTCGTTTCATTATAAATTTCTCAGTTTTATACTGAAAAACATTTTAGAAGATATTTTTACTATTTGTGAACATTAACAATTACTAGGGAAAAACTAAACATTAATTGATATCTATTCTATAAAAATAGCATTGGTTATTCATTTTAAACATAGGTAAATACCAAAATATTACTAAAAAAATCTACAATATTTAATGTTTGACAAGTTTAAATTGCAATCCGAACAATATTATAAATTAAAATATACGAAACTGATAACAATGTAGAAGAAAAATTACCTTCATTAGAATTAAGACACTTGTCTTCTTATGACAGAAAACAAACTACCCTCGATTAACATGTGCCCATCGTAGAATAAATAGAATAAGTACTACGGAAGTAACTAAAAACATGTAATTGTTAACGTAGTAATTAAATCAGTAAAGATATTTGAAATTTTTTTAATTTTAATTGATTAATAATAAATTAGTAAAAAAAATTACATGAATTTAAAATAGCGCGCGCAGATAAAATATATTGACTGGATACAAATTTTTTACTTGGGTACTAACAGCCGTCTCCTTTCCCCCCACAAATACAAATTCGTTGGAATCACAGTGACAGTGAAAAAAAAAACACAAATAATTACAATTTTCTTATATATATATGTGCATTTACTTATTTATTTAAAAAATTAAAATTAATATTTTATTGACTAGAAAACTAATAAACATTTAAATTAAAAGCATTCAGGAAATTGATTTTTGACAATTGAAGCTTATTTCAAAGGAAAGTAATACATGACTTTTATTTATTTTTTCATCACGGATATTAGCAAAGAGAGTTTCAGTGAAAACAACCATTAGCCTTCCTTGGCTTGCACTAAAACAATTTAGTTTGGCATTTTTAATTTAATATTTAAATAGCAAAGGATAAATCTAAGTTCATTAACAGTATAAGTAACCAACAAATTCAATAAAAAAATATACTAGATTTTTTTTTCTAAAATGTTTGTTGAATATTATGTATTTACTTTAATAACGAAAGAAAAATAGAGAAATACCCACCCAAAAGGCCTAATTCACCAGGAAAGTTTTATGACTCGCAGAGTTTCGTTTCGTCTTACCAAGGCATAGATGTACAACAACAAAGTCAATCAATTGAAAAGAAGGAAGAAGTGGGAGCAATATAATAAGCAAGACATTTAAAATGAATTCGTGATAAAAACTAAGAGTAAAAATCTAAAATCCAGTACTCTGTGTCAAATGCACTACAAGGACAGTTAGGTTTCGCGGTAAAAAGATATTACGCCAAAATCTATCATTAAAGTCGCCAAGTAAACAAACAAAATGGCTGCCGAAGTTTGGTGTCGCCGTAAAACAATATTTCGCTAAAATTCGCTATTACATCAATGTTAGTAGACAAACAGCAATAACGTCAAATTTTATTCTTTAAATTGCCTTTATGTCAAATTTTATTACTTTAACGCCAAAATTTTATTCCTGAAATACTTTACAGCAAATCTTATCACTTTAACGCCAAATTTCAGCAGTATTATGCAAAAAAATTTATGCTTAATTGCCTTTACGCCAAATTATATCGCTTTATCGCCAAAATTTTACCTCTATTACAACCAAATTTTAATAATTTGCTTTTAAACCAAATGTTATAGTTTTAACGTCGAAATATATTCCTATTTTGCCAAAATTTTATTGATAGATTGCTTTTAAGTCAAAGTTTATCCTTTTAACACCAAATTATTACGTGGAATTTTTTTTTTTTTTTTTTTTTTTCAAAAAAAAAATTGCATCCTTTTAACAACGATAATAATCGCTATTACAATAAAATTACACCAAAATTATACGCCAATATGCTAATTTTTTTTCTATTATTTCATAAAATATTTAATGTTATTTACTGATTTTGAATGATAAAAAAAAATGAAGAATTCAAAGAATAACTTACATTTCATGTATCCTTTTTTTTTTTTTTTTTTTTTTTTTTTTTTGAGGCGAAAAAGCTCTTCTTATTACCTCAATAAAACCTTTCCTTGCATAGCTATATCTATATCGGTGAAAATCTAGAATACTGTGCCCCAGAGAAAGTTACCATTCTCGCAACCCGAAATATTTCGATAATGTTCGCCAATTTCTTTAGGGTTACAATACTGTAATTAAGAATTAATAACTTCTTTTTCTGAACAATGTAATAATTTATTGCTGCTTCGATAGTTATTTTTCAATTTTTTTATTTATATAAATAATAAAGGAAATATATATCCTTTTAAATTGCTATACATTATTGATTGTGAGATTGTTCTTATAACGTGCATCGGCCACTGATACAAAATATAAACTTTTCTGAAGTTGCCACTTATAAAAATAAAAAACGATTTTATACTTTATTAGTAACTTATATTTGATTATCAAGCAATTATTTCCTTTTTAATGTTGTTGACATAGTTAAGGTTTTGTGACAGCCGTTATTTGATTAATTGCCATTTTTTGGGGCTAATGCCCGAAGAAAATGTTACTTTTAATGCTTACGACGCTAGTTCACGGGATCGAAAGATTGAAATTTTTCTGTGGTTTTTGTGATGTTTCTTTTTAATTCTTTCGACGTAGTTAAGGTGCAACTATTTGAATTCGTCCTGAAAAATGTAACTTTTTAATTTTAGAGCTTTAATTCACGGAAGAAAAAGGCCGTTGGAATGTATTAAATTTTTTTTGTGGTTTTATGACGTTCTCTTTTTCATCATTCATTTGATATGGCTTTGCAAAGGCGGGCTTTAGTGAGGCATTGTAAAGATCATTTTCGCCTGCAACAAAGAATATAACAGAAAACTAACTGCAGGAGTCATTATTATTTACTTAGCGACTTTGCATCCTAATATATTTGGCACAAATGGTACAGGATTCTAGATTTTTATTGCCATATCAAGTAAATGAAAAAAAAACAAGAACAAAATCACAAAACCACAGAAAATTTAATACGTTCTAGCGACCTTTTTCTTCCATAAACTAAAGTTCAAATGTTACATTTTTTTTTTTTTTTTTTTTTTTTTTTTGCGATAATTCAAATAACGGTTGCTACAAAACCTTAACTGTGTCATCAGCATCAAAAGTAAAAAAATTTAATAGGTTTGAGCGGCATTTGCCCCGTGAACTAATGTTCTACAAATAAAAAGTAGCATTTATTAGCATAAAATCAAATAACTGTTGTCACAAAACCTTAATCATGTCAACATCATTAAAAAGAAAATAATTATTTAATAATCAAATATTAGTTATTAACAAAGTCTTTTTTGTTGTTCGTTTCGTATTTTCAGGAGTGGCGACATCATAAAAATTTTTTATATTTTGTATCAGTTGGTGGCATACCTTATAAGAACAATGTGGAAATAATCAATAATTTATAAGAATAGTTATTTAAATGAGTATATATTTCTATTCCTATTCACTATAAATAAAAATTCTGCAAATAACAATCAAATGTATTGTTCGGAAAAAGAAGTTACACAGTATTACAACTTCTTTATGGTTACAGTATTTATTGTAACCCTAAAGAGATTGGCGAAACATTCCGGGTTGCAAGATTGGCAATCTTCTCAGTGGTACAATATTTTAGATTTTAACCAAATTAAGATAAGAGACGTTTTTCAATTAGCAAAAGCTTTAATTGCTGTACATTCGAGAATTATTAAGAAATTTTCGTCAGCACATTTATAAAAGATGTGTGTTAGTAACAGCATAAAATGCTAACACCAATTTGAAGTTATTTACAGAAGTTTTCAGTACACTATTGGAAGGAGAAGAGAGACACAATGATATGTTACTAATAAATTAAGCTACACCAATAAAAAAAACTGACAATTATTTGCATTGAATGAAATTAGTGATTAGAGCTAAATGACTGATCTAGGAAGAAATATTTAAATTTGAAAAGGCACATATGGCTCAAAATATTAACTAACGAAGAGTTGAAGCCTGAAATGACTCTGAATTAATTTTCATTTTTTTTCAATGTAAGACTTTCTAATGTAAATCCATCATATACATACATTAGCAACTGGGTACATTAAAAAAAAAAAAGTGCCTTAACTGTTCATGTGCATGGTATGAACTATTAATCATGAAATTGAAAAGCAAGGAGTAAATTTTGTTACAGAAAATGTTAAGAAGAATTTGTTAACAAGGAATAAATTTTCTTTATCAAAAAAAAAAAAATAATAAATAAATAAACTTCTGTCTGTTAATAGTTCAAACAAACATTTCAATTTTTTTTCTTTTGAAAGCCTCAATGTTATAGAGTAGAATCATATTCAGCCCCTTTTCTAATATGGCAAAAATACAATTCAGACCTATTTCACTAGTTAATTTTTATTAAAAAGTTTTAATTGTTAATGCATGACTTTATGTAAAAAAATAGTTAAAATCAGTAAAAATTAAATTACAAATTGAAGGAATGTTTTTTAAACAAAAATAGATATTGAAATAATCTCTCATAATCTTTTTTTATTGTTAATTGGATCTAGTAGCATTGCATAAAGTATTCTCATAAGAAACAACCAATTTGAACAAACATTAAAACTGATTAACCTTTTACACATTATAAGTAAATTATTTTCATAAATATAGATAGATTTAAATCAATCACTATCAACAAAAACAATTACAATTTAATTATTTTGCTGTTTTGAAAGAGAACAACTTATGAGCTACCAGATAATTTACAAGTAACAGTATTGAATAATATTTAACATAATTTATTGCAGGCCTGCTACTGTTAAAACTTGCCATAGCAAAATATAATGACTCAAATTTTCTTCATGTCATGTTATTCCTATTGGTGATAATAGTGAAGATTACAACATTTTTTTTCTCATAATTTAAAAGGGGATGAAGGTTAAATTTAATTAACAGTTAACGAAAAAAAAAGAGTTAATTCAAGCCCAAAGACCTCTGAAACAATTCTAAACATCACCAAGTTAAAAATTTTTGTTTGGTTGGTTATAAAATAATTTTAAAAAAAATTGGTCTTTTGTAGTTATTTTCTGTGATGAGTCTTACTATTTTACATTGATTTTGGAAAGAAAAAAAAAATGTTTAGAGTGATGCAATTTTCAAACAAATGATGATTCATTGAATTAGTATATCACTTTTTTTTTTTTTTTTTTTTTTTTTTTTTGGCTGGAGTTTTGTTAATTTAATCTGGAGGGTTCTTTATATATGACCATATTGAGATTGAAATTAATATCTATTAGCAAATTAACACATTAAAATTAATTGATAAATTTAAATTAATTTTAACTTTGCAATAAATATTCAGTTCTTAGATTTTAAATAAAAAACTTTTAACATAGATTGACATACTAAATAATTTTAAAAAATAAATGTATAGAAAAAAAAAATCATATGTTTTATTAATTATTAGTGATTTATGCATTTTATATGTTTCTTTTTTGTATATTTCATTAGGTGCAAAATGTTCACAAATTGTTATTTTCCAAGAAAAAATTTAAAACATGAAAGTAAATTAATATCAATACATGCATAAGTAAACTAATACCAATCATCAAAATAAAATTTTATTGCATGCAAATTTTATAATTATTATTGTTTCAATGAATTTTTATGATATATCAGCTGTTTGCCTGCTGTGTCCAGTATTTATATATATATAAATACTGAAGAGCTAAAAGACAAGGGATAGCAATATGCAAATGAGAATAATATTGTATAAGAAGTGTTTAAATGATCTGGTATAATTATGAGTTTCTGGTATAATTACGGCCGCAGAAGAAAATTAACAGACTTTGAAAACAGAATGCTAATTGGAGTTAGACACATAGGCATTCTGTTCCAGAAATTTTTAAGGAATATTTCCCACAGTGTCAAGAGTATGCCGGAAATATAAAATTTCAGGTATTATTTCTGAGTGATTGATCACATCTATTTAATGGCCAAGCCCAGTGGCATGCATGCAGAGCACTTAGATTTAACAGATAAGAAACACCTGGTCAAATAATAGTAACAATGTGGGATACATAATATACATTAGAAGAAAGCAGAAAAATTTGATGTACATGTGATGTAACAAAAAACCAACTCGATGTAGTAAAAAACTGACACGAGTGTCTTTACATATCTTCGGTTGCAGCCGGATCTTCTTTTGGTTTCATGAAGATATCTGTTGGACCCTAGATAACAGGAAGAGTATTGCCTGATCAGATAAATCATGATTTCAGTTGACAGTAGGGTTTGCATGTGATACAGATCCCAATTGGCTGAAGTTGGATAGATGGACTTTTGTAAACAAAGCTAGTGGTGGTTTTAAAATTGTGTGGGCTATTTTTACATGACATGGTCTAATTGAAGGAATCATTAACTGGAATTAGATATGTACCCAAATAAATATGGAATTGTCCAGAATAATGCCAAATTTGCTCGAGATTGGTTTGAGAAACATTGTTGAAAATTCAGTAAATGATTTGGCCATATCCCCAAATATGAAATTGCACAAACATGCATGGGATATGGTAAAAAATTCAGTTCATTAAGAAAATCATGCACCAACGAGATTATTGCAATTATGGATGGGTGTAAAGGCAGCATGATTGATTATTTCTTTAGGTAACTTCTAATGACTTATTGAGTCAACGTCATGTTGAATTGCTCCACTTTGCTGTAGAAAAGGAAGTATCCCTTGTCTTTTGACACATTAATGTATATTGCCATAAGTACCAATAAAGGTTTGTTTTAATAATCTTCCATAAACAATGCTTTCCATTAAAAAAATTGTGTTTTGAATTGCATAAAAATTTTCTTATTTCATATTTTAAGTTTAATTCTTATTATTTTTAAACTTTTCATCACACTATAAATGTAGTATAATACTTTTGTACCTAACAAAATTACATAAATAACAAGTTTATAATTTTCGTCATAAAATTTTTAAATGTGTTATGAGAAAAGAAGATATATTTTATTTGTTGTTGTAATGAATGTGAAGTTTTATAAATGCATTAAAATAAAATCTATGTATCTTATATATCCTACACACTAAGTTAAGATTAAAAAAATTTAAATAATACAGAAAAAAATTAATACAAATTTTAAGCTTTTAATATTAAGTAACATGTTTATTCATCAACATATGAATATAAATAAATACAAGCTATAAATTTATTATGTATTGATTTAAACTTTAAATCTATAGAAAAAAAGCACATCAAGAAAACAAAATGTCATATTAACTGAAAATAATAAAAGCAGCCATTATAGAAAGAATATTTATTGGTCAACCACATAGGACTTCCATGTGTCAGAAATAACAACGATTAACAGAAACAAATTTAACATGAAATAATAAAAAAGAAATACATTATAAAAATGTATGATTCTATAGATTCTGAAAGATGATATGAATTAAAAATTTATGTACAATAAAAAGTATCTGTATCTCATATGTTTATAAATTAACACAAAAAGTTATATCTCAGTTCACAGATTTGCTCAATATGAAAAAAACATACACATCAGAACTTGATAAACAAATGTTATAGCTCATTAATTGGCTTCAATAAAAGAATGTATTTATCAGCAGACTGACCTGAAATTGAATACAGATTACAATTTTATAAATTATAAAATAAAATTTTCAAAACTATAAAATTCTAATTTAAACAGTTAAATTTTTTAGTTATACAATTAAACCTTTTGGTTTAAACAAAAACAAAGAATATTTTTTTCTCATTTTAATATTAACTATTTTTCTAAATTTTAGTTACTTTTATGTTTTTTAACTTTTTCTTTACATTCAGGAAACATAAATAAAATTATGATTTACATTAAAATTTTTTAATTAAGACTATTCTATTAGTGACTTTTAAAATAATGTCGTGAATCAATTGTTTTATCAATCTGTGAGCCATTATACATTTTTTTATAAATTAAATCAGAACAATAGCACAGAAACAATCAGCAAAGTGTAAAATGAAAATTTTTTGAGATAAATAAGAACTGTACTTATAATGAATTTTAAATTTATTCTGGTAAAAGGAATTTTAAATCTCAAAATAGATCACATATTTTATAATGAAGAAAGCAGTTAAATGTTTGATTGTTTCTGTAGTAAAAAATGTATGAATATTTGTTAATTTCCTTTAGATTTCTATATACATGCTGAATAATAAGCAATAATGATTTTCTTTTTGCAGAATTAATACAATGAATTTAATTTTGAATTAAAAAATGCCTTTTACATATTTTTAATATAAACTAAACAAAATGAAACATTAGTATTTAATTTTAAAAAAATGAATTTAATATAGCAGAATTTCCTTTCTCTTAATAAGGGGGGGGGGTTAAAACTACTAATTTATTTGGGTTTTATAATCAGTTTTTTTTCTTCTTGCATCTTATGAAATTAGAAAGCAAAATTTTTATTGATATGATTAAAAATAATGTTATTACTAAAATGACTTACTGGGAAGCAGTATGTCCAGAATAAACAAAGATTGATCTGGTATATTTATCACTACCTAAAAAAAACCCAAAAGGATTTTAATTAAAAATTCTTAGTTTAACAGATTAAAAGCATATTATATATATGAATATAAAATACAATGAGAAAATATACAAATACAAGTATAAGCTATTTTTTTCTTCAAATTGCACTTATATACAGCAACCAAAGAAATAAAGGTATAGGTGATTTACATTACAGAGTTCCTACGGAAAAGAATGCCCTTATTTAAAATCACATAATTAAATAAAATACTTATTATAAAATTTCTCTAAATCATTTAAAAAGAGAAAAATTTCAAGAAAGAGCTATTGTTTTGGGAGAATTTGAAATAAAATATATTAGAATTTCTTTACTCAAAAAAGAAAAAGAATTACTCATTTGTTAAATAATTCGAAACTTTCAAGCCATTAAAATCTGGGACAGCAAAAAAATAAATGAGAATTAGGAAAACAGGGTATAAATCAGTGGAAAATAATTGGATGAACCTAGAGGTGGTAGATTTAAGAATACACTGGTAAGAATGAAGGTGACAGCGAATATATAAATGGTAAAAATTTTTTTTTTTGCTACAACCTTTTTAATTGAAATGACAACAAAAATAGAAAAATTATTATGTGGTTATTTTCTAAAGGAATAAGTATCCTCATATTATAAAAATAGAAAATCATGCCATTTCTATTAACATTTAAAAAAATTTTACTTTTCCCAACTGTGTGCTATTGTTTAACCAAATGACCGAACTTCTTTTTCATATTTGTTAAAAGTTTTATTTACATTTCAACTCTTTGATAAATTGCTAAATATATACAAAAAGGTTCTTGACATAAAAAATTTTAAACTTAATGATTAATTAATTAATTTTTGATTTGATAGTCAATTAAAACATTATTATATAAGTTTTAATATGACACAGAAATATTTCTTTAATTTTAACCCTTATAAATGTGAACATTTTAAATTATATTTAAATAGGGAAAAAAAAGACAATTTGGATATAAAAAGAAAATTAATTAAATTCGATTTAAAAAACTTGCTCGTAAGTTTTTTGGAACACGTCTTAAATATTTGTGCACTAAATTTTGCAGTTCTAGAATGATTTTACCTCTATACTACAGGCTTTACATAGATATTGAGAATTATTATCATTTGCAAAACATTCACAATACTGAATTCAAGAATAATTAAACTGACATAACATAATATACAATAAAAACTTGAAGAACTAACTTCATCTGTGACAGCATAATTAGCAGATGCTCCGATTCGCAGTTGTAATTCTTGAATTTTTTCTATTGGGATGTGAAACAGCATAGACAATTTTGCAGTTAAGTAAGCAACGGTGAGTTCATGTAAATACACAGCTCTAAAAACTAAAACACAAATTTATTGCTACTTAAATTTATAAATAATATCCTTTACACAAAAATATCAATAAAAGTAATGTATAATTCTGTGTTTTCACAATGGCATTGTGATTGTTTTAATAATATTATAGGGCATTAGCCAATAATTACAAGAAAAAAAAGTAAAAGCAATTTTACTGCAATTATTTTGTAATACGCAATAATTCTTTAATCAAATTACTCATTTGCATGCTTTATATCCAAAATCCTAAGAATAATGTGCTATATTTTTTAGGTAATACAATAATACAAAGATTTAAAAATTAAGTTTTAAAATGAATGATGGATATTTAAAGAGAAAAATTGACAGTGTTCCATAAATTTTATTTAAATTAAAACACAAATAAAATAAATTATTATAAAAATGAAAAAAAAAACTTTTAGTTTTGATAATGGTAATAAAAAATAAGTTTCTATTCTCTATATCCTTTTTAAAAAGCTTTATAACTAACTAAAACAACAAATGTATTAATAAATTTTGTAGACTACTACGCTAAAAATTGCTAAAAACAAACGTGAGAAAACTTATGTCACATAATTCTTTTAAATATAATTCATTATTTTAATAATAATATTGTTTATTTATCATCACCATACAACTTTTTGGAATTATAAGATTTTTACCAGAGATATTATAACAAACTATTTCATTACTATCATACTTAAACACATAATTAAAATATTAATATACTCCTAAATTTAAATCTTCTTTAATAATTAATTTATAATTTTTATATGTAATTTTTTTAAAATGCAGATACGAAAAATTCTTTATAGTTATGGAATTTATACATATTTCCTTTATTAATCAATTTATTGAATCAAGATATAATATTAATTAATATATAAAGAGAATTATAATGATAGAAACTACTGTAGAAAAAACTTTCATGAATTACCAACCTTCTTCATGAGGTAAACGGGCAAATATAGCTTTTTTCGCTAATACAGGCCTAAAATATAAAAGGAAATTTTACTGAGTATAATTGTACAAATAATTAATAAATATTTATACATCTTAAAATCAAAGGGAAAAAATTACATTAGATAGCTGATTTAAAAGAAAAAATTCATCATTAGCATCGCCTTCTAGCACAACTTTTAAAATAAATAAAATAGCTCAAATCTATAAAATTATTGTATTATAAATATTTTTTTATCTATATGTCTAAATTAATCTGAGAAAATACGCTAAACTATAAAAAAAAAAAACCCATTTTTTCCAAGAGCAAATTATAAGGACTATAAGCATATGGTATATAAGCATGTGGGTTCTAACAACCTTCATAGTAGGACAAGAATATCACAGCAAATCTAAAACATATAGGTTAAGGAAATATGATAAATATATATATATATAGAAAAATATTGGTAGAATACCAAGTGCTTATGCTAAAAAGCATTGCTTTATGACAAAATTTAATAACATATGTTGTTATTATTACAATCTTCATTTTTTCAAGTTTGTTTTATTGCATAAAAATCTGGCATCTTTTTAGCAATGCATACCCTTTTAGTATCATGTGGCACACTAAAATTTCAGCTAGTATGTTCATTAATATTTAAACTGTCTTTCTAAATGATGGATGAGACAGATCCACTGATTGGAAGCACAATCCACTAATTTGACCTTAATTGCTAATGAATAGCAGTCATTCTTAAAATTTTTTTGATTTATGATCTCCTTTCAAATTTAAAAACTTCCACCTCTGAATGTGTAATAAAACTATATTTTATTTAAAAAATATAATAAATCGGATTTGAAAAAATAAGTGTAAATATTCCCAAGAAATGAAAAATGACTGCAATATTTACAATTAAAAAAAAATTATGAAAGGAAAAATAAACAATATTATTAACAAAAAGTTATAAAAAAGGTTAATTTTTAATGTGAAACGATTTAACTTTTAACACAAAAATATAAAATAAACAGATGCAATTTTCTAAATTTTTTTGTGTGGCTTCTATAGAGATCAGGATCTATACTTTAAGAACAATTGGCCAATCTTGTAACCTCATAACACACAAAAATGAGATGATGAGAACTTCATAACAAGATGTAGATGAGAACAGATTTTCATCTTCTGACGAGAACTTTATAGCAAGAGTAGATGAATCAGAATTACTTGTCCACAATAAGCCTGATATTGTTACAGATTATTGGAGTTTTGAGCACCTTCAATATCCTTATACACACACTATTTAATAAACCTGTTTTGTAGATCATACTTGCATTCCTTCATTTGTCTATTTTTTCTATATTTCTAGAGAACACATAAGATATTTCCTTCTTATTTTCTTAAGCAAAACTTATCGGTTTTGGTAGACCAGGCCTACCTTTGAAATTTGTCAAAACCCTTTTAATATATATATATATATATAATTGTAGAATAAATTCACTTATTAAAACATTACATATACATTTACTGTATTTTTAATATTCAAATTTTTATTAGCTTTGAAAATATTTCTGTGGCCACCTTGCTTTTACAGTGCTGGGAGGAAATTTATTTAAACTAGTTCTTCTCTCTTCTACTATATACATGAAATAACAAAATATAAAAACTACACAAAAAAAGGTATTTTGACATTTATAATAATAAATACCATTCATATTAAAATTAATAATATTAAGCTTCTTTATAATCATACTAAAAATATTTATATTTTCTCACCTGCAATGTAATGAATTATACAATCTAACACCATCTGTAAGTCCACAAATTTTTATACAATCATCTTGGCTTAACCTTAACATATCAAGTCCTAAGGGAACACAAATTATGTTTTTGTTACTTTCAAAAAGTAAGAATAAAATCTGAAACTGCTTGAAAATTAAAACTTATAAAAATGATTACTTATTACAGTAGAACCTCTTTAAGCCTTACCTCAATAAGTCGAAAACCTCCACAACTCGAAATTTTTTTTTGTTCCCTTCCCTTCAAGCCCCCAAACGTCCATTATGTGAAATTTCAATCCTCTATATGTAGAAATAATTAGTCAATCCCCACAAGCCCTTTTGGTATATATTTTCCCTACGTAACTCGAAAAAAAAAAATTGGCCCTCTGTATCTTGAACCTTCGCAATGTTTGATTTTACAACCTTTACAACTCAATCATTTGAAATTATTTTGATTTTTTATTGTAGTACATAATATAAGTTTTAAGTTGCAAATAAACATGTTTATTACTTCTGTAATTTAAATTTTTATTTATTTTACCTCTCTAACTCAAAATAAGTTAAGAGTCTATAACTCAAATTATTTAGCGTCTGCCTTGAAGTTCGACTAACAGAAGTTCTACTGTATTTAAATTTTAATAAAACAATTATGATAATACTTAAATCTTAATTCAAATTTGTATTAATTCAATTTTAAGTAATATATTTATCTATAAATCATATTTTTTAATTCTTTTATTACTTTTTTACTTTATAAATATTTAACACAAAAATAACAACATCAATTACCATTATAATTTGAAAATGTTTCAATAAAATTTAAAAACATATTTTTTATCAACCAATTGGATGCTTCACTTTTAGTTGAATCAATAGTGAGGGAATCTAGATCCTAAAAAAAAAATTTTTTTAAAAATCAACAAATGAAAAAATATAACATTATATAAAATAAAATATTATATAAAAAAATATTAAAAGCTAACCTGGGTTCCGAGTATTCGTGCAGCCTGAGCTAATACGTCATTTTCCTATAAGAAAAGATATATTGTTATGAAATTGTCTAGTATAAATTTTAATAACTATAAAATTTGCTTTAATTAATCTAATTACTAAAAAGTGTTAAAATTATTTGTTTTGATTTTTTTTATCACTTTTAGAGAAAAATGCTACATTTTATTCCATTACAATATTGAAATGCTGCCAATACATGAAAAATTTATATGGATAATTTGAAATGTTTTCAATTTGACAGTATAAGTCTTTTAATAAGTCACCTTTTTAAAGCAAGTTATTTTAATTTAAGTAATAAAAGAAATTGGAAAACAATTGTGACTTTTAATTTATGAAACTTTTGCTCCAAATTTGTAATCAGCTTTTTTCACAAGTTATTGCTTTTCAAGCATCTTAAATTCTTCTTCTAAAGAAACAAAATACAATTTGAACAAAATGTATGTATGTACTTAATGAGCTATGAAGTATTTTGTACATTATAGCATGTACATAATGATACACGACAAAAGTGTGCTTTTGAGAAGCATCAACATGCTATTCTTAATTTTAATAATTATGTTAGAGGTTGTTTTTTTTTTTAAATTCATCTTCATTTATGCTAACATAATTTATCAATTGATGGTTAAAAAAATAATACTCTGTTTACAATTATTCAAAACATGAAATTTATAACTAATTTTTAAGGATATAACTAAAAAACTAGACTTACTAAAACTTCTAAGTATATAATACAAAATTAAATTATTAGAAAACTAAAATGTATCTCACAAAAAGATAAATTTTACAATTTTAAATTTTTATTTTAATAATATATTTGCCATAATCTTTTCAAAATACCCTTTTTACAGATACATCAGAACACAACTCAAAATTGTCACTTGAAGGGGATTTTTCTTGAGAATGGCAGGAAACATCTGAATGATCGAGAGATTCACTTTTAGATCTTTCATATTTAGAATTTTGTCTAAAAAAATTTCAAAGACTACATCAATCATTTTAATGCATATTTCAATAGAAAAAAAAATTAAAATATTTGATATATCACATCTTTAAATCCTTAAATTAAGTTGATTTTAAAAATGTTTAATTAAGAAAATATAGAAAAATATAACAGCATATACATTAGGATTCTCCAAAAATAAATAATTACATTCATATTTATTGCAATTTAAAAAATGTTTTAATGAAACCATATACAATGACAATTTATTACTTACAAAGATGGTGCATGTATAGTTTTATTTTCTGGATTTGAAATTTTAGGTGAAAAACATGGACCTGGCCTGGAATTTGTCACAGATGTTGAGGGAGAAGCAGTAGAGGATGAAGATGTAGTGACATATAATGAATCAGCTGCACACTAAATAAATACATTAAACCAAGTTCATCATTTTAACTTAGAAACATTTTGTATTAACCATTTTTTAAGCAATAAATGATACTATTTCGAAAACATTTTAAATTTCAATCACCAGTTTAATTACAGGGAATAAATAAAATTATACAGTAACAAGTAAAAGGATAAGTAAAATAATTTTTAGTGCATTTTTAAAATAATGCATTACACCTAGTTAAGGATTGATTTTCTAATAAAATAAGATAAAAAATATATTTAGTTTTAAAGTTCCTAACTTTTCAAAAATAAAATTATTCTTGTAATAAAAATGAATTTCAGAGTTGTCAAAGCCTCTATCTATAAAAATGCAGAAGATTTGCATTATTTTTAAAACTAAAAAAAAAAAAAAATTCTAAATAATAAAATTAAAAAACTTTAACACTATAACTATTTTCACACTGAAAGTTTATAAGCAACATTCATATTCTGATTTTATTATCCAACTTTTGCATCCTGATGTACATTAGATACAAAATCTTCATTAGATTGTACATAAATCAATTAGGATTTATTTTTATTTCTATTGAAAAAATTCTTGATTAAAATATTTTATTTATTTAATTCTACAAAAAATTGTACAGCTCTCTTTGCCATTTTAACCAAGTTAAAGACAAGGTTATTTTTCTTGACAAATGCATCTTGAAAGTAACATAGCTTGATTACAAATCATATTTTATCTTGCATTATTTTAATTTTTTACTTTAATTAGAAAATTAAATTTTATTGTGCAACTCCTGCAAACAGAAAAAAAAAAAAAAAAAAACCTTTTTTGCCTTTAATAAAAACTAGAAGAGTTCTGTTTCATAATAATTTTTTTTTCTTTGCACCAAACAATTCATAATTTTTCCAAAGTTTCATCTGGCATCAACCATTCTATTTTTTTAACAAAGAAACCTGAATACACAAAGGACAAAGGACAAAGGAACACACAGAGAAAATTTGTTTATCCATCAAATTTACAAATAAATTTATATTTTCTACTTGAAGATCAATGAATACATTTGCTAATTTATCTTAAGAATCATCTAAACTTTCATATTCTTTTTAATAAATTAAAAGCGAAACTTGATGACAAAGTTTCAAATACAACAGAAAAGAATTTAATGAAATTTTCAGTAAATTAGTAATTTTTGCATTTTCAATTAGAACTTCATTATTGAAAGGAAATTTTTTAATAATATAATTGGATACAGTGGTGTAATACTTACATAATAATTAGTAAAATTCTATATTTCAACATGAGACTATTAATGTACTAAATTTGTAGCTTTGCTTTTGATTCTAAGTTCATAAAATTCTTTTTCTTTTTTATCTTTTGATTATAGAAATTATTTTATTAATTGCACATTTCTTTATGCAAAAACCATTACTAAAACATATTTTTTTCTTTACTTCATTAAAATAAAAAGATTTTTGTTTCTCTTTTTAAAAAAACTGCAGGGGGATTCTCCACCCTCTTTATTTTAACATTGAAAGACAATCAAGGCACTGCTTTACTTTTAAAAAAAACATGCCACTTTGATGACTTTGATTTTGAGATTTTCTGATTTAATATAATTCTCTAAAACTCTTTTCTTATTCCACTAAGGAACAAACTTACAAGAGGTTTCCATTATGCCAAGATTCACCCAAATTAACTCAATGATGTAAAACATACATACTCGATGTATGATAGTCTCCTGTTAAACATGCAATACTCTCAGAAAACAAATATCACCCTAACATTTTCGGCCCTATTTTCTCCCATATTTTGGGAAGAATTTTCCTCATTTGAAAAAGAAAATTATGAAAAAATTAAATGTTGTTAAAATTATTGTGACAAGCACATGGGGTTGTAGATCTTAGCATTTAATCAAAATTGAAGTTTAAAAACTTTGCAACTCCTTAGAATATGAATCACACATTTTTAATTCAGCGGGTAACACTGAATCCTAAAAACTCAACACTCTGCATCATACTATATTACTTTTTGCAGCAGGTCTACAGAAGTAGACCTCGTTTCGATTCTTTGCAAAGAATTTGGTCAACTTCCTTTATTCTATAGGTTATTAATGTTTGAAAAACAATTCTATATTAAATATATCTCATTTGATCCGTCTTCTCTTGCTTTATGTTTTAGACCCAGTCAATAGTTCCACATTTGTAGTATTCAATTTCCTTACAGACAACATTGGCAAAACTATTGGATAACCATATATATCTGTTTTCTCTTTAATATCCAATTTTCCACCAATATCTTAAAATCTTTAGTTTTATGATTTTAATTTCCTAAGTAAACAATTACCCCTCACTTAATTAAAAATTTACTTGACCATCATTTACTTGAACAACACTGGACAGGTAAAACTATTCTTACTTATGATACTTCTGAAACTTCTCTAAACATTCAACTGCAATAATAAAAAAATCAATTGATTTTATTGCACGTAGTATTTCTTTATATAACAACAGCATTTTTGCTGGTGAAGCTCTAAACTCTTTTATTACTTATCTCATTTTACATCAATTTGGCGCTCATGATCGATTATATAAATATATACCCTTTCAATATTGCAAGTCATTAGAAATAGCATCTTTTAATTAATATGAATAATAAAATTGCTTGATCATCTAATTTCAAAAGCAACTCCATTCATCACTTTTATGTGGGCTCCTAGACATGCTGGAATCACAGAGAATGACTTTGCAAACTGTCTAGCTAAAAGCATATCAAATGATTCAATCCTTCATTGGGTATCACCAAGAGATATTATTATCCATAAAAAAAGTTAATAAAGTTTGGCAAGTCAAATTCTCCTTTTTAAAAACCAAATTCACTATTTTGCAAATAAACTCACCCTTTTGCAAATCAAATTAAATCTTTTTGGAAATCAAATAAAACCTTTAGCAAATTAAATTAAACCTTTTGTAAGTATAATTCATCTTTCTCAAAATTAGAATTTTATTTATGATATTTAGGTTTGCAAAAGGTTTAATTTGATTACCAAAAAGGTGAATTTCGTTTGTTAAAAGGGGAATTTGACCTGCGAAATCTGTATATGACAGGACAACAAATACACTACAGATTATTTTCAATTGAGCCCAATGAAATCTAAACACCATTTAAATCCTTCAAGTAGAAAATGTGTTATTCTCTCTCATTATAGTACCAAATCATATCTGACAATAGCCAAACAAACTGTAATGATTCAGTTTACTTATCTCTACAGCATGTTTCTACTGTGCTGATTTGGAAATTGCAAAACACACATTTTCCTATGTAAACAATATGCAGAACAAAGAAATAAATTACAGAACAGTTTTGGCTACAAGTCTTCACCTAATTTCCTCTTTTTCTACTGGATTTTTTTTTTATCTAACTATTGATGCACATCATAAAACTCAAAACTGGATATACTGCAACATATTCAATAAAGTGTGAACTTTATCTGCCGTGCTCCCTTGTCTTTTCTTAATTTAATCATATATATATATATATATATTCTAAAGATCAATTAGACATTATTAATCATTAAGATAACTGGGTCAAGTAAAAAACAGGTGATCAAGTTTGCAACTTTTTTTTTTTCTTTGTTCTTTTCCTTGCTTTCCTTTTTGCTACAATTTTTCAACAGAGTGCTACTGATAGTTGGAACAAGGAGCAATTGGAATGTCTTGTTTGAATGTTTGGTGAGAAATTTGAGGTTCTAAGATAGAGGACAGGAGATAATTTTGTTTGTTGTACATACTTTGGTTGTTATATTCTTATTTTTTTTTATTATTTAGATGATTCAAGATAAAGCAGCAAATCACTAAACATAAATGTCAAAGTCAAATCAATTGTATTGGTTGTTTTAAAGAGAAGTATAAAAAAGTGGGAAAATTTCCTATTCATGGTCAATTTTTTCTGTTCAGATCACAGCAAATATGGATATAAATAAATAGAAGCAAAAGATTTAATTTTCTCTGCAGATAGGTAGAAAATAAAGTTAAAATGTAAAAACTACTGCAAAATGCTAAAGTGTTAGCAGGTATGAAATTTTAAATAGAGTAATAAATTTACTGTTAAAATGAGTCTGAATAATTATTTTAATTTTTATTTTTCACAATTTAGCAATTTTTGAAAGTGAATAAATTTTCAATAATAGATATGAATTAAATTTTTTCATAGGTTTTTATATACAAACATTTTTTTAAAAAGTTTTTGACAATTTTATAAAAATTGATTGAAAACAATATATATAAACTGCTTAAATTTCTAATTGTGGCACTGTGATAAATAGTATCATCAATAAATTAAGCTTAATTCATAATCTGTGATTCAAGTGTCATTCTTAGATTACATACTATGAATAAAATCTCATTTCTATACTTTAACGAATGCACAAAAAAATAAAATTTAATTTGCTTGCTTCTAACTAGTGTTAAATTAAAAGGTATACATCTAAAATAAGAATTACAGATACTTTTGATCATTGGAATATATATATAAAAAAAAATCACTTACGTACATTCTGTTTATAGTTCAGAATATTATATTAAAACAGTAAAAATAAATAATTTTTACCTCTGAAAACACAGTGCAATCATAAGAAGTTTTGTACTTTTCCTAAAAAACAAACATGTATTTTTTAAAGGAGAAAAGTATAAAAGATTTTTAAGCCAATTAAGTAAAAAAAAAAAATTATAATAACATTTTTATCTAATAATTATCTGTATTTATGCAGACAAATTTTAGAATGTAATTTATTTTAGTTGAATTAGAATTGGTAAAAAGAAGAAAAATACTAAGAAACTTGCATGTTATATTGCTTATTATAGTAAGAATAAAGACTTTAATAACACAATGCACTAAAATAAAATAACAGTCATATTGTACAATTAATTTCTTTTAATGCATAAGAAATATTATTAGATATAAAATACAAGTTAAGTAAAAACATTACTACAAATTTTAATAACATTATTAAAATTTAGATTAAAAATATATTTAATACTTTAAATACTGAAATTTTCTATAAAAATGCAAAAAAGTTTTCATTTTACCAACTTATTAAAACCATAATCATAATTTTTAAAACCTCATTGATATAAAAACATAAATATACATAAAACTAAATAAAAACCAAGAGAATTCTTCAGATTTTAAGGCGTAAATGAATTAACAGCATGGACTGTTCGATTACCATGATTTTACATAAATGAATATTTTATTTTGGTTAAATAATTTTCTGAAACTATGCAAATTTTTTGAAAATATTATGAATTATTTTTTAAAAATTTGATTTCATCCAAATAATTGGTTATTAGGCTTTATATTTTATTCTGCAATGTTTATTTACAAAATCCTAAATAAGATAAATTAAAAGATTTAGGTGAAATATCTGAAAAAGTAGTTCACATATAAAATAATACATTCAGTAGGAAAGAGAAGTTTTAATACAAAATAAAACTTGATATGAAAAAGTGCATAAAAAATATTTTCATTTATAAAAATATATTCATTTCTTAAGGGAAAAAATTACAGGATTAAATATCTATTTTTTATTACTGAATATATCTTATTTCAGTTTTAAAAACAACATATTTTTAAAGGTCTATATTGACATTATTCAGATACCTAAATCAGAAATCTTGAGAAAACAATTTTAATTAAAAGGAAATTTAATATTTATATACATGAAAAACAGCATAGAAAAAAAAAAGTTTTCATGCATATATCCCATTTTTTATTTTTTCATTCCAAATTAAAATTATGTTGCCTGTTTTGTTACATATATTAAACTTTACATTTTATTCTAAATACAATTGCTACAAATACCATTATTTAGTTTACTTGCAATCAAATTGAATACTGAATAATTATGTTTGATAATCAAAAGATTTGTCATTGCTTTTAAAAATAAACTCAAAATTTGTAAATAATAAGCAATTTATAGCTTACAATTAACTTGAAGATACTCCCAAATATGATTATGTACTTGTTTTAGTCCAAAATTATCATTAAAAATATTTAATAATTTTTAAAACATCAAAAATTTAATAGTAATTAAAAAATAACTAATAAAAATAATACCTGCTCAGCTTGTGGCCTTTTGCTCATTTTTTCTCTGTCTGTTTTATGTTTTCTATCTGCACCTTTTGGCTACAGAAATAATCAGAAGGTTTTAAAAATCAGATTACTTAACATTCACATGAATAAAAATTTCTTTAAGGAAGATATTTCTGCACAGAAATTATTATTACTAACAAAATTTCTGTGTTAGAAAAATAATTTTATACATTTTTCTCTGTAAAATGTTGAAAATCAGTCAAATTTATAACAATATACAGATTATGAACATGCTTTGAAATGTATTGTAACATTAAAGTTTATTAAATTATTAATCAAAATAATTATTAAATGAGGGATACACAGACAATGGCCTACATGTAACCTGCCAATATTTTTCTAGCAGCCGTCATAATCATAAGTCAATATTACTTTAAACAAACATGATAGGCATTAAATACTTTCAGATTTTGATGACAAAAAATATAACTCTAATTGAATAAAAAAAAACTTCTTTTTATTTATTTATGTATTTTTTTAATATTTAAATGTTTATGTTTTAAAAGAAAACACATAAATATTAAAAAATATATATTATTCAATCTTTTCTAATTTTGTCTTTAATTTTTGTGAATACACAGCAGCATGGACACACATTCTTCATAGTGTTATTTATTTATTTTTTAGTAAAAAAAAGTTGACTATCAAGAAATTAGGGATTAGTAAATATTTTTTCCAAGAAAAGATTATTTGTTGGTTTGCCGAAAGCATCCTAATTTTAAAAATATCTTCGAAAAGGCAGCTGTAGCAATTGCTAGATAATGCATTAAAACATGTAAAGTCTACAAAAAACTATGTAAACAAGAAATATTTTCAGACATTTACTAAATATGAAAAAATTCTGTGAAAAGAGGCCCTTTTGTTAATCACTTTTGTGTGTTTATTATTAAAAAAATCAAATCAATTTCTAAAAACACTTATTAAATCAATGCATTGTCAGGCATCAATTATCAATGAAGTTTTTATTTACCTTTTGTTTTATAATATAATTGACTTTTTAATATATTGTTGTACATGCATAAAGGAAATATGAATATGATAAGGCAGTTATCAAGTATTTTTTTGTGAGTGTGTGTGTGCATATTGGCAGAAGTCGTTGAAATATGTGCATAAATACATAATTTAAAAAGTCATATTTCATATATTCTAAGCAAAATATGCATCCCTAGTTTATGATATTGCAATAATGCTTAAATACCATATTGCTTAGGAAATATTTTATTTAAAACTTATTTTAACGAGTTAAATACTAGTTAATAAACTATAACAATAACTAGTTAATAAGTTAACAATAACTAGTTAAATAACAATAATACTAGTTAAATAACAAATTCAACAGTTAAAATCCCTTCTCCTCATTTTTTTTTTTTTTTTAACTGAAAGAAAAATAATTTTTACAATGAGCTTTTAACTTCTTTTTATAAAATGTATACAAAATTTTATAACGAAATTATTTTAAATAATTAAATTATCCTCTAGATTATTCAATTTTTATTACTAACCATAACTTAAACACTGACAAAATTAATTTAATTTAATGAAAATATAAAATTTTAATCTTTTGAAACATACCTTAAACACTTTTACTTGACAGGAAGCTACGTGCAATCTATGAGTGTAGTTTTCACTATCAGAAAAAGTTTCAATTTGTATTCGAAATGGGGCTCCCTTTTCTCCTCCGTGTTTCTTAGGGGTGAATTCGGTGCTGATGCAATTAAGCTAAAATAAATAATGATAAACATGTGAATTTCAACTGAATTTATAAACAATGTTGGTAAAGCAAACAGGGTACTTTAATGTGTCTCAAAATATATATACTGATATTTTTTTAAAGGTTAATCTTGAAAGAACAAATTTTATTTTTCAATAAAAGACAAATGCATTTTAATATTAAAAACACAAATTTATCAAAAAAAAGTGAATTTTGCTATAAACATCATAATTAAATTTGATTTAAATCCCTTACATAAATATTAAAAATCCAAGTAAAAAAATGTTTTATGAAATTAATATTTTTATATTAAACATCAACAAATTATATTAATTGCATAATTAAATACTCTAATTTTTTTTATTCCAGAAAAAAATGTTTAGTTGCTGATATAAACTTATAATGATATTATACAATTTATTCTGGATATAATTGAATGTTTATTACCTTAACAAAAACACCAGATTCAGCAGTTGGATCCCACAAAAATTCACATATATGAATATTGTTTGGGTCATTTTTTACATCATACAGCCCATATGAAAAAGGAACATCTATAATAAATTGTACTTTTGAATTAAACACACAGAATTATATTTTAACAATTAAAAAAAATTTAATATTGATTAAAATTATTTTTGAGATATTTTTTTACCTTGATGATATAGTAGTTTATTAACTAAAAAAACAGTATATGTATAATACTATAATGTGAACAAAATAAATAATTAAATCTCATAAAACAAGGCATAACAGGAAAATTCAACAACTAAACAATATAACTTAATAGTTGAAATTTGATAGTTAGATGAAAATGTATTTAAATATCATGCAACATATAATAATACTGAATAATATTACATATATTTCAATATTAAACCAACATTATAAACCTTAAAATTTTCAATTATGTGATAGAAGAATAAAGAATAATTTTTTGAACATAAAAATATATAGTTTATATAGGTTTTGACGATAATAATTTGAGAATTTGTATTTCAAATAAAGTATACAGGTTTTAAAGGCTTCACATGGCATCTGTCATACTTGTTTAGTTAGTCTTGGCTTTGTAATAAACATTTATATTTTATTTTGTAAGAACTTCAGAACATGGCAACAGTATAATTAATAGTAACTGTGTTCAGTTAAACTTCATTTGAACTATAAAAAGTTAAAAAATTTTTTTTTTAATTCTAAATTTGCAATTGTCAAAAGTTTAATGTTTTTGTTTGATTTTCAGTTGCCTTTGTTGTTTGTTCTTTACATTACTTTTGAATTAAATAGGCATGGAACAAACCTTTCAAAGAAAAACTATATGCTATATAGAATTATATCATGCTATTTTATTGGAAGAAGACCAATTATTATTGAGAATTTTGTTCTGTTATTCAGAAATTCTAAGAGTTAACAAAGTTTTTTCTTTATGGATTATAAAAATTTTTTAGAAATATTCTGTATACATTTAAATTTCCATATTTATATTTTTAATATCAAATTCTTTTTATATGAATGTTATTATAAACTTTAACAAACATTGGTGTGCTGTAATAGAATTTAAAAATTTTAATGAACTATTTTATGATGTGTGCTGAAGAAAAAATTGTCATTGGGATTATCTAATTTTTTTTATGGTGTGAGCAAATTAGTAACATTTCTACAACACTATCAAGAAAAACATAAAGGAAACTTTGACTGTCATATAATTTATGATGCATTCAAAAAGGACAAAATGCTGCTCATATTTTCAAGCTTTTTTTTAATTTGTTGCTACAACTCAAAAATCATTTCCCTGAATATTTATAAGTAAATATTTGTTTCTCTGCTTTTTTTATCAAGAGCTTTATCAAAAGGTTTTTTATTTTTTTTTAATTTTTTAACAGGAGATAAATTACAAAGTATTTCACAACAGGTAAATATCTTACAACAATATACTTAAATAACTAAAATTCCAATGAGATATTCAATAACTGCAAAAAGATGATGTTGAACAATGCAGAATTCAAATAAAAAATTTTATTTTGAATGTATTAAGTATGTAAAATAGGCTAATACAAATAATAAAATAAAACAAATATAAGTAAAATTTTTAATTTAATTTTTGTAATATTTTAATTTTTATAATGAAATATTAAATATTAGTAAAAATTTGTGTGTGTGTTTTCTCAAAATGTGATTTTTCAAATTTTAGATACGCTTGGAATAAAATATCTCACCCAGGGTCAAAAGCTTTAAACTATTGAAAAACTACATGTTAAACTAAGTTTTGTTAACCTTTCTGTTATTTTCGAAATTTCATAGGAATATTTTCAGTAAAAAAAAAAAAAAAATTTTTTTGTTAATTAGGCATTTACAGATTTTGCATTTTTAAAAAAATTTTGTGTAAAAAAATAATGCTATAAAACACACTACAAATTAACTGTTAAACTATTTCTAGTGTTTTATTGCATTATTTTTTATATGATTTTTATGAAATATGATTTTTATAATATGTAAACAAAATTTTATCTTCATAGAATAATAATTTTTATAACATACCAAATTGAACCAATAGCAATATTAATTGACAAAAATTGTTATTTCGAGTGGTCCTTATTTTTTATGACTAATGTTTTAATATAATATTCATTTGATTCAACACTACTGCATGTTACAAAATTTGATATAATTTCCTTAACTGCTTACAAATGACTAATCAAATCATAAATGAAAAAAAATCTAACATTTCAATTGAAAACATCCATCTACACTTAAATACATCAAATATCATTACATAATACCATAATTACAAAATATAATGGGTAATAATGTAGTAAAAAGAAGTTATTAAAACACCTCATGATGATTATCTAAAATATTAAAATTCAAATTCAATAAATAATTATTAAATAAAAGGAAAACTCAAAAAAGAGGGGAATAAGAGAATATCTAAATTATATTTCCATGATTATTTGTATAATTTTTATATTTTTATTTAAACTTAAATAAATTTGCATAGTATTAGATTTACAAACCCAAACTTCATTCTACTAAAAAAATAAAAAATAAAAATGTCTAAAAGAATTTCATAAATTTAACATAGTACAATTTTATTAAAAGGATGGTGCAAGAGTTATGAAACATTAAGAAAGTTAAATGTTATGTATTTTACACACACACACAAAAAAAAAAAAAAAAAAAAAAGGAAAGGAAAACATTTTAGAAAACATATTGCATGTATAACTATTTTAATGCCCATAACACAATACATTTTTTTTAATAATATATCTTGCTCTTATATTACAGTAAATTAGAAAAGATATTTATTACTATTAATTAAAACAAATTTCATTATTTACATATTTTACTCAAAACAAGCATAATTTATTTTGATGAATACCTCCAGAAAGTCAATTTTTCTCTCAATAACAGCACCTAAATTTAGTTAGATAATTCATGTTGATGACCCAATATGAAACTACTGATAAAAAATAACTTTATAAATAACACGAAATAAACTAGTACCAATTTCAAGAATACGTTCTCCAACTCTATGACTCTGCCATTGAGCAATTTGCTCTTTCTCAGAATACTGAAGCCGTCTTTCTTGAAATCCAACTCGGATAATGCTCTGAAAAAAATTAAAATTGGTAACAACATATTGTTAGGTGATATTTGTTTCCTCTGTGTAACAACATCAAATCAAATGCGATTTTATGTATGTATACTGTCATCAACTGAAAGATTTTGACAACTTATTTGATAATAGGGAAAATTTACCAAATTGAAAAATAACCAAATAATTGCAACTCTGACTAAATCAAATAATAAATAAATCTGGAGAACCCTTTTTTTAATTAAAAACTTTCAAAAGAAGATTTAAAAATGCATTTACATACATACATTTTTATACTTTATATTTAAAGTCCATATTTTTTTTTATATCAGCAAATAAACACATCTCCCATTATCATAAAAAATTTCAATATTGCCAATCTATTATATATATAATTCCCGTGTCACGATGTTTGTCCGCGATGAACTCCGAAACTAACCATCCGATTTTAACTTTTTTTTTTTTTTTAAATGTGTGTTTTGTTCCAACTTGAGAAATAGGATAGTTTTTATACAGATTTTTTTCGTATTTAATTGCAAAATCGGTTAAAATCTACCGTTGAGGAAGGCGCCAATCTTGCAACCCTGAATTTTCGCCAATTTCTTTAGGGTTGCAATACTGCAATTAGAGGAATTCGTAGCTTCATTTCTCGAATAATATAATGACTATTTTATTGTTATTTCGATAATTAATTGCAGAATTCTTATTTGCACTAATTTCATCGTTGGAGTAAAAAGTTTGTTTCCACAACAGACGAAAGATATACCACAATAAAAGGTACATTAGATGGCGCCGTGTCTCGATGCCTGTACTACATAAACGTAAAATTCCCATGTTCTGAATATTATTGTTTTATTTACTACTTTAAATTTTGTGAAAATTATATTGTATGAAATTTATATTATTTCTATGAGAAATAAATCAAATGTATGTAAGTATTACCTAATTTGATTATCAGTATTTTTTTATTTTCTAAGTTTGAATTTGAATTGGAATAAAATATATGGAATGAAAAGTTGTGAATCAAAACATTGAACTTTTCTATGTTTAAAGTTTGTCAACATGTGTTTTATTTGATTAAGAATTCTAAAATGAAATGTGATCTAACAAGATAATATAATATAGACAATATAATTTTAAAGAAGATGAATTTTAAGGATTTTTTGAAAAGTGTGAAAATGAAGTAAACTCTGCAATTATTTGATATAATGATAACATTAAAATTTTATAAAAGGTATTATAATAGTTGCAAGTTAAAAATCAAGGACATTTTATTTTAAAAACTTTTGTTATTTGAAAAACAAAGAATTTGAGTTATAAATTTGAGTGATTTGATTATTGGCGAAGAAAAATTGATAAATGGTACTTTTAAGTTGGAAGTTATTTAAAGAAAACAAAACAAATAAATAAGTGTTTATATTAATAAAGGAGAATTTAAAGCTCAATAACATTTTTATGTATGTACATTTGTTTTTATTTACATTTAAAAGGTGGTTTTAATTATTTCTTATTTGAATTTTTATGCATTTTGTATTCATTCAAAACATCATAATAAAAATATTTCTTTTCTAAATGCTTTGAAACTTCATGTAAAAGTTTTCTTTAAATGTATGAAAGGAATAGAACATGGAAATTAACCTAAATTCATAACTTATTTTTATTTTAGTTTTTAAACTAAGAATTTCCGTAAATTTGTAAAAAAAAATTTGTGTCGACAAACTTTAAGCATACAAAAATGTATAAATAATTGAGATATAAATTTGAAAACAGTATATTACCTACATAAGGATATTCCCAGCATAAAAATACTTGCAAAGGAAAAATCTATTCATGTTTTATTTATTTTTGAATTATAAAGTTTTGCAACAATATCACATTTTTGCAATGTTTATCCATATTTTAAAGAATAAATTGTATAAAAAATAGTTAAAGTTGATATTTTTATGTGAAATTCAAAGGTTTTGAATATATTTAATCAAAACACTTGCAAAAAGGCTAAATATTTTAAATTCAGGTCATTTCATTTTAAAAAGCCTTTGCAAATAGCAGGAAGTTGTAAAAAAACATTTTGTCGAGCAAATTTTAACTTTTTCAAAATAAAGCTCAGAAAATATTTACAGCTTTAAGGAAAAATAAAACTATATTTTTTAATAAATAAGACAATGAACTTGATAATTCAATGGCATTTTAATCTATTTAAACATTTTTAAAAGTAATATATCTAATTAAAAGTTGTTTTTAGCTTTTTCTCAGAATGAATTTTTATGCTTTTTGTTTTCATGTGAAACACCATAACACAAGTAATTTTGATCCAAATGCTACAAAACTTTGTATTTATGTTTTTCATAAATATTTACAGGGAAATGATTATAGTTACATAAATATTTTTTATTTTAATTTATAAACTTGGAATTACATGCAAATTTTGGAAGAATTTTGTGACGACAGCATTTAAACTAGCACAAAATAATAAAGATATAAATTTACCAGAGGTCTATTCACTGTAAAATGTTAGTACAAACAAATACAAACTCAGAAATTTAAAAAATATTGATTTGATTTCTGGTTTTGTAACAGTATCAATTTTTGGCCATTTCTACCCTTATTTTAGCTTATAAAAATTAAAAAAAAATAATAATGAAATTTTTTTATGTGAAATCATTAGTTTTTAGATACATTCAATCCAAAAATATGTACAAAGATAAAAAATTTCACAAAAATTTCTTCGAAGGTGTTCGTGTATCTTAAACGATCGTTTGCATTAGAATTTTATTGTGAATTTTTTTTAAAGTCTTTTCTTATTATATCCCGATTTTATTTTAATTGTATTGTATTTTTTCAATTATCAATTTCAGTAAAAGACCACCAAAAAAATCGAACCTCAGAATCCGTGTTTCTCCCATGGGCAGCTGTATGTTGCATGCTCACGTGTTCGAAAACCATCGAATTTATTTATTTTGACGAAAGACAGACTAACAAGAAATATTGTTCATCGCTTAGTTCTTAGTTAAATGAAAGTAATGATTATTAAAAATTAAATTATGTAAAATAATTATAAAACAGCCTTAAAAATCAACATTATCTACCTCATTCATTAAATTAATAAAAATTAAACATTTTCTATTCGTTGAAGCTTAATTTGATCTTTTCATCATTCTTTACCAATTATAGTATCTAATAATTGAACGAAATACAAGAAAGCCACAGCAACGCGTGGCCGGGTCCTCTAGTGATATCATATATGTGGATGCAACAGTAAATCAATTTCAGATTTTTTTTTTTTCTAAGTGAAATATGGGAGAAAATATATGAAAAATAAGGAGGGGGAAGGGGTGCAAGAAAGAGAAAACCAATGAATATCAACTACTTATGATTAATTTTTTTCCCTCTACTTTATATGCTAATGAAAGCAAAAGTCATATTTAATACCATAGCTAATTCTTTTAATTAAATTCACTTATTTGTTGGTAATGTAAGTGTGTAATATTGGCAAGCAAGTGTTGAGCAAGTTCATCCTTTTAAATTTGGTCATTCTTTTCATGCTTTAATTAAACAAGCAGTTTTAAGACATTCCAACAACTCTGCAAATAGATGCTTCAAACATTATGAAGGTTATAAATAGAGAATAAAGATATAAAGATATTATATAATGTATAAAGATATATAAATATAATATATAAAGATATTAGATATAAATGTAATGTTAAATAATAAGAGGATATTACATATACAGTTAAATAGCTAGATAAATATGTATAGTAAGGGGGAAATCTTAAAATAAAAATACTGCATATTTTCAATCACCAATAATTCTACAAATGATTACTTGTTTATATTATAAAGAAAGAGATTTAAGTGTCACCATTTTTTATAACTAAAACTTTTTTTGCTGAATTTATTATTTTTTATCTGACACACAGTCAAGATCCATGAAAAAGCTGCATTAATTATTCTTTAATTAAAAAAACCCTGGTAATTTATTTTTCATGCCCGACACTATCTGGTGGCATGATAATATTTAGCACAATCATCATATAGTTTTATTGCTTGGCTATATTTTTTTTCAGTTTTAAGAAATTTTCTTCAAATGAAAATTGTTAACTTTTAAAGTTCAACTGGTTGTACTTTTTTAAGAAAACATTTTCTACTTTGTTTTAAATATTCAATTATGCATTACGTTTACTTTTTACATACAAAATTCTTTTTATAAATAAACGGTGATTTAGAATATTTCCCCAGATGTTAATTTTTAATCATTATCAGATATTTGCACTCAATAAGATTTTTACTGATTCCATTATACTTTTCACCAACATTTTTTATAATAAAATTAATAAAGACTAAAAATATTTTATTTTCTTTAGTTAGACAATGATTGATAACCACATACAATAATAATTCTAAATGGATATTTTTCACAACTTTCAACTTTATTCATAATTATTAAACATACATACCTTTAAAAGTTTCCCCCTCATTTCTGTCAAATCTCCTAATTTTTTCAGTTTTATTTCATATGACTGTCCTATAATTAACAATAAAAATAATGTACCTTAGAAACTTCAAATTTATATTTAAATCTGGCAAGATTAATAAATACTTCATTACTACCATTTGTCTAACATTCATACAGAGAGGCCAACCTTAAATGACAGTTTTTAGTAGTATCTAAATTTTTCAATAGTTTTTTTTTCATGCTTGTCAGTAGTGGAAGAGAGGAAGTAAATAGAAAATGCACACTACTATCTTTCATTAGAAATGACCATCAATATTAAACATTATCAGAAAATTAACAACTTAAGTGTATATACAGGAGTAGTTGCAATATATAATGTTATCAAGTAATGTAGCAAAATTAATATATTTTCATTAATGCCAATATAGTTTATAATTAATACAGGAAAAATACATTTTTTTTAAAATACACAATGCTGCATAGTAATATAATTATTGTTAAGTACAAAAAAAAATAATAATATTTATAAAAAAAAAGTCTATTGCACATGAATGCTAAACCTATCCATTAAATTTTATCCTCTTTTTAAGTAAACTCCTCGCAAACTAAATTTTTTTTTTTTATAGCTAAAGAAATAGGTAATAGTAACAATATATTTATTTGTGCTGATTAATGAATAAAATTAATATCTACTTTCCAAATCATTAAAAAAAATTATTCTTTTAATATATATTTTTATAAAAGTATTAGATTTTCAGTAGTCCATAATTAATACAAATTTTTTGTAACTCTCCATAGTAATTATATAGAATCTGAAGTAATTAACCTCTCTGCAAGTACAAACTAGAATTTGAAAATGAATGTCATATGAGGCAGGTATTACATGTAAAATATAACACAATTTCTAATATAAATTTATTATTTCTAATTTAAAGTTAAAATTTTAAAATTTTACATTGAACAAACCTTGATTTAAGTATGTCATTGTTTCTTCATTCACTTTTGTTGCTATTGATGTAGCTGCTCCTAAAACATACTGGAAACCAGTATTTTTTAAATTTGGAGATAAGTCTCTAATAATAAAGGGAGGTGAAGGATCAGAAATCTGTAGCATCTGGCTTAGCATACTAGGACTTAACACAGAAACTGCTGTAACTGATGGGGAACCAGTTGTTCTAAGATCAGGAACAGAAGAACTATGACGACACCTAAAATTAAAAAAAAAAAAATTAAGTATGTTTTTAAATGGCAGAACTGGGAGACTTTTCATAAAATTAAACATATAGAAGGCATCAACTTCAGTAAAATTATTTGTAAAACTGAAATAAAATAAAATTGTTTTATACAATTAAGCTAACATTAACTAAAACTAAGTAATTTATTGTTTATTTCATTAATTATTGCCTTATTTGAACAAATAAGTAATTCATTTACTCTGTAGAAAATGTTCGAATTTTTTAAAAGTATATGCCATATTGGACTGTATGAGTTTAGACCAATATAGTATTTGTTTGAATCTTATTTTTACTATTCCCAAGTCTTGTAATTAATTTTAAGTTGTCCTTGAGTAAATATGTTTTTCTTGTTAATATGTACATTCAATACTTTTTTTTATTTTCAATGCATTAAAAGGCTCTACCTCTTACTTAAAAAAATCATTTTTCATTAATAAAATTAAATCACAAGGAAAATTTATTTACCCAGCCTATTTGATAAAAATGCGCAGAATCTTTTTTAATGCAGAAATAAAAAATACCTAGAGCCTTGAGAGCTATCAGTATTTTCTTTATCTTCACTACTAGTGCAAAAGCGTTTAATGGTACTTGAAGCATCTTCTTCTGCACTTAAAGCAAGGCGAGTTTTCTTTGCTTGAGTGGAATATGAATTTCTAATTGGTTCCATGAATGGAAAAGGATTTTCTCTTGATGATGAATCACTTGGAAATAAAAATATATATTTAAGAAAGATACTGAAAAACAGACAATATTTTGCTAGACTACTAAATATACTTCAATCCTTCTTTTCATAACAAAATTTATAAAATATTTCAGAAAAAATAGGCGGGGTTAGGCAAATGATAAAATATAATACCTAACCAGCTATGTTCGCCAGATTCAAATACAAAATGGAGAACTACTGAATATTTCTTTTGTAACTCTTAAGGTAAAATTTTCTAACTTTTTCCAATATTTTATTGTTGGAAATTAGTTGATTTAATGTTTCATCTTTACATTTATTTATATTTTCTTTGTTACTATTATATTTATCTTCTTGTTGCTAGATCATCTGAGCGTCACTTTTAGTAAAACTATGTATGAAGAACAAATTATATAATCTCTGAAATTTGATTGATTCTATATATTTGAAATAAGAGAATTTTGGTCTGATCTTAAAAATTTCTATTTTTCTAACGAGAAGAGTTGGATAAATTGAGAGCAGCTTTTGGTAAGAATAAATCTCAAAATTAGTCCTAGCGAAATACAGACAAAATCGTTTGTAATAGAAATGAAACTCTATTTTAAAAAGTTATGATGATTTTATATTTGGAATTGATTAACAAATGCAAACTGCATTGAATAATGTGTAGAGTTTAAAAGATTACATAATAATTAAAAATTTAACTACAAATGCAGTAAATACATTCAATAAAGTAGAAATTTGTCATTAATTTTAATTTAAAAAAAGAAAATATTAAATGCTTCTATGAGTAAAATTATAAAAAATGAACAAATATAATTATAATAAAAATTAAATATAATATATAAATATAATTCAAAATATGTTACTGAAAAAAATAGTTACCCATTTTCATTTACTTCATGGTATTCAGGATTAACACTCTGAATCAATGAATGCAATGGTGCACTATAAAAAGTATAAAAAGAACATAAATCAAGATTATATTTTTTTATAATTAAATTAAAAATCTTGGAACTGATCCTTATTAACATCATGGTATTTTATACAAAGAAAAGAAAAATAATAAGTTAATATATTCCTCTAAACTTTCCTATTTTAAAATAATGCACAACATATAAACAATGATCTTAATAGCATCATATCTATAGTATAATGTGCAAATTGAAATTTAACCTTACTTGTACTATTAAAAATAAGAGATTAATTAAATTGAAAATATACTCTCATTCTTATATAAAAGTTCTAATTATATATTTTTTAAATTATTAACAATCTACAATATTATAAGATACATGAAATCATATTCCATGAAATTCATATTGATACACGCAAGTCATGTATCAACCACAAATATGAACCAATATGTAAACTACACATTTGCATTATGACTATATCTAGTACTAAAGGAAGTTAAGCATCAGTAACATTATATAATCATATTAAAATATAAAACAGAAAAATAGTTGATACAGATTTTTATTTTATCTTCAAACCTCTGATTTTCCTTATTACAAATATTATATACATAGAAAAATTTTTGAGTATTTTGATAAATGCAGTTTAAATTGCAAAACAGGATCATGTAAAGTAGAAATTGATAAAATTAATAAATTTGAGATATAAGCAAAACAAAATTCATCATATTGAATAAAAAAAAAGAAAGAATGAGAATAAAACAGTGCTTCAAAAAATAATAATTTCTGTTACAATTTGATTACCTTTTCTCTGCAAATGTCAGGAAATGTTATAATAGTACATAAAAAAAACTGATGAGAAAAATAAAAATTATTTTGTTATAAAACTATTAATTTATAATAAAAAGCTTATTAAATAAAGTTCATCTTTAAGATCTAAATTAATTATCCATAAAAATGTAGATCTTCGAATGTTTAATAAAGAATACATTTGCAATAAATTTTAAAATCTTATCATTTATATATTAGAGATAATTGTACCTTTCTTAAAAGATTACTTTCTTCACACTTTATTTTTCATAAATTTTTAATTATAAAAATATTATAACTTGATTATAATGCAAACAAGCTGTAATAAAAATTCAAAATTCAGCATTTATGAAATAAAATTCAGCAATATTAAACTATAGGAACAAATTATTAAAATTTATATATAAATTAGGTGTATCCATTATTTGGGAACAAAAAAAATCAATTATATGAATGGTCCCGGAAAATTAATAAGACTTTTTTAAGCTGAGTCCAATTTGACACTTTTCAGAATTTTTAAAACTCAATAAAAATCAAATAGAGAAACTAAAAATAGATTTTTTTTTTTTAATAATCACATAACATAATCCTACATAGTAGAATAATTACCTCATATCATAATTTTCAGTTCCAAGTTCGAGGCCCAGACCTGATAAATTACTATCAAAATCAGCTGCCAAGTGTACTTCGACATCATCACCAGACCAGGTTTGAACAGTTGACATAGCTTATTCTGTGATTCTTAATCTATTTGTAGATTAATAATTTAAAATTAATATGTTTAAAATCTTGAATTTAAAAGAAAATAATTGTAATTTTACAAATACATACTTAATAAAACTAATTGATTAATACATGAATATAAAGTAGATATGTCAGTTTTAATAGGAACAAAACATGATAAAGAAATATTTCTGCAAGCTACCATTTTCATATTATGATTCACCATAAATCTCAATGGAAGTAAAAAAAAAAATTCAGCAATAGCTAAAAGAATTTCCAAAATGGTATAATTTATGTCAAAATTATAATTTTTTATAAATGGTCAAAAATATAATTTATTACAGACAAAGTGGTGCCTTCTTAAAAGAAAAGTTCAACCATTTTATTGCTTTTGGTTAAAAACATATTGGTAAAGGATAGGAAAAAGGCATTGCTAAAAGAAATCAATCTACATTTATGTTTTAAAAGTCATGAAGAACAAACATTCTATGAGCTATATAAATTGCATAATTTACAAGCAATCAAAATTTTGATGATCCAATTGTAATGTAATTGTATATAATTTAAAAGCAAGCTTTTTTTTATGCTTTTGAAGCAGTTGTAAATGCCATATGCAGCAGTGTTGATAAGAAATTTATAACTTCTTCTTCGAAAAAAAAAAGTCTTATCCCACTTTTGTAAAACAAATTTGTAACATTTTACTTTTACTTCAATATAATACTTTACATTCTGTAATATTATTATTATTTTTTTAACGATATAACAATTTGAAATCAGATTTAATTTTTCTGAATAAGTCTGTACAATTGCTTCATTCATTTTACAATTAAAAATTAAAATAATTTATTTATAAGATTTATAAAATACAAATCAACATTTTATACAATTTAAAAGTTAAATAAATATTTCAAATAAATCTTATGAATGAAATGATACAATATGAAAATCGATATTTTAAAGATGTTTATTAAAATTATTTAATAGACTAAAAGACATTTTATATTCTCAGAGAATATAGAATATAATATATATTCTGCATATTTTATATTCTAAGAGATAAATAACATTTTTAATTAAGTTATTGCAAAAATTTAAATCTATATATAACATAACAAACCAAAAAATTTTTCATTTCTTAAAATTTTATTTTGCATTTAAATTATATAAAATTGAATATTTTATTAATTTACAAATGATATAGGGGGAAAAAAAATTATAGTGCTCAATATTATAAATAACGATGATTTATTCTTAAAGTTTAAAATAACATAATTTTTTATAATTCTTTTTCTAGCATACTTTTTTCATAGCCGTTAATAAATTTAATTATAACAATTGCGTTTTTAAAATATTTTTAGGCAAGAAAAAAAATTCTGTGATTAAAAAAGAAGGATTTCAGATTTTCTTATCCAAATTTAGTAAGATTTTAGAAAGGAAAAAATGATTCAAAAATTAATTTACAAATATAAATATTTATATACATACAAGCATTGGATTCAGAATAAATCTCTAGCAACTTTAGTCATTTACCAAATAGAAAACATCAAATTTCCTTCAAGCAAGATTAATCAAGATAGATTTTTGTCATTTCTTTATTTTTAAACTGAATATAAAAAATTATATATTCTTTTTACATATTTCTTATGCATTCTTTTTTGTATATATATTTTCTTTTAGTTACTGCATATCTCTATTATTTGCTATATTCCATGCTTTTTACTAACAGGTAGATTAATATATGTACATTCAGGGAAAGAGAAAGCACATTGAGAAACAAACTATAATTTTTCAAATGTTACAAATAAAAGTTATAACCTTTGGATAAATTGAGATAAAGCAGCGTCAGCGAGCATACATCTCAAAGCACCAAGTCAAGTCACAAGTTGTAAAAAATTAAACTACATGATCTCTATTGGAATGTTTGAACCTGTGATTTGAATAAATTCCATGAAAGCTACTACTCATGAGCAAATATAAATTGATTCAACAGAAATTTTTTTTAAAAACCTGTGAATGTAGACATTTCATTTAATTGAGGAAAGTATATAATTATAAATAATTAAACATTCTTTTTCAATGTAAATCATAATTCTATATACTCTGGAAAATTAGTTGCAAGCATTTGTTTAGAAAATGAGCCAATATGTACTATGGAGGACTATAGGAATATAGCTGTACAGTAGTACTCTAGGTGACATTAAAACATTAACTCTAACATACATTAAAACAATATTTTTATAGATATGTTGATAATCAGAATGTCAGAGAAGCATGAATCTTCAATTGGATACTGAATATTCCATTAATTAAATAACAACAATATTACATACAAAAAAACTGAAGACGATTGAAAACATACAGAATTAAGAGTATTGTGTCCTTTCTATGAAGAAAAAATGAAACATTGATATTTTTTTTTCCAGAAATTGAAAATATCAGTGAGTAGAGTTGATCTAATAAACCTCCCTCACTCATGATAGAATTTTTTGCATCAACATTATTCAATACCAAATTAAAGATGCTTGCTAATTACAAATGTAAAAGTGTTGTAAATTATTGTTTTAGTAAGTATTTCATTAAAAAAATATGTAAACATATGCTATTTTATTCATTCATTTCATCTCCAAGTTATGCTTGATTTCGGTTAAAGTTTAATTCAAGATAAAATATAAAAAAAATTTCCAATATAACACATTGTTATTTCAGTACTTGGCCCAACCTGCTCCTGCCATAAGCAGATGGGACATTTTTGCATTTAAAATGTAATTATTTTTGCTTTTTAAAGTCAGAGCAGAGTGTTTGTAAAATTTTAACCAATAGCAGAATCTATGAAATGAAAGAATTCTTTAAAAAAAATATATGTTTAACAAAAAAGTGTGTTTATCAAAAAGGGCAAAATTCATAAGGAATAGAACAACCTAGGACAAAAAGGAAAAAGAGAGGAGGAAAGGGCTATCATCGTGTTAAAGCACAATCATTATGTTAAATAAAGCTATGAAATAATAATACTCATTATATATATAAAGGTAAGACAGCATGAAAAATATAATTTTACTTATAAAAACTTTTTAACAGTCTTTTATTATCTTACACAAATAAAAGTAGTAATTTTTCCTACTTTTTTTCCTTTTCTATTTTCTTGCCAGTTGATTTCTTCACTAATTCGCAATAAAAGATGTTACTTTGCAATTTTTACTATAGATATCATCATGCATACCTAAAAAAATGAAAACCTAAATGAGTCTCAAAATTTTTTGAGAAATTAATTAACTAATTCAGTAACAGTTTGATTACATTTACTTTTTTTTAACTGATATATAAAATACTAAATCAAAGAATTTAATAAAAAGATAATTTTACAATTTCAACAATGCTATTTACATTAAAAGTATCACATATTAATAACATATTCAAAGTCAATCAGCTAATGAAATTATGCTCATTTTGGTATGCATTGTCATTAGGTTTCAGATTTTATTAAATTGCAAGTTTTATAAAAAATTGTAAATCTTAAATATAAAATTTTTTATAAACACACTAGCATATCAAAAGTTTGTCTTAAAAAATCTATATGCCACTTACTGGTTTTTAAAAATTGTTTTATAATAAAAAAAAAATTGGTTAAGCATGAAACCAATAAGTTATAAAATTAACATCACTAATAAAAACTAGGTCAATTTTAAATTAGACGTTATTAATGAATTTGAATATAACTATAAAAAATAATTATAAAATTAAAATAAGAATTCTGGTCATTTAATCTAAATTTTATTAGTTTATTTTTTCAATTGATTTTTTGGGAAGATACTGGATTTAATAGATAAATAAATATGGTAGATTAATAAAAGAATAATTATTATTATTATTATAAGGACACGGTTCAGTATTAATTTTGATTATAATAAAAGACACGATAAATAATATTATTAAATAAAGAACACGATTCAGATGTTTAATTTTGATAGGAAAAATATTATGCACCATCTAATTTTTATTAGATTTTTGAACTTTATTTAATAAATAGTATTTTATAAACATACATAATGATTTCAACATCCAGGGCAAGGACTTGAATAAAATAAACAATAAGAATTAAACATGTAATTTCACAATCACCTTTTTTTAAAAATTTAATTGAATTTATCTAATTTTTAAAAATAAAATTTTGTTTTCAGATTCAAGTTTTAAATATAAATAATTATGGTAAGAAAATAATGATTTGTTTATTTATTTCCATTAATAAATAAAATAAAACAAACCACTAAGTTTTCGAAGATATCAACCATCAACAAATAGAGCGTCACCACTAATTTAGTAAAACGTAAAATTTATAAGTTAGGCAATAAAATGTTTAAGATAAATATTATTTAAAAGAAACTGAGGGGTTATTTGGGGTTTCTTTTTTTCCCCTCTCTCTATATATATATATATGTATATATAAATTTATATAACAAAGGTAAATTTTACTTTTCATTTTGTGTTTGCATTCCTAAAGTGATTTCAAAATTTTTTTTTAATTTATTTAAATAAAACTTTACGATACCTCAACTTTTTATGTAAAATACGTATCAGATAAACGATAAAATTATTTTTAAAATAACAAACATAGCCTCAGCTTTCTTTCATTTAAAAGTTTAATAATACAATATGGCAACAATTATATGAGCAGTGTGTCTTGAATTTTATTCTGTGAAGTGTGTTGTGTTGCAAAAATGGCGGACCGCGAAGAATTAGGAGAGCCTACCATTGCCCAGGACTTGGTTGTAACCAAGTATAAAATGGCTGGAGAAATGGTGAATAGTAAGTAATCGAATTATGTAGCATTAATAAGTCAAATTTATTTAAAAATGCAGAATATTAGAAAAGTGGGGTACCGGCATATCATCTGTGATGGATTGCCATGTGCTTCATATTAAACATATGATCATTAGATAAAGCTACACATATATTTTAAACTAGATTTTTACCTCATAATTGGAGATAATGAAGTGCAAAAATCCTTTTTCCTCCCTGATTAACTTAATATTAGAATTGTTAGACCATTACAAAACAAAAAATTACTTAGCAGAACTCCAATGTTATGATCTAATTTCAATAATTAATTGATTATATTAAATTTTAAAGTCCACTTACTAATTTGCTGCTTATAAAGTCATTTTTATTCCTTATGATCGTTAGATAATTATTTACATTTAGTGTTGATATGATATTTTATATTTAAGCACTGATTATCACTTATCTGTATGGATATAAATTCAATATTGAAACAAAATGTCTTAACTTGGAGCTTGATACTTCATAAACTCATATGGGCTGGGGTTTTATATCCATGATCTTATTCTTCACACATTTTCCTTGGAATTCCTAAATTTTCAGGTGCAAATGAAACTTTTTGTAGCTGATATCAAGGCCACTTTCTTAAATCTTTGAGAGAAATTCTTTGATTAGTTTTAGTAATAGATTTTCTTGAAAGTGAAGAATGTGATTGTGATCTGAAAGATCCTTCATCTGAATTTTGTTTTTGCCAAGTCTTTTCCATGCCAAAGGGCAATGACCATTTCATCTTCGCATTTTTCTAGCAACTTATAACTATACTATCATAACTGTTTATTATATTCAAAGAAATGTGTAGGTCATGAACAGAAAAGTTAGAAGATCATTTGTCTGACCAGTCATCATCCTTTTTTCACTAATTGTCAACAAGTTTGAATGAGAAAAAGTTGAATAAATTGTATGCAAAGTGTACATCTGCTTTGCATCAAAATTACAAAGAAAGTTATATAGAATAAACTGTAAGTATAATTATTAATGGGGAGAGAAAGAGAAAAATTGATAAAAGAATTCATATTAGGAAGAGGGGGGGAAGCACTCCAGCTTCACTGAACCTAGTGAAGCTGGAGTGGTGGTGGTAGGAACATTAGAACTACACAAACTTGAGGATTGGTTCTTCTTTTGATAGACAGGAGGGATTGACTTGAAATTTCATGTTATCTGAGAGACAGTAGAGTATTGATTTGATTGTGCAATACTTTTTTCTTGAGGGATACTTCTTAAAACATTTTACTTAATTGATAAGTAAACAAAAGGAATGACTAACAAAAAGATGCAGATCTTTTTCGACCAAGTGGTAGTCACTTAACAAAGTAAAAGATCAAAATTAGGATCTAGATCCTTAAGAATATTTTCAAAAGAATAAGAAATTATTCGTCAATTGTAATTTTTAGTAAAAAAAAAGTTGGTACTCTGTTAATCTTTTTCATCCATCTTAATGATAGAAGTAAAACTAACTATCCAGGCACTACATTCCATGTTGAACCAAAGGCCTCCCATGGACTCCAAAAGTCATCTGTCTCGAGCTGTGGTTTTCCAGTTTAGGTTCTTCAGATCCTTTTCCACTTCATCAGTCCATTGTGTTTTTGGCCTTCCTTTTTTCTTTGTCCCCTGCACTTCCCCTTGAAAATCTACTTTGCTATTGCCTATTCTCTCTATGTATCCTAGTCATTGAAATCTCTGACTTTATATAATTTATGATATTCTTTTCTCCAAATAATTTTGCACAATTAATTGAATCATGTTGTGTTTACTTAGATTCTTTCTTTAAAAAATTTCTGCATGAAAGTGAATACTTTTTAAAATGCATTATTTTTAAATTTATGCAATAAATTTTATTTAATTACTTTTAGTTTTAATATATTTATTACAATCTTATTTCATTTTTGAACTGTTGTCCTTCATTAATCCTTTTTACATTTGCTAGGGAAAGCTGTTTATTTCAAAAATAGATTCTTTATGCTCTTCATTTAAGAAATTAAATGTGAAAATAAAACATGAAATATTTTCCTGGCATGTAGGAGAGCATGAAAGAAAACTTATTTTTGCTAGATGTAAAAGGATTAATGAAGCTTAATGTATGTTTATTGAAGTCAAGGAAATTTTAAAAAGTTGTAATATAATCATTGCTTAAATGCTTGGCAATGGTAAAGTAGCTTTCCTTAGATGTAATTCGATCAATTAAATTAGATTATGCAGATGCATTAAATAGTCCTATCCTAAAAGGGAATATCAGAGATCTTCTCCCCCTTTCCTCCCCTTCTCTCATCTAAAAGTAAAGACCTCGTAAATAAACAATTACATGGTCAACCTGATAGCCTTGAAACATCCCCCATTAAAATGAGTATTAATTTAAATGACTCTTAATTCAGCAGTTTAAGAAAACTATAGCCTTATACTCCAAAGCCATGATCTCAATTTTCTTAATGATTAAGGTGGCCAAGGTTGTTCATGTAAATAGATAACTACAATTGATACATTGTATATTTTAAAATTAATTATTTTTTCCTAGGGGTATTAAATCAGCTGGTTGAAAAATGCAAACCCGGTACATGCGTTACTTCTATTTGTGAAACTGGGGACCAATTATTGTTTGAAGAAATTGGAAAAGTATTCAAGAAAGAAAAAGAAATGAAGAAAGGTAATCATAAATTTTCAAAGTAATTTTTTTTACACAAATCTTCTTAAAATATATATTGTTTTGGAGAAGGTTTTTTTATATATGTAATATTTACTTACAAAATAATTAAGTAATTTAATAAAAAAAATTAATTCAGAAGAAAAATTAATGTAAAATTGTTTTAAAAAATTGTCTGGTAAAAGGAAAACTATTTTATTCAAAGTGAAATTGAGATTTTTAAAGGGAAAAAGAAAGTTTGTTCATACATTAAACTCTAAATTTTATAGGTAATATACATATTGGCCCATCCAATTAGGAGTTTTATTTTTATATTCTTTTGTGCTCTCTTCATTAAAGTTAAGTTATATATTTATATATACAAAACATTTACTTAATTAAATTGATTTTTGAATCTTAGTAATTATTACTGTATTTAAAATTTGCTTTATTTTATAGGTTATTTTAAGAAATTTTTTTTAAAAATTTTCTTTGTAAAACAGATTGGAATTAGAAAAAAAATTAATCTAAATTAAGAATAAAAATTTACTTTTGTAAACACTTTATATTTTTAATTTTATCACCTAATATTTTAAGTATATAAATACAACACCAATAGTTATTTAAGTCAAATAGCACATTAAAATTATATCTGGCTTGCCTGCTGTGGGGTAGTTGGTTAAAACATCTGCCTAGTAAAGAGGAGATCATGAGTTCGAATCTCATGGAGCCTTATTAAAATGGTTGTGTGTGTCCCCCCAAAATCCAGTAAGTAAGATTTTAAATACATGTTATTTGGTAAGAATTCAGTATTTTAACTTGAATTTTTTATTTTTAGTATGTTGATTGTTAGTATTTGAATTATGATAAATTTAATTCATATATAAATATTAGCTATGACTAGCATATTAGACAGTAAAATAAGTAATATGTATATGAAAGAATAAAAAATCAATTTTGCATTCTAACCTGATTTGTATATATTTTTGCAAAGTTATTATATATTCCCAGACTTTAATTTCTTTAACTTAAAAATTATATAAATCTGGTAGATTAATAGAAATTATAGACTATATGATTTAAAAGTGTTCATCTATTTTTTTTTAGGAATTGCATTCCCTACATGTGTGTCTGTTAACAATTGTATTTGTCATTATTCGCCTTTGAAGAGTGAGGGAGATTATATTTTATCTGATGGTGATATGGTGAAATTGTAAGTATTAACTTTCTTTTAGTTTATAAATTATGTTGTAATATATTGGGGGGAAAAATAATAAAATTGTTTTTATGTGCTTTTTAAAACTTGCTGGGCAGTCTTAGTATTTAAAGGAATTAGTACTATTTAGGATTATTCAATCATATTAGGACTTTGCCAAGTATAAAGCTTGTGTTTAGCATATTATATTAGTAATCTATGTCAGAAAATATAAACTTATTACGTAAAAGTAGGATTTTCTATTTTTTGTCATCGCATACAAGCTTGGAATTATATCAGTAAATAAAATTTTAAGCTTAAAAAGGTGTCTATATTGATGAATAAAATTATTATAGTAAGCAGTAACGATTAATCAAAAGGGAGTGATTTCAATCGCTGAGGCTAGGGTTTGTTTGGGTATAGTATACCTAAAGGCTCGTGCTCACCAAGGCGACAAGATGCAAGCGACCAAAATTTGACCTAACCGCGGTCGCCTGAAACCGGTTTGCAGTCCTCCGCTTGGAGTTGCCCAACTTTCAACTCGAAGCGGTTTTTCACTAGGCGTAATGCTATTTCTGACGTTTCGCTGTGAAGGGGTCAAAAAAATTTGGTCGCTTGCCTCTTGCATCTTCACGTCTCTCGCCTCGGTGGGAACGAGCCTTAAGACAAAATAAATAAATAATTTGTAGAATCTGCTTTTATTAATACTGTTTAGTATTTAAAAAAATGTTAATTGAGTTAAGTATTGTGATAACTTACAAATTTGGGAAATGTAAAATATACTGATGAGAAGTCTATGCATATATATTTTTCTTGTGTAGCTTTTAATTCGGTGTACAACAAAAAATCTCAAAAAGTTAAGGAAATTTTGATAGTATCAATTTGTAATTATTGAATACAGAAATTCTGCTTCTCTAAATCATCTGAATTTTATTGGTTTCAACGTGCTTAAAATGTAAAGAAAAGAATGATTAGATTAAAACTTCATTTTTTATTATCACTTTTACTTAAAATTAAAAAATGATAGAATTTTTTTTTAAAAATTCCTTAATATCAGGATAAAAACAAAAAAATTGCTAATTACAAAAAACCCAGTGAAATAAAAAATAATAATATCTAATATCATAATAAAAAAAAAGATAAATATTATTTTGCCAATATACATATTCCAGACGTGAATCATTCTTCCTGAAGTATTGGAAATATGAAATACTTTCTAGCTCATCGTTAATTGAACACTTATCTTTTTTTTAATAGTTAAATAAATATTAAGTCAAAAATTAGTATTAAAAAAGGCTAAGAAATTTAATGCAATGTAACATATATATATTTATCTCTTTAAATTATATTTATTAAATGCAGTGGCCTGTCCCAAACTTAAAATGAAAATCTCCCATTTTATGAGGAAATGAGCTCAAAAATGTATTTTAGACCATTTTTAATATGTTGCCTATATCGATGATTTTGTTTCAGGGATCTTGGTGCTCATATTGATGGATTTGTTGCTGTAGTAGCACACACACTTGTTGTTGGTGCCTCAAAGGTAGATATATTGATCGATAATGCATGTAAGCTGTGTAAATGTTATATTTATGTTTAATGTTTGCATGTGTGTATCATTTTCTTTTCTTTAGGAAAATAAGATTACTGGTCGAAAAGCTGATGTAATTCATGCTGCTCATTATGCTGCAGAAGCTGCTTTACGTCTCGTTAAACCTGCTGGAGATGTAAGATTTCTATGCTCTTTTAATTATTGGTTAAAAATTTTCAAATATTTATATAATTTTCTAAAGCATTTAGTTAATTTCTATGTATCAATTATTGGTTTTATTTTTTTATTTGATATATTAAACTATATATCTTTGAACTTACTAGTCCAAGTGTTCTTTTTTTTTTTTTTTTTTAAATAACAGATCCATTTTTTGAAAATTAGCTGAATGTTACATTATTCATATTTAAATCGAATTTATTTATAACTTCTTTGTTTTGTTTCTTTCAGAATAATACTGTCACTGATACTATTCAAAAAGTAGCAGAATCATTTAAATGCAAACCTGTTGAAGGTGGGTGGCTTTGTTTGAGGAAATTCTTATGTTTGCTATTTTTACTAAATTATTTACATTAGATTAAACTATGTTATCAATAGCTATGAAAAGAATTGTAGTAGTTAACAAATTTTTTTTTCATCTTTATTTTAGGAATGCTTTCTCACCAGCTGAAACAATTTAGGATAGATGGCGAAAAATCTATTATTCAAAATCCAACAGAAGCTCAAAGGTATTAATAAATTTAGTTGTTTCTAAAATTTTTTAATTATTATTATTATTATTTCTTTTAAACATTTGTTTTTATTTAGAAAAGAACACGAGAAATGTGAATTTGAAGTACATGAAGTTTACGCTATTGATGTTCTTGTTAGCACTGGGGAAGGAAAGGTAATTATTAAATTCTTAAAAAAAGAAGCTGGACTTACTCAATTTTATAAAATAATGTTCAATGTAACAATTTTATATAATAATAATCAAGTTTCTCCTGTATTTTATTATTATTTTTTTTTTTTTTTAGGGTCGCGAAATGGGTGCAAGAACAACTGTTTTTAAAAAAACTGACGAAATGTATCAATTGAAAATGAAAGCATCTAGAGGTGAAAAAATATTTTTGGTAGTTCTAGTAATGAAAAGGAAGTGCATTATCTCTAATTATATAAAATAAAATCCTGAATCGAGCTTAATTTCAAGAGTTTAATTTTTCAGGTTTTTGTTAAAAGAAGCAAGTATTGTTAAATTAACTTTTGTAGAAAATTGATAATTTGTATATGCCCATAAGAAATTTAAAAAAAAAAAAAAAAAAAAAAAAAAAAAAAACATTTATTTATATACTGAATGATAATGTAAATATTTCATTTTTAATCTGAAAATAATAAATTCTTACTATGGAAATTTACATAACTATGAACCTGTCTACCACCACTTCTTTAACTCATTTTTCTATCATAGTTGAAATATAGAAGTGTATTAATATTCTATTGAATGTTATATTGACTAATACTATTGTCATTTTTACAGCTTTCTTCAGTGAAGTAGATAAAAAATTTGGAAACATGCCATTTACATTGAGGTAAGAATAATTTATTTTATAAGTTTGCATATGATGCTGTGATTATTTTCAAATATGGAACTGAAATTTTTATAAATGTCTTAATTGTTAAGTATAAATGAAAAAAATAATTTTTCTCAAGAATGGAATACATTTTTATTTCATTCTTGAGATGAATGCAAATGCATTTTTACCTGAAAGAATTAAATCTCAAATCATATGACTGCATCTTTGACTGTTATACCAAATGATGGATAAAAAAGTCTTTCATTGGTAATGAAATGTATAGCCAATATTTCAGTTTCTATAAATTATTAAAAGTAATTCTATTGGAATTGTGTATTAAATTTATTATATCATTTAACTTTTTGACTGTAGCTATTTCTTCTAGAAAAAGTTTGTAGTAAATTAAAAGTCACCCTGTAGTTTTGTAAAAATTAGTTAGTGGATGGAACAATTATCTGGACTATACAAGTATTTGCTGTACATAATTTTTTATTTTAAACTATTTAAAAATGTTTATCCTTATGAAGATCACTTTCTAGAAGAAATAGCTACAGTTAAATAGTATAATAAATTTATTACACAATTATAATAGAATTACTTTTAATAATTTATAAAAACTGAAATATTGGCTTTAGATTTCATTACCAAGGAAAGACTTTTTTTATCCATCATTTGGTATAAAAGTCAATGATGCAGTCATATGATTCGAGATTTAATTCAAAGTTGTCTGTTATAAATTGATTAGTTACTTTTTTTAATGTTTGCAAATGTGTCAGTTATGCATTTTTTGAGGCTTATAAGGCTGTTGGCTAATTGTAAACCAAATCGTTAATATGATCCCAAATATAGACATCATAGATATTCATATTTTGTAAATAAGGTAGTCAATGCAGTGCACCTTGGATAACTAAGTATTGATAGGTAATAATTCGGATTCCAAACTCACTGTTAATGGTGCCGAATGCACTGCATGTTCTATGAGGAGGGGCACTTTTTCTGCATGAACCAATATTCACCAGTGTTCATACCCAGTTTACAAATTTAGGGAGGAAATGATTGTCTCAGCAATGCCTATTGCCTTATCCTCAACATACCACATGAATACTAATTTTTAAGAAAATTTTATTTGTTACATGTGACATTTTCAAAAGGGTTTTGAACTGACATAACACAAATTCTTTTTATACCCTCTCTCACTGCACACATCCATAGAACTATGTATTGACATCGATCTCTTTGATGTGCAGGAAGAAAAAAAGGCGATTCTGGTCGGCGCAGAGTCAAAACACATGATTTTCTGCAGGGGTTTTAACTGGCTCACACAGACCACTCATCCCTTACACACTTCCATCTGCACAGGGTTTAAAATGAACTTTGCATTAATTTTTTTCCCCTTCACACAGATCAATTTTACAACTCATAAACCTAGTTAATAATAAAGCTAATTCAGCTTTAAGGTTCACAATATTATATCAAATAGCTTTAAATATTTAAGATGTTTACTTGTTTTGTATTTGCAATTAAATATTCAATTATGGGTTGTTGTTTTTTGTCACATAATTATATGCTAATAAAATATATTAACTGCTGTTTATTTTAGGTCTTTCGAAGATGAAAAGAAAGCTAAGATGGGAGTAGTTGAATGTATGAATCATAAACTCGTAGAACCTTTTACTGTATTATATGAGAAAGAAGGTATGTCTAGTAGTTTTATACATATGTGTAGTTGTCAACTCTTATGCATTTTGCACAAGCTATCTAAATTTTAAATTTTTTATTTGTGCAAAGGATTTATATTTCCCCATGACCTTGAAAAGAAGAGGCTTTACTTGCTCCATTCAGTGACATATAGCTTCTTTTAGTCTGTATCTTTTCTGAAAACTTTTCTAGCTCTTATGTGTGTATGTATATATATATTTAAAATGTTCACATTTCTGTAGGCAGTGGTAGTACATAACATATTCTTTCTTGCGACATGCACTTAATAATGCATGTTTATCATAAAACATCAATGTAAATGTTAAAAACTTCAATATTAAGAAGCTAATAATATATATTATTTCATTGAGTACATAGAAATTGCATTTTTGGCGTTACAAATAAGGTTTCTGGTTTCCTAGGAAAAGTTTCATGTGTTTCCATAAAGCATCAATATGATTTAATGGTTATAAATATTTTCCTAATATTTATATTGTTATACATGTATAATTGAAGCATTTATTGGATAATTATAATAGTATAATATAAATATTTACAAATGTGTTTTATGCTTTAATTTTTAGTCTCTTGTGAATTTTATAATTGCAATCATGATTGGAAAACCAGAGTTGTGAAGAAGTCTTATTTGATTCATGAAATTACAAAAAATTGGGCATGGGTTCAAAAAATTTCAGTAGTACATACAATCACCTGTGGAGGGTACTCTAAGTTGATTAAAAAATAAACTTCATAGAATAGATCATTAAGATAGAAAATTTAAATGCATCTAAGCATTCGATAGACAAACAAATTTGTAGTTTATATTAATAATCATACTATTGACGAAATTCCCAAGTGCGGAAGTAGAATCGGGCTTTTTTTTCCCTACACTGCAATGCAGAAAATGGAAACTTTCATTTCTTTTCTTAAAGGAAAAATATATATATATTGGTCTTTGATATCAGATGAAACATAAAAAAAGTAGATCTTATGAAACAGGATTCTCCAAATTGTTTTTATTAAAAGTACAAAAAGGGGCTACTTTAAGTTTCTATAATGGAGAGATATGTTTGGACTTTTTTTATAAATGAAAATGAAGAAAACTTATATAAGTTTTGCAAAAATTAAATATATTTTAATCAAGAATCAAATGCATTAATGCAAATACAATTGTGATGTATAAAACTGTTTTGGAGCTATCAGGATATGGAAATAGTAAATTCTGATCATTCATAAGGCTAATAAGTATTTTATTAATTAGTCTTATCCTTTAATTTAAAAGTAAATATAAAAAAATTATTATTTTGTGGTAATCGGCAGCCATACCTATGTGTTTTACTTGTAATTTATCATTGTTAATTTGATATTAGATGCATAACTAATATTTAACTTTTTTAGGAGAATTTGTTGCACAATTTAAATTTACTGTACTGCTCATGCCTTCCGGATCACATAAAATAACATCTGGCCCAATAGATTTAGATATTTATGAAACAACTAAAGAGATTGAAGATGATTCACTGAAAGTAAGTTTATTGTTTTCTGAATTATATGATGGTTTGTGATTTGTGGTAAGAAAACATTATTAATCTTTTTGTTGTAGGGTAAAAAAAAAAAAAAAAATTTAAAAGAAACCTTAATACAAAACTTAAAATGGAAAAATTTATTAAGTAAATAGTGGACCTCCTCATCGAAGCTTCTTTAATTTCTCATACAAATTTTTTTATTATATTATAAAAAATAATAAGGAAGGGTAATTGTTTAAATTAATGCTTATAATATTAAAGACATAAGATTTAAAATATGTGTATTTTTTAATATGCCTTTATGCACTTTTCTCCTTTTGGTTTAGTGTGTTTATTTAGTAATAATTAAAAGTAAATGTTTTTAAACGGCAATTATTGTACTTGATTAAAATTCTCAATTTTATGAGAAAAATTATGATATAAATTAAATAATAAATTTTTTAAAAATATAGGATTTTTGTTGCAGAAAAATTTTTTTTTTTAAATTCTTTGATATGAAAAGTATTGAAATTGTGTAATATGTATGAAATCATGTTATAAATTTATTATTATTATTTTTTTTTTCACTTAGAGTCTGTTAAACAGATCAGTAATTCCCAAATCACAAAAGAAAAAGAAAAAGCGAGCTGAAAAGGCTGTTGTAAATTCTGCTGACAAAAATGACAAGGATTCTGAAAATTCAGCAATTGTTGAAGTACAAGAATGAAAAGGTATTTTTGTAAAAAGAAAATAAAATAAAGATTTTTAGCATGAGCATTTATTATTGTGTATGCATATTATAAAGAAGAAAAATGACTTTTATAATAAATTAGTATTGTACAAGATGCTACAGAATTCTTATACATATTACTCAATTATGTAAAAAAAGATATTAACAAAATCTCTTCATTAACTAATAAATTTTTATTCAATATCTTTTGATTGCTCTTGTAATATCCAGAGATGCCAATTATTAAAGAAAGTAACAAAGATTCTGATGGACTATGGATTATAGAAATTTAAAAACAGCCATTTTTTCTATTACTTTCCCATTGTTATCAAAATAAACTCCCTGCTACTGACAATTATTTAAAAAAAAAACTAGAAATATTTTTCTGAGACTACTGAAAAAAAGTCATTTAAGGTACATCCAAGCAATTCTTAATTCCACATTATATATTGCAAAATTCTAAGTGGACACTCATCATTATACATCTCTTGCATTCATTCATAGATTTCCTTAAAGATTGTCAGATATCTGGTATTAATTTGCAACTACTGAAGCAGCTGATTCGTAACTCTCAAAACTTACCAATACACTGTATGAGATATAATATTGTTTGGAAATATTACAAGGAATCTTCTCATCAAAAATTTATAAACTTTTATAGCTATATTAGTTAATGAAGAAATTTTTTGTTCTTGGACCTGTATTTATTATGTAGGGAAAGGGTTGAAATACATTATGAAAAAACGGGGGGTTCACTACCATAGAATTTGTTTTTAAACTAATTTAATAATTAACCAATTAAACTAAACTAATTTTTTGATTGAGGTTTTTTTTATGATTATGATATATATAATTTTTATTTATTATGAATGATAGGAACATGGGTTGAATATATATTCAATAGAAATATGTTCCTATCATTATTAAATTTCATGTGAAAATGTCTCAAAATCTTTGGTATGCAAACTGATAAGCAATAGCATCCATTTATTGTACTGATTTCAATGTATAAATTATTTATTTTAAAATGATTGAGTTCTTAGGCTTTATCATTTATAAGTATGGAAAATTGAAATATTTAATAGTTCTGATTATTCTCTAAATCTATACATTTAAAGCAATTTCATTTGTATTTTTTATGTTGTGAATCTCAACAGATTATACAAATGCCACATTTGATTAATAAGATAACTAGCACGTGTTTGCTGTATTTTATTTTGATTCCCACAAAATATAAGTTATTATCAATGAATTATTATTTTGTGTTAAAATTCATATCCTTATTAAATGTATTTGATTGAATCCTTTTTGGAGATTTGAAATTCTATAAATGTCAAACTTGTGAGAATTTTAACTATTTTGGATGCTGAATAATGAATATCCTAAATTTATTCAAGTCAATAATAAGCATCAGAAAGGAATGTAGTTAAGGAAAACTACAAAATTTATTTTATGAAAATTGCATGATTTTACTAAACTAGTAAAACATATAATTATCCTTTTAAAAAGATTGTAAGATCAAAAAATATATTTTTAATGGAGATTAATACAATAAATCTAGATTTTATTTAAAAACTTATGTTTTTATTAAGTTTTCTAAAAGTCTAGAAAAATTAACAATATTTTCCATAATGTTTTATATAGCTTGTAACTCGCACATGTATTAGCAAGAATGAATTTGATATATTACACAAAAATTATGTATTTAAAATCTTTCAATTTTAAAATTTGTTAAATACATTTTAAAGGCAATTTAAAAAAAAACGTTACATTGGAATTACAGAAGTTTTAGTTGCTAAAATAATTTTTTAAATGGTATGTGCTATGTTAAAAAAAATATGACAGAAAATAAAGGGTTTTTTTTTCCAGAAGAACAAGTTTTATATGAAATATTTTATAACAATGATATTTCTTATTTATTGAATTCTTTTATTTCCTTTACTTTTAGAATTGAATAAGGGATATAAGGAAGAAGCCTGAGCTTGTTCAAGTTCCTGGATTGAAGGATGGCACCAACATTCATAAACTTGTACTAATTCTTGTACAGAAACAATTTATACTTGCATAACATTCATTCATATCTAGTTAAAATGTGTCAATTTCTGACTTCAAGGGCCGTTATTTTTATATTGGTTTTAAAGTATATCATGACTCATGTATCATTATAATGTTATGAAGAAAACATTTTTTTAAATGAGAATTGATATTCTGTCTTCAAAATTAACTTGTTAAAAATTATTCATCTTTTTTTATTATTATTACTTATGTGAGAACAAATTCATAATTTTGTTGGTGCCAATTCTACCTAGGAGCTATTTGTGTGTGTAATAAAAATCCCTTTTTTTTTCAATTTAAGTGTGTGTTCGTTCTTTTTTTTTTTTTTTTTTTTTAATTAAGAATTTCACTTGAATATAAATATTCAAAATAGACAACTTTGAAATTGCTGGAGTATAATATTAGAAATTTTAATGTTATATTTGGAAATAATTAGGAAGAGAATTTAGATCACTTTATATATCTGAACTACATATTTTTATCACTTATGGCATTAATGGTTGTACTCACTAATGTAGATACGAGTTGATGGTATACTATAGTCACTACTTTGAAAAATAAGTAGATTATGTGGCAATAGACTATCTTCTTGACCTTCAAAGTTGCCTAGTTGAGATTATACTAATTTCACCAAGAGACTGTATTAAAGTCAGAATGAGCATTGAGTGCGATATTGGAGGAATACTTCAGCTTCTACATCCTAAGGGGCTTTGGATGAATATATTGGTATTTTTCAGAACTAACATGGGAAACTTCAATATAGCCAGTACTTCAATCTTGCCTTGCAAGCTACTGCACCGTATCGTGATATACCTGTGAACTATCCTTTTTATAATATCACCTGTTATGCCAAATTTAGTTCTCTGAAAGAGAAAACATTGGAAATGCTTGTTAAAATATGCATTGTCTTGTTCAGTTCCTGACTGTAAGACTAGTAATCCTCCTAAGTGAAAATCCAAACAAATTTACTCCCTTCCCTTCTAGGAAACATGCAGGCACAGCCAACCAAATGTTGCTTGCCAAGGAAATCCCAACACACAATTCCTTCGAAAGATAGAAAGAGGTTGAACTGTTTGTCTATTGATAAAGAACCCTCTCTTACTACTCCAGCCAGATTACTATTGGTTATGGTGCATTTTACTGAAGATGAAGCCAAAGATATTTCTTGGACAATTGCAATTCACTTGAAAGAACAAATCAATCTGAAGCTCTCTAGCCATTATATCAATTATTTCTCGTCAACAGAACATCTCTACCAATATTTGATTACTGAAAAGACAATTGATTTTTTCAAGATAACTTCAAAATCCTTGAAGCCAATTAAGGAGTACCTAAAGATTTACCCACTCCACTTCTGCAGAGAAAATAGAAGATACTGAAATTTTCCTAAACTGCAAAGTTGTTCAATTAAAAAACCATGCAAAATGAACATATTCCTATATGACCAATCATTCTGCCCAGGAGTGCAGAAAATATTAAAAATTTTTATCTCAAAAGACTCCTCTACCTTGCTCTTTTGACTTTAAGCAATTTAACCTCAAACTGGGGGCAGCCCAGTGTTTCATTTGTAACCATTTCCACCACAATAGTAATAACTTTTTCAAAGATGCATTAAATGCAGGGGATCAAACTTTTTAAGATTGCCCTATCATTGGACCAATCCCACATGCATGTGGATCATGTTAAGATCATGCCATGGAAAGGATGACACAATTTTTCAAAGATAAATACACTAAAGAAAAATTTTACTTGAAGGCCTGTTGATGGCAAATCTCTTTTGCAGCCATCCTCAAGAACCAACAACCTTTGAAACCAGAACCTGCTCCTCCTGAGGATTTTCTCAACAAGACTTTCTTCACCATAAAAGAGTTTGCAAGTACCTTCAAATCCCTTGGAGAATTGATAGTCTTTTTGTGGACTAGATCAACTAGCACTATCCTTTTTCCCAGATGCCACCTCTAAACTTTGATTTCCTGAACTTGTTTTTATATACCGTTATTATAAAGCATTTTTATAATAGTGGTATATTTTAAGAATTCGTGTTACAGACAGAAATTAGTTAATTTTAATTATTTGGGTATTTAGTATTAAACATGAACAAATTTTGATTGCTTAGTGGTATTTTAAAAATATTTATCATTAAAAAAAAATAGCGTGACGGGCATAGTCAGCTGTATCTATTCTCTGTAAGAATAAGATAGTTATCCTATTGGGCTGAGCAACAGGGCTTAATTTAAAAGTTGTGTACAATAATTTATTGCTAAAATTTTAATTCGGTAACCGCCCCCACCCCAAGATAATATTTTACCTATTCTGTTTTCCATTTATATTAAGGACTTACGGTAAAACTTTGCTGGCCCTCTATGCTAATGGCACAGCTTGACTGGCAAAAGACAAAAAAAATCAAGATTTCTCACAATTTACAGTTCTTAATAATTATAATAGAAAACAGCAATCGGTAAAATCGCAGAACCGGGGCCGTTGAGATTTGTCGTTAAAAAATCTTTTCGTCAAGTAAATGGTTGCGATTGTAAATGAAATGTACAAGAAATCGTTAACACGTATAACGACTTGTCGCTCAGTTGGTGCCTAAAAAAAATTATCAAATCCCAATGGCCCCTATTTTGCGATTTGGCCCAGCTATCAACATCTGAAAAACTGAAGCAGTATATTTTTCAAATTGTATTGAAATGATGATATATTTTCTGTTGTGTTCAAATCAATAAACCAAATATATATTTACAAAATAATTTTTTATCACGAAACAGTGAAAAATATTTTGGGTTACTTGATCATCACTTATCTAGTCATTAGGAAATGAAAAGAGTAAACATCAAATCTCTTGGAGCACAAAATAGTTTCAACACTCAGACAAATATTGGATACAAGATGGTTCATGAGGAACAAAGAGATTCATGATGTCATTAACATCCCTACTCTCAAATAATTCACGAAACAAGTTTCCTGTAAATTCTTCAGTACCTTCAATCTCCATGTTGAAATGTACACTCTAGAGCCAGAACATTATGACCACCCCTACATTTTGCAATGAAGTCGCCTGGATGACGTGGAAGGCACGTGATCAGGTGGAAGTGGTGGTATTAATCCATGCCAAGGCGGGTTGAAGCTGTGTTGCGCGCCAAAGGTGTGCCAACTCGTTATCGTTATTGACAGGTGGTCATAATGTTTTGGCTCTTGAGTATATACTCGCCGGACACTAATGTTAAAATACTTAGGAGAACTTTACTTTTAACTATCCTAATGTCAAATTCACTATGATCAATTGATCCTGTTTTCTTATTTTATACTGCTTTTATTTTTCATTTTAATACCTTAATTAACTTCATTGGGCGAATTTTATGTTTTTCAGTTTACCGAATTGTTTGTGTTGAAAATAAGGCCTTTGCGGCGCCAAGAAGCTATTAAATGTTGAACAAGAAAGAACGCAATATAAATTGAGTTTATCAAATAACGATTTGCAGTTAACTGAACTCCTTCCAAATCTCAATGCACAATTTTCTCTTTATATATATATATATATTTCGCAAAAGAAAATTGCCTTTTATACAATATCACCTATATAATATATTTATTGAATTTATATTTGATATCCCGCAATAATAAAAAAACACTTTTTTGCTTTAAATTTCAGGTTTAAGAACAGTAGCTTTTAGGATTTTTTTTTTTTTTTTTTTAATAGATTTTATAGCTTTTGGCATTCGATAATATGAATTTTATCCAAATCGCGTCGATATCATTTTTACTTTTGAAAGTAACAAAATTATTTTGTTCAAATAAGATTTTTATGAGTTATTTACAAATATGTATCACTAAAGCGAAGACTGTATGTCGATCAGCTATTATTTGTTGGACATTCAATATTTTTCATGTTTCGATTAATTTTGTTCTATGAATGTGAAATTAAAATTATAAATACAATTACTATTTTGTAAGTTAATTCTAAAATTTAAAAATATTATTTAAAATATCAATTAATACATTTAGTGATTATAAAAGTTCTTTAGATCACCAATTATAACAAATATGAGTTATTATTTGATATTTAATATTTTTCGTTTTAAACTTCAGAAATGTACTACATTCGTTAGTATATAGTTATAGTTTTATACATTAATGTGAACATCTAATAGTAACGTCTGCAGTTAAGGTGCTCAAGTTAGTTGCTCTAGCAACGTCCGCTGCTTTCAAAAACGATGAAACTCGATGGAAATTACGACATTGAGTGTCAAGTATTTCGTATCTATAAGTTTCGATGGGAGTTTCTCATGTTTTCTCCCATACAACACGCAAATCTGGAGTAGTTACCCTTAAAAGTCTTCATGGAAGGCAATATTCCCCCCACATTATTTATTAATGGGTTGTTTGTCGTATGTATAATTGTAAAACGAGCCCAATAATGTATTACACACACACATAAAAGTTAATATTATTGCCATATAAAAATTAAAACTATTGCATTGCGATATTACATCTATAAATATAAGTACAAAATTTGAACAGTACCTATCTAATAATAACGACAAAATAATTATTTAAAGATCATTTGGGTTCAATAGATATGCTTATGACCAGCATATGAAAATGCTTTATTTTAAGTCCATGCTTTGTAAACGAAAAATTTTCCAATTGAATCGTATTGCAAAATCTTTTGTGATATGTAAAATTATATTATATATTTAATTAATTCATTTTAAATTATAATTACTCCCCTGGCACTCTGATAAATTACACAATTTTGCACTTGCACTTATTAATTTAATTAAAGTTTATTTATTAGTATATACTATTCGTAATTTTTAAAAAACGCGATACTATAATTTTTTATAGCTTTTACTAAAATATGCAATCTTACTTTGCATTTCTTATTTAATATCTTTTATGATAAAAACCGAAAGAGCCATGGATTGTAAAAATATTAGCTAAAAGTGCCGATAGATGGCGATACCATGCATCAGGATTTGTAAGAAACAGAAAAAAGCAATTAGTTGATTTAAAAAATGTAAGCTAATAATATTTATATAAAAAAAAGTTTTTAAAAATTTTAATTTTAAAATGTTAATATAATATTTGAGTTATTTCTTTTTTTTTCGGGAAATAACTTTTTAAACTCTTAACGATTTTGCAAGCTATCTGTGATGATTCTATTGGAGTGCGGAAAAAAATATATGAATACTAAATTTGCAATTAATACACGATGTCTATATATATATATATATTTGTTATTTTATAGAATTTTATTAAAAAAATTATAATAAATAAATTCGGTTTCCCTTCAGCTTTTGATTCTATTTTAATAAAAAAAATAATTAAAATAACTATGATTGATTAAAAAGTATCTAACAAAAATTGTAATGACATGCTTAATACTGACATACTATACAAGTATAAAAATACTTTAAGGAACATCTCATTTATTTCTAAAAAAAATCTGATTGAAAATGAAGATAATTTCATATAAAACTGAATTTCCCATAAAACATATCATTTAAAAAAAAATTAATCATGTAATATTAAAAATATATATTATTATTATTATATATATACATCATCTCATTTTATAATACATCACCTATACTTATTTATTTAGCTGCAAATATTTAAAAAAAATTTTCTTAAAAAAAAAAAAAAAAAAAACTAGGAACTATTCCTTGTTTTTAACTATCAATTTAATTTGCTCTTGTTTATATTTATGTGGACGATATATATAACAGAAATCAAAATAAAAATAATTATTCTGAATGAAATTTAATGGAAAACTATTACACGCCCCTGGTGGGACTTGAACCCACAGTCTTTGGCTCCGGAGGCCAACGCCTTATCCATTAGGCCACAGGAGCACAGTTACAACTGAAGCTTTCTTAGTTTAAATATGCAAAAATTTCATCATTTTTATATTTAAAATTTATTTTGTATCGTTTTGAAGTATTTATTTTGCACATAAAATTCTATAACTGAATAATTAATTATCAGTTATTTCTAGTAGAAAGAGGAATGTGTTCATTTTTCAATAAAACTGTATTAATATCAAAATGAAATTAAAAAAAAATTTTTTTTAATTATTTCGAAGAATTATTTTTATTTTTGGAAACAAAACGATTTAATTTTTTTTTCAAGTTAAATTTATCACTGAATAATTGTGCTCTAAAATTTATGCTCTGACTTACTCAGTTAAGTAAAGTTTCTTTTAATTTCCTAATTTACATTCTTCTTATTTTTTTTTAAATAATTTTAAATTTTTCTTAAAGGCTAAAATATCGAGAATGTATTTCATATTCTTTCTAGAAAAGTCTCTTAACTTTAATATAATCTTGATCTTAACTTTAATGTAATCTGTTTCTTGATTCATTTTTCATAGGATGTTTTATTTCGATTTTTAATTATTTGTTTATTTTGATTCATTTATTCATTTTATTTCATTTCATTCTATTTATTTTTTGCTCGTTTGTTTAATAATTGCTAGAATGTTTTAGAACTTGCATTAATATTATTTTTAAAAATGCTGTAGCTGTTCTAATAATTAAATAACTCCCCATGTTTCATTTTAGTTTCGAAATCGAATCACAGATAATGACATTAATTTATGACTCAGCCATGGATATTTGACAATAAGTATACTTAAATTATATATTATTTTCCAATTTATTTTTAAAAATTTATATTAAAAAAATGCGATAAAAACTGGAAAAAAAAATATATATTGTGAATTAATCTTAGTAATTGAATATCTGATGAACTTAGTTGAAGGTATCAAAACTAGTTAGTAATAAAAATAAATAGCAAATTTTAATTACTAATAATAGATTATTATACAACAAACTTTTTAGTACCTTTATTTATTACATAGAAACCATAAATTAATGGAATTATACGGATTAATTTTTATTAATAGAGTTAAATTTGCTTTCTTTTAATTTTCTAAATCTCTAATTTATATTCTTGTTCTTTTATTTAAATACATATATATATGTATATACATTATTTATCTTAAGAAGCATTTTTATAATAATAATCATTTATTATATTATTATTTAAATAATAAGGGTTTTTAATAAAATAATTGAAATAGAATATAATTTTCAAAATTCTTATTAATATAATTGCATGCTATTAAAATTAAATTAGTTATAGCTTAAATTATGTCTGAAATTTTCTATTTTTCGTTAGAATAATATACTTGCATTCAGAAAAAGATTACTTTATATGGCAATATTCTTCTACTGTTATATAAGGTAATATTGTATACGATAATATATAATTTTTATATTACGTTGTCCATAAAAGTTTGATTTTTTATATGTTGCATTACATTTTTTTAAACAATATAATCATTTTATCGCCCACAAAATAATCAATACATTATTATTAAGCATGTTTTTTTTTTTAAATCCTTTTAATCAAATATGTAGAAAAATGTTACAAAAGACTTGATTAGAAGAGTTTAAATAATACTTGTACAAAAAATAAACGCAAAATGTAATTTATTACTTCCTTTATTACTCATTTATTTATTTATTTATGACAACGAATTATTGTTATTGTTTTATTTGTGTAAATATTCATTGAAGTCCTATATGAAATTATTGTTTCTGTATTATCATTATAATTCTTCCTTTATTTATTATTATTGTATTATTAATGGTTTCTCATTTTTTTTTCTTTATAAATTTATTGTTATTTTAACAAATTACCTTTACCTTTCTGCTCTACAGTAAAAGTTTATGAGCTATCATAAATCTAATCGTGACTAGTTTTCCGCATATAAAGCTGATATCATAAACAAATTAGCTATCTCTGTTATAAATGTTTTAGGAAGATTTAGAAGTTTTGTTACAATTAAAATGCCAAAAAAGCGCCTTAGTGAAACGAAATTTTGTATTTATCAATTTTATAATCTAGTAATTAATAATTTTAAAAAAAAATTTTTAATTTTTTTCATCAACTGATGTAATTCTAAATAAAAATTAGATGACATTTTATAACAATGGAATATATAAAAAAATTTATCAAATTTGTTCTCCTCAGTAAATATAATATAATCTATCGCATTATTGTCCGGTAAAGAAAGAATAAAATTGAATCAGAATGAAAGAGAGTACCAATTTTTCCATTTCAAATCAATACAACAGGCAGTATTTTTTAAAGAATTGTTCTTATTTCATCTAATTCTAAATACGTGATAAATATCGTTTTATCAACCTTCCTAGACACACACATCCACACATACATATATATATACACTGAAGTGACAAAAGTCATGGGATAGCAATATGCAAATTTTCAGATGGCAGTAGCATCGCGTAGAACAGGTATAAATGCGCAGTGCTTTTGCAGAGCTTTCATTTCTGTTCAAGTTATTCATGTGAAGAGGTTTTGACGTGATGATGACCGCACGACGGGAATTAACAGACTTTGAACGCGGAATGTTAGTTGGAGCTAGACGCATGGGTCATGCCATTTCGGAAATCGTTAGAGAATTCAACATTCCCAGATCCACTGTGTCAAGAGTGTGCCGAGAGTATGAAATTTCAGGCATAACATCCCACCATGGACAGCGCAGTGGTTGACCGCCTGCACTTAACGACCGAGACCGGCGACGTCTGCAAAGAGTCGTAAATTCTAACAGACAAGCAACACTGCGTCAAACAACGCAGAAATCAATGTGGGACGTACAAGGGACTTGTCTGTTAGAACTGTGAGGAGAAATTTGGCTTTCTTGGGCTATTCCAGCAGAAGACCGACTCGAGTGCCTTTACTGACAGAACGACATCGCTTGCAGCGACTCTCGTGGGCACGTGAGCATATCGGTTGGTCCCTAGATGAATGGAAAACCGTGGCCTGGTCCGATGAGTCACGATTTCAGTTGGTAAGAGCTGATGGTAGGGTTCGAGTGCGGCGCAGACCCCACGAAGCCATGGACCCAAACTGTCAGCAAAGGCATTGTTCAAGCTGGTGGTGGCTCCGTAATGGTGTGGGCTGTTTTTTCATGGCATGGACTTGGTCCTCTGGTGCGACTGGACTGAACATTGATTGGAAATGCTTATGTTCAGCTACTTGGAGATCACTTGCAGCCATTCATGGACTTCATGTACCCAAACAACGATGGGATTTTTATGGATGACAATGCGCCATGTCACCGGGCCACAACTGTTCGCGATTGGTTTGAAGAACCTTCTGGACAATTCCAACGAATGATCTGGCCACCTTGATCGCCCGACATGAATCCCATCGAGCATTTATGGGACATCATCGAGAGGTCTGTTCGTGCCCAAAATCCTGCACCATCAACGCTTTCACAATTATGGACGTCTATCGAGACAGCATGGCTCAATATTCCTGCAGAAGACTTCCAATGACTTGTTGAGTCCATGCCACGTCGAGTTGCTGCACTTCGCCGGGCGAAAGGAAGGCCGACACGATATTAAGAGGTATCCCAGGACTTTTGTCACTTCAGTGTATATGTCTAGGAAGGTTGATTCTATCATGGCGTAAGCTGCTTATTAATTACTATTAGTTAAGCATGTCTTAATAATAACTGTTTATAATCTTTTCTCACCTACTATTGAAGACTAATTATTTCTAAGTCTTGTTATAATTATGTATATCCTACATGTTACAAAAACTTATCATGCAATATTTATGCATTTAATTACTGGAATGCATCCTGCCCTTATTACTTTTGTTATTTTGTGGGCCGCGAATCTTTTATTATATCACAAGAAATAATTCTACATTGAAGTGCAGTAAATTTTTAAAAATATTTATGGCTCAAACAGTTTTTGAAATTTTCATGAGATGAATTTAACACTTTCTCATTTTTTTTTTTTTTTTTTTTTTTTTTTTTTTTTTTTTTTTAGATAATAATGGTGGGGGGAATTCATTTCTAAACAAAACGCTATTTGATTTTTATAAAAATAAAGTATTTAAAATTGATGAAGGCATATTGAATGATCGTGCATGGAGTATGCCCATAGTATAGTGTCAATATGTTGTCTGAAACCGTTCCAAGTAATCTGCATGATATTACAGAATGTAGGAATAAAATTGCGAATTCAAACGAAAAATTTGAAGTACAGTAAAAATTCTAGAAACTTAACACAAATTTAAATTTTTTTGTAAATGTGAAAAGTAAAAGGAGTTTTAAGTGCTCTTGGTTACAAAGATTTAGTTGGATTACAAATGAGGAATGTAAATATTGCTTGATATTTTCTTTAATTGAAGTAGAAAAAGTGGCTCACAAAACTGTTGGATATTTAGGGAAAGATATTTTTGTAAAGGAATATGGCAATTGGAAATATGCATTAGAATACTTCTCTATTCGCACCGGAAATCTACTAAGACTACCTAGGTACGTCCTGGCGCAATCTTTCAGACCCACTGATCTAGTGTCACTTGAAATTTTAGATTAATATATGTTGTGACAAAATGTTTCACTGCTTTCAGTTGATTATATGTTCTCTGGGTTTTTTCAAATGTAAAAGATACATACCATCTTTTTATTACTATAGCGAGATCAATAAAAGGCCATTAACAGAAAAAATTTAGACAAGAAATGAAAATGCAGACAAACAAATTTTAATTGATAGTTTCGTAAGAAGATATAATTAATCGATATTCTAGAAGTTATATAAACAGGAAACAAAGCTCATGATCACTGGCGCAACAGCCCTTTGTGGGCCAAAGACGTCTACCTACTGGTGGATTTCGAGACGAGGGATGTTTTTTCTTTTTATGGGGTAGGGTTGTCAGATCTATGCCCAACAATCATATGAAACCGAGACCTACGGCTTAAAGTGGATTCCGAACTACTACAAACATCCATGGCACCGCCGGGACTCAAACCCAAAACCTGTGATACCTAGCACCAGAAAGAAACTAAGCTATATAAGCAAATTTTCAACGTATAAGCTATATAGGCAAATTTCGAAAACTTTCGATCAGTATAAAGCTTGATATGAAATTTGGTAAAAATTGTTACAAAGATAACAATTTTGCCTTCAATAATTAGCAAGTCATTATTCACTGTTAAGATACTAAATATCATGTTAAAGTAAAAAAAAAAAAAAAATGCTTATTCATGTAAATAAATGAATCACAAATAATAAAACATTAAATCCTAGGATTTGCATTAAATTTCAAGTAAATATTGAAACCAAACAGGCTTTTGGTTATTGATTTTGAGAACTTTATAAAAGCATTTTTAATAGCAAGCGACTGCAACGTTATTATGAATTTGGCCCGACATAAAATTGTGAATTTCCTTAAGACGTTTAAATTTCTATTTACTACCTTAATTTATAAATTATGTTGTTGTGACTAAACCTCGATGTCCGGCAGCGAGGGAAGGACACTTCCCTGAATAGTCTACTCATGGATGGAGGAAAAGGAAGCAGTTTCTGTTTTGATGGAGCATCCATAGGTAAAAGTCTGACTTGGTTCCGAGTGGCTGAACGAGAGTAGTACCTTCCGAGAGGAACTTTAGAGGGAACTACCCAGCATTAGCGTACCGCATGAGAGAAATCCAGAAAAACTCCCATCAGGTAGTCTGACTCACGAGGCAAGATGATGAACATCATAAACGCCATCGAGTATCCTCTTTCTTGAAACAGTGTCTACAACGAAGCCACCAGCGGATTGAACCTCATCCCTAATATTCATCAGCAGCGCACATTACCACTGAGCTACGAATCAGGCTTTTTTTAATTATTAATTACATAAAAATATAAACATTGTTTAATATGTAAATAAAATAAAAACTAGATTTAATATATAGTTTTAATATAATTTTTATTTTAGGGATTTATGATTCTAAACCTGCTCAATGATTAGCACACACACACAAACCCAACATGGTGAAACTATGCTTTTCATTAAATTTGTAATGATTTTATGTTCGGTTAAAGGATAGGTATTTTCTTTTAAATGAGACCCAAGATTAGGCAAACCCTGATTTTTACTGATGGCTAAATAAATATGAGGATATTTAAACTTAGTTCTGTTTTGTCTGAATATATATTGTAGCATTTTTTCTCATGGGAAGAGTTTTTTTGAACATTTCATTCCCAGGAGAGAGGAATGTTTATTCTTTGACAAGTACATAATAATAACCCATCACTCAAATTTGATAGCAGTATTGTGGGTAGTTATATTACATGCAATTAGTGTTTTGCACTTATCAGAACAACCTACCACTCAAATATGACAGCAGATATGCAATGTAATTTATAATGAGACTCATAAAGTTAGCCAATGTCTGTGCGACCTTCACAGGTAAAAAAAAACTATAAATTGAATATGGACTACACCATGAGTTGTTCTATCATGATTGGTAATCGACCATGAGCTGAGAAATATATGTCAAGGAGAAGTGAGGGAAGCTGAACCCCTCTCTCTCTTGACGGATTGTCTTAAAAAGAGGTTTTTTTTTTGGTAAAGAAGGGAGAGAGTTCTGCGACGAGTCTGCCAGAAGTATAATTTTTCTCTTTTTCCTCTGAAGTGACTGAATAGGCCGGAGTTTCCACCTGTTTTTCAAAGTGAACCCCTTGTGATTTCGTTTATCACGCAGTGTGCTAATTAAGGTCTGCTGCAGACCAGGCAATTAGGTTCGTAGACTCTAGAACTCTAAAAATCTGCGATCTTGGAGTGAACTGTACTTGTGATCAAATTTTTCATTTCTTTGTATAATAACCCAAAGTTACTTATTCATATATATATATGTAGGTGTGTGTGTGCATATATAGTGCTTGTAAATAAAAATTAAAGTATTCCCATAAACCTGAAAGTAGCCTTCTTTTGGAAGCCGTTATAGTTCTAATATAGGCCGAGACGTTACAATATTCTGTTTTTCTATACGTGAAAATATAAGTAAAATCTTGTTAAAGAGCAAAAAATTTGTTTTGTAGATCTTCAGTCCCATTGGTTAAAAATCGAATTTTTACAATATGGTGTAATAAAATAAAGTTCATTTTGAAAATTGCAAAAATTGAAATCACATGATTGTTTAATTTTTTATGTATGATATGCATCTTATATTCCTAAAGCTATATTTACACAGAAAATGACTGAAACATAACATTTTCTACATGAATTTTTTTCTATCTCATTTTTATATATTTTCCAAATAAATCTTTTACGGCAATGAAATTGGAACCCTCATATTTTTAGAAAGAAAAAAAATATGTAAATGAAATGAATAGAAATAAAATTCATTTCCTTGCTTCTTAGAAATCTTATAACCACAAATTTTTCTCATTCGCTATATGATCATTTAATTAATTCAATAGAGATTAAATTGAGTTAAAATTTAAATGGTTCATTTTAAAATTGTAACGTATTATTAAATGAGAATAAAAGGCCATTTTTTTTTAAATATAAAAAGTATCTGAATCATCTTTCCTACAACTCAAAAAGTGCAACTTATATCATAATGCTATAATATATATGTTACAATAAATATTTATAAAAATTATGTTTAAGTTCGTATAGTCGAATGTATTAAGTTAATATTGATTTTTTTTCCTTGTATAATCTTTCGATGGGTGAATGAATTAATTCCATGCCAACTAAAGGATTAAATATCATATAAAGCACGATTTTCTTTATTGGCATTTTGTATAACAATAAGCATTTATGATCTGTAAATAAAAATTAACTTATTTATTTAATCCTTCAATTCACATGCAATCCGTACATTTAGAGAATCATTGTTATTATTTTATTGAAGCACAGCAAAATTATTTGAAAACTTTTGATCTGAGACTATTAGAACTTCAAAAATACGTTTCAAATGTTGGAAGTAAATACGAAATGCTTTGTATAAAACAATTTATTTCAAACAAAAAAAAAAAAAAAGAGTCAGTTACAGACACAACATAAAATAAGTTTTGGCAATCTTAAACATGTTTTGCACTCTTCATTCCCAAAACGCACACCCTCATGGACCACAAGGTCGTCGTGAGTCTTTTTCGAAATTCTTTGTCTTCCTTGTTGAATTCCTTGAACGGCCGGCTGCAGAGTTTCTCTCGGGTCGTCTTCAGACATTCAAAGAAGGCCTGCAGTGGAAAATTGGATTTATTAAATATCGAGATTTGTACTCAATTCATGCATTGACAAACTGCAATGATGCATTCTTCTTGCTTTCTGATTTATACGTATTTAAATGCTTTTTTAATTATATTGCAGTTTATAACAAATATTTTCCATATTTAATTTCTGTAAATATTATGTAGCCCCGTACTAAGCGTACGTCTTGCATATCAGTTTTAAATCGTATTGCTCACATATTCAAAGAAAGCCTATATTGAAAATTGAATTAGTAAATATTGAGATTTGTACTCAATTCATACATTGACAAATTGCAAGGAGGTCTTCCTCTCGCTTTCTGATTTACAAATATTTAAAAGCTATCCGATTTGTATCGCAATGTATATAGTAACAAATATTTTCCATGTTTATTTTCTGTAAATATTATGTATCTATGTAGCCCCATACTAAAGTAGTCTTTGCATGTCAGTTTTAAATCGTATTGTTCAGACATTCAAAGAAAGCCTACAGTGAAAAATTGATTTATTAAATATCGAGATTTGTACTCAATTCATACATTGACAAATTGCAATGGCATCTTCCTCTCACTTTCTGATTTATACATACTTAAATACTATGTGAGTTGTATTGCAATGTATAACAAAAATTTTCCATATTTATTTTCTGTAAACATTATTTAGCCCCTACTAAACGTACGTCTTTTTGTCAGTTTTAAACCGTATTGTTTATAGACATTCAAAGTAAGCCTATATTGAGTTATTAAGTATCGGGATTTGTACACAATTCATACATTGGCAAATTGCACTAACGTCTTCCTCTTTCTTTCTGATTTATGCATATTTAAATGCTATGTGAATTGTATCGCAATTTATAACAAATATTTTCGGTGAATATTATGTATCTATGTAGACCCGTATTAAGCGTGCGTCTGGCATGTCAGTTTTATATCGTATTGTTCAGACATTCAAAGAAAGCCTATAGTGAAGATTTAATTATTAATTATCTAGATTTGTACTCATTCCATGCACTAATAAATAGCAATGACATCTCCCTCCCATCTTTTTGATTTATAAATATTTAAATGCTATGTGAATTATATTTAAATATATAGCAAATATTTTCCATATTTATTTTCTGTGAATATTATGTACTCCCGTACTAAGGTACGTATTGCATATCAGTTTTAAATCGTATTGTTTCTTCGCTATACTAACATATATATATTTATATGCAAGTATAAAAGTTACTTATTTTTAAAAATATTTTTTGGTGATTCATCGTGATTATAGACGGTCATATCACCAACTATGATATTAAATGTTAATATAAAGTTAATTAATATAGGTAACTTTGTTTATCTAAAACAAAATAAACCATATCTTAAAAAAAACTGCTAATTGTTATACATAAAAAGATAGTCAAACGGAGTCAGTGCTATAGGCCTTTAATATTATTTTAAAAATTATTATCGAAGTGATTTGGAATTGTTGATATTAACAGTTATAATATATGTTTTCTATAATTTCGGACATAAGAGCATAAGACTATTTTCAGCAAATTTCTCAGTTTAATTTTTTTAAAAAAGAAAAAATATTTTACGCACTAATTATTCAAATAAATAAATCGAAAATGTGTCCTTACCGTTCTCACACCACATCTTGTTCTAATACCAACTAAGTTTGTTTTTAAGTAGGACAACAACTTCTGGGCTCTCAGAAATGTTTGGCCGCATTTGTGAAGCGCAAATTTTTGGCAATCCTCTGAAAGAAAGAAGATATATTTATATAAACATATTTTTATGAAATACCCAAGTCAGATAATCTAAGATAAGATTAATATTGGATTCATTTTTAGGATTAATGATTGCATAAAATACATGAAAACAAACTCGATATAATATTAGAACCTTATGTTAGAAAAGAACGAATGGACATAATGGAGGGAACGAATAAACTAGGGAAAATGAATAAACGAATAAAATCAAATGAAATGAATGAACGGAAAGGAAGGATTGAATGAATAGAATGGAGGGAATGAATAAACAGAATGAAGCGGAACAAAAAAATTAGACAAAATTTAAGGTAATTAATTTAATTGATTTAGAATAATATAAAACATGAAGTAATTGAAGAGTTTTCTTTTTTTCAATTTCTATTAAACGAATATCTAGAAAAAGAGCACATTAACATAAATGCATTAAAAATCCTTTCACTGATCAGGCGTTCAAATGGTATGAGTTCTTGAATGAATTTGCAATTTTTGTAAAAGTTAGATTCGATCTATCTTTAGTTAGCAGTAAGATAAGAAAAGAACGAATTGGAATTGAATTAAATTATGTTGCAAAATATTAACATACATTCTTGATGAATATATTTAACTAATAATTATATATATATATATATATATATATATATATATATATATAATTATTTTTTAATACTCTTTCTTCCTTATAACACGAACCATGAATTTAATCAGTAATTGGCATCTTTGTAATTCTGCTATCATTTCTATGAACATCATTCTCTTGATTGGTGCAAAAGGGTAAAATTTCAGTGATTATTGCATGAACTAATTGTCTGGTGTTAAAACTAAAGAAGAAATGTTGTTGTTTTTTATCCCACTTGGTAGACACCAACCAGTAGACCGTCCAAGAAACCGCGTGGTCTCATGGAACGACGGAAGGCAGCTTCTGTAGGTAGAAGTCTGACTTCTCTCCGTGAAGCTTAAGAAGGAGAGCAGTGCCTTCCGAGTAGACTTTTAGGGGGAGGATTACTCCGCATTTGCGTATCGTTTGGGAGAAAACCCGGGAAACTCCCACCATGTAGTCTGACTCATGAGTCAAGAGGCTTAAGATCACAAACACCATCGATTCTCCTCGTTTTTTGAAACAGAGTCTACAACAAAGCCGCCATCGGATTGAACCTCCACACTAATGCTCACCAGCGGCCACTGACCCACGAGTCGGAACTGAAGAAATGTTAGGGTCCTTAGAGAATTGGCCAACTTGTATTTAGTAAAACAAGTTTATTGAGAACAATATATTTGAAGAATATATATATGAATAATTTTAGATTATAATAAAGAGAAAAAATTTATTGAACGATTAATTTCTTCATTCAGCAATAACGTGCTTGTTGAGATAAGCATGCAAATTTAAGTTTTGAAATACTTTCCAAGAGAATAAAAAATATTCCATAAAATAAGAAATACACCTTAAAATACTATAACAACGTTTTTCATAGCTAACATAGCAATGATTTATAGTAATTAAAATGTTTTATAAGGCTTCCAAGTTTAAAACATTTTCATGTTTTATGATGACTAAATATCAACATTCATCTTCACTTTGTATAATTTATCTCTCTATTTATATCTACAAAGATCCTGTAAAAGTATTGAAATAATATAAATACCTTGTGGCGCGTGTTTTTCTAAATTTTGATAAATATGCTCAGCTCTCTGCAATTGCACTTCTTTATTTAGAGCCCTGTAATGTAAACAGACAGCAAAAATTAATTTTATACTAAAAATAAAGTATCAAGTTAAAAAAAAAAATAATAAAAATATAAAAACAGTAGTAAATTGGTATATTACCTATCTATGTGATTGTGTTTTAAGGTTTTGTTGTAATGGGTCCTTCTTCCTTGAATTGGCACTATAAGAAATAAGATAAGGACTATCGCACCAGCTAAGGTGCTTTTTTGTAGTTTCATAATACAATCAAAAATTCCTGCAAGAGAAAAAAATATATAAATATGATATATATAAGTGTAGTAATGTTTCGGTCCATACTAGACCTATAACGGTTTCAAGAAGAGGGCCGCTTTCAGGTTCAAAGGAACACTTTAATTTTCATTTACAAGCATTATATATATATATATATATATATATACATGTACAGAACTTTATTTGAAAAGAAAGGAAAATTAAAAATATAAATTAGATTCACAAATGTAGTTCGCTTCAAGGTCGAAGATTTTTAGAGTTCTCGAGTCTGCGACGAATCTAATGCGCCCGGTTCGTGGCAGACCTCAATTATCACGTGATACACGAAATCACAAGGGGCTCACTTTGTAAACAGGCAGAATTCCCAGCCTGTTCAGTCCCTTTACAGAAAAAGAGAAAAAGAACACTTCTTGTCGACACGTATCAGAACACTCTTCCTCTCCTTCTCCAAAAACTTCTTTTTACAAAAAACAAAACCATCTAACTTCGGCAAAGGGGTCAGCTTCCTTCACTTCCTGAGCCCATCGTCTATCACCAATCACGATGCAGCAACTCATCATATAGTCCATATTCCATCTATAATTGTTTGGACCTGTGAAGGCCGAACAGATAATCGCAAATTTCTTGATGTCTCATTATCCATGACACTGATTATCTGCTGTCAGACTTGAGGAATTACTAACTAACACTAATTGCATGTAATATAAATATCCATAATATATCTTATCTGGTGTCAGATTTGAGTGATAGGATTTTATTTTGCACTTGCTAAAGAATATACATTCCTTTTCCCTGGGAACGAAAATACTGTATCTCCTCTCGTGGGAAATATGTTATAATATCTATACATTTATATTAATATCTGAAACAAAATGCACATAACAAATAAAATTTAAAGCTATATTTTAATTCAGAACTCAAGTCTTGCTATTAATTTACTTGTTTTGAAATTTCTGATTCAGGAAATTATAATAGTCATAGAAAATAGTATTTAATTATTTTATAATTTCTTAATTAAAATTGGTTAAACAAACGTTATTTAAAAAAAGCTTAATTTCAAAATAACAGACCAAATTCATTTATATATGCCTTGTATAATTAATTTATTCTTAAAAACAAACATTCGCCGATATCTACGATAAAAAATTAATAAAAAAAAACTAAATAAGAAGTATCAAAGATAGGGACACTGCATTAAGGCTGGCGTGCTATTAACATACGATTTATTTCCCAGTTTACAATAAATTAGAAGGCATTGAAAATATTTTTCTAATAATTGAAGTGTTTAAAAAAAAAACTAACTGATATCTTGATGCTTCTATAAGAAAATAACGATTTTTTGTCATTAAATTTGTATCAAGTATCTTTAATTATTGAATTCGAGATATTACGTATTAAATTAACTACAAGAAAAAGTTTATTCGGATAATTAGTGATTATATAACTGAATATATGAAATGTCTCACAAATAAACTTAATATCATTGTGAAATATTAGATAATTTATTTCCTGAGTATAATGCTTATTTATTACAAAAGAATATCCATTATTATATATACACTGAAGTGACAAAAGTCATGGGATACCTCTTAATATCGTGTCGGCCCTCCTTTCTCCCGGCGAAATGCAGCAACTCGACGTGGCATGGACTCAACAAGTCGTTGGAAGTCTTCTGCAGGAATATTGAGCCATGCTGTCTCGATAGACGTCCATAATTGTGAAAGCGTTGATGGTGCAGGATTTTGGGCACGAACAGACCTCTCGATGATGTCCCATAAATGCTCGATGGGATTCATGTCGGGCTATCTAGGTGGCTAGATCATTCGTTGGAATTGTCCAGAATGTTCTTCAAACCAATCGCGAACAGTTGTGGCCCGGTGACATGGCGCATTGTCATCCATAAAAATCCCATCGTTGTTTGGGTACATGAAGTCCATGAATGGCTGCAAGTGATCTCCAAGTAGCTGAACATAAGCATTTCCAGTCAATGTTCGGTCCAGTCGCACCAGAGGACCAAGTCCATGCCATGAAAAAACAGCCCACACCATTACGGAGCCACCACCAGCTTGAACAGTGCCTTGCTGACAGTTTGGGTCCATGGCTTCGTGGGGTCTGCGCCACACTCGAACCCTACCATCAGCTCTTACCAACTGAAATCGTGACTCATCGGACCAGGCCACGGTTTTCCATTCATCTAGGGACCAACCGATATGCTCACGTGCCCATGAGAGTCGCTGCAAGCAATGTCGTTCTGTCAGTAAAGGCACTCGAGTCGGTCTTCTGCTGGAATAGCCCAAGAAAGCCAAATTTCTCCGCACAGTTCTAACAGACAAGTCCCTTGTACGTCCCACATTGATTTCTGCGGTTATTTGACGCAGTGTTGCTTGTCTGTTAGAATTTACGACTCTTTGCAGACGTCGCCGGTCTCGGTCGTTAAATGCAGGCGGTCGACCACTGCGCTGTCCATGGTGGGATGTTATGCCTGAAATTTCATACTCTCGGCACACTCTTGACACAGTGGATCTGGGAATGTTGAATTCCCTAACGATTTTCGAAATGGCATGACCCATGCGTCTAGCTCCAACTAACATTCCGCGTTCAAAGTCTGTTAATTCCCGTCGTGCGGTCATCATCACGTCAAAACCTCTTCACATGAATAACTTGAACAGAAATGAAAGCTCTGCGAAAGCACTGCGCATTTATACCTGTTCTACGTGATGCTACTGCCATCTGAAAATTTGCATATTGCTATCCCATGACTTTTGTCACTTCAGTGTGTATATATATATATATATATCTTTATATATTGTCTTAATTATTTATTTATAGATAAGCTCATTAGTAAATGAAATATCATAAATCATTACAAATATAACCTTTCACAAAATAATTATTTCTTAAAACTTTTGTTTTACCTTTAGTTTTTACCGAATTTTATATTTATTCATTTTTTTTTTCAGCTTAATAACTTAAACGTATTTAATCAATTAACATAAAACATGTCGTTTTGAATATACTTATGGAAAATGAAATCTCAACACCAAGAAGAAATTAGTTTAAAGAAATAAAATTGAAGCAAGGCATTAGATAGGTAAGCTAGGTAGATTTATTTGATCAAAATTTCAAGATCATGGATTCAGGTATGCGTCAGAACAAGCATTTCAAATCAGAAATGGTGGTTGGCACGTTAATAACCGCTGTAGTCTCCACAATTTTCAATTCCAGCATACAAACGTGGATGCATTGTGTCGTACAGGCGCTGTATGCCTTTTTGTGGAATGGAGTTAAGCGGCTGTTGTATTTGGTCACCCAAATTAGCAATGGTTCATTCTGGTTGAATATATACTGGATTTGCCATCCAATAATGTCCCATACCTGCTCGATGGGATGATCTCTAAGGCCAAGTTATCTGTTGAATTCATTGGATATCTGTTGGTGGAGTTATCTGTTGAGTTGAAGTAACAGCAAAGGTATGGAGGTGAGCTATTCTAAAGGGAAAACTCCGCTTGGAATAGTAGTGATCAAAAATTGCAGCACAACCGGTTCAATCACCAGTCCAACATACAAAATTGTTTGTTGCTCCTGCTGTCATAAGAAATTGCTCCCCATACCATAACTCCTGGTATACGTCGTGTCTATAACGTACACAGATTGGCTCCAAGCGCTTATATGGTCTTCTTCTAAACACACGAAACCAGAAAAGGCTCTCATCCGAGATCTCAAATCAGCAAAAAGATATCCAATCTGCCCTACAATGAGCTCTAGCTTCACATCATTAAAGTCGCAGATGGCGATGATTTGGAATTAGTAGCATGAACGCTAATAATAACCAGTAACACAGTAAAGAACGCCTTCAAATAATTGCTTTACTATCATTCGCTCTGTAACTCAGGGGGCAATAGAAGCTCTAAATTCTGCTGCAGAAACAGTATGTTGCGTTACAGTCATGAGGCGAATACGAACACCCTCTCAACAGCGTACCATGTGAGGCGGGATCCTGTTCTTCTTGAGACAGTACCTTCACACGACTACTGCTGACAGCAATCACTCATAGTTGATTTATACCTTTAAGTCTTTCTGCAATATCATGGTAAAAAAATCCACTTTCACGCAGCCTATTGCACCATCACGGACCATTGCTGATTTGCCTGACCAAGTAAAAGAGGCATGGAACTCCGTCTCGCAAAATAACATACAACATTTGTACTATACAATGCATGCGCATATTACATTAAAAACTGCGAGAACTACAACAGTTATCAATGTAACATCATTTCACATTTGAAATTGCAACTTCTCGTGCATACTTTAACATATTACCTTAAAACTTTACTGAAATAAACAGGTTTTTTTCAAGGAAACGATTTGCCTAAATTCGTCTAGTTTCTTCTTGGAGTTAGGATTTCATTTTCCCGCCGTGTATTCTTTCCCATTTGTAATAAAATACTTCCGAACTATTTTATTTTCATAAATATCCAGGGCTCCTTACGAACTGCAGACACACAAGATATTTTAGTCAGAAAAATGATCACCGAATTCATTACATCATGAAACCAATCTTCAAACTTATAGCAGAAGGGTTCGAAATAGATAACACAACTAAAATCAACATATCAATTTTCTGAAACCAACTCATTATTCTTGAATGAATTGACCCTATTCCACAAATAGGTTGGCAGATTAAGATCCAATGACAGTTGTATAAGAGGAAAAGGAGGAAAAACCTTATCCCCGTATAAGTACTATGTAAGAAGAGAAATACGAGTTCTCCGATTGATCATTAACTTTTTAAAATCTTCTTAAGATAATTGAAGAAAACAAATTCAGTCCTGTCACCACTTTGTCGAATTATATCATTTATGCAATGATCTTCAAAATTATACAACTTATTTATTAGATGGGATTCCATAAAATAGAAGGTTTAATGTTGAACCAGACATTTCAAATTGTACATAACAAAGATCAGAAGATCATCATTAATTTTATCTGATTTATACTATCTTAAAACGGAGACAAATTATCTGCCATTTAATAGTTTAAAAAGTTTCGATTTCGTTTATTTTCACTTACGGTAAAAAAAAAAATTTATAGAGAGATTTATCAATAATAAAAATTGGATAAACATAAATTTAGCATAGAAAATTTTATTATGAATATTTATTTATTGTCAAAGCTGATTTGACTTGCCTTTTGCCATTGATAACCATGAAATTGCAATTATCGGGCAATTTCACTTGCCAAAAGGGAGGTAAAAGATACAGGCCTATTATATTGTATAAAAAATGCATTGTTGATCATTTTCAAGCAATATTAAGATCTAATGCCCAGCGTAAGGCAACATGGTTCAAGTAACTAATCATCGTAATGTTTTTGATATTTAAAGGAATAACACATTACATAAAAGTCATGAAAAAATACAAAGGAAAATTTTTTTAAATTATTTAATTATGCAAATATAACATTCTCTTAGGGGGAGTTAACAGAAGCAGGCGTGTTCATGGATTGAGTGCAAGGATCAAATTATATTTTTCTACTACATTCTCCATAATTCCAATAGATGGCGTTAGTGAAGTGAAGTTAGGAGAGTGTTACACCAGTGGAAAATTTCATCTCTATTCTCTGTTTCGATGTTGTTTTTTGATCAATAATGTATATAAGGGGACACAGAAGTAATAAATATAGAAAAAAACATCAGCGTGCAGAAAGATAATATTAGATTATCATACATTATAAAATATCTCTAAATCAAACCGATAAGCATTTTATTACCAATAGATTGGTTTGCCGCTGGTTTTGTGCACACTTTAAGCTAATTAGACAGGGACCGACAGTTTAATATGGATTCTGAACACTTAACAAACATCTATGCTACCGCCAGTTTTCGAACTTGAATCCGTGGTACCAAATGCCAGAGCTCTAGCCAATTGGCCATCAGGCCGCACTACCAACAGAAGCCAGACCAATATTTAGAAAGATTTTGTTAATTAATTTTTAACAATGAAATAATTTTGTTGGTCAAAAAAGACAGTAACCACCGGAAATATCTGTTCCAAGAATTCTTTACTTATGATTGTCAGACAATCTAAATGAGCTAGCACATTTTGTATCAGCATATATTTGTGAACAAATATTTTCAGAAATGCTTATTAACAAATCAAAGCCACCTAATTAATCATTTTTGCAATTGGTTACCACAAAAAGGAAATTAAAAATTGAAACGAATTTATTGAATCAATATAATGCCATTCCATGCATTAAATTCTTAGTTTAATTTTTTTTAATATATTACATTATTTTTCAGCACAATGTTTTAATATAAGGGCGAAATACATAGGAAAATCAAAACATGATATATATAATAAATAACTTTTTGAGGGGTTTTTGCGAGAGTGTTTCACCATCAAGTTTTAAATGAGTACATGAGTACTCTTGGTCTTCACAAATCTGTGCATCCTTGATCAATTCGGAACAAATAAACTAATCTATTTAAGGACAAACTTCAGAAACCGAATACGGCATCACCATTTTCCACGAATCTTTACGAAAGTTCTTCAGGAACGACGATATTCAAATTCTGGTGAAAACAAAAAGCGAAAGCAGTCAGACAACAGCCGAAATTAGTGATTAGCAAGGAATTGAGGTTGAAGGTTGCAACTCGAAACGCAAGAACCAGCCTATTTTAATGACACAAGAGTCATTTTCTTCTCCACTTGCATCACGTACGCCTCAACTCCGACGCAGTATTTATCATAAATGGCCTTAGGACAAAGTAAGAGTAGACGTATACCTGGATTCCGCTGCCGCACAATGGCAAGGTGAGAGAGCCAGAGGAAGCATAAAGTCACAGGCACAATTTCTAATTAATGATCTGTCAGTGGTTGTAGAAGAAGCGATTTGTCACCTAGGTTTGTTTTTGTGAACAACACAATGCGCTTATCTCAACACAACAAGAGCCTTTCTCTAACGTCCCGGACATATTTGCAATTCGAAAAATCATATACATGAGAATATTTAATGTCAAAAAACAGTGCAGGGCAATGAGCTTATTAATTAAGACAGCAACAAAATAGCGTATTGTATAATACATATTTAATTTATACATTGATCTATTTAATTAGAAATTTGTTTACGATATAATTAAATATTTTATTAGATAAAAAAAACTATGTCTTTCTCTGTAATCCGCACTTGTATTTGTGGCAGTGTGTACACCAATTCTGTTCCAAATAAGCCTCCAAATCAACCAAATGCAAGCAATTTAATAATCTTTCGATCAGTCTGTATTGAAATAATTGTGGAAATATTCAGAATACATTAAATCAATTGGTAAATAAAATATAATAAGTAACAACATGTTATTATAAAGAGTACCCCTCGCTTTTTTTAATCAAGAAATAAAACTGCAGATAAATTTTGAAAAATCTAATTTAAATAAAAAATATTTATCTCTAATTATTTAATCTGAAATATTAAATATATTATTATTAAATCTTTTAATCTATATTAAATTGTATAATAAATTAATTATTTTTTTAAATTTTAATTCATGAATTATTTTATGCAATTTAAGTAAAAGCTTGTTTTATAACTTTTTATTTTTATTGAAATATTAATCGTACGACTGTTTTACAAAAATTAGAAATTGAAAATATTGCAAATAAGTCTGAGGTATTAGAAGGAAAATTATCGAGGTTTCACAATTTACGAAATTTTAATAGAATTTTAAGTGTTTATTCAAATGATCATGTATCTGAATATCGATAGAAAAACATTAAAGCATAAGAAGGGGGGAAACGATTCAATTAAAATTTATTTGATTTGTTAAACTATTTTAATTACTAATATATCATTTTATAAATGAATAGTTCGCATTTCCGTTTCTGGCAAAATAAAAAAAAATTAAAATATTTAATAATTATTACACTACATCAATCTATCATTATCATTGACCTACTGAAATAATATATGGAAAGTTGCAGTTGTAGCCTGTGACCTTTTTGAAAGAAGGCGTGATGAGTTCTTACTTTGGCTATCGTAAGATTCCTATATTTTAGGAGTTTCAGCAGTAATTACACCCTAATGCGTCACAAACGTAAACTAGTTAGAATAATTCTTTTCCAACAAATTTAGAAAATCTAAACTCAACATGGAAATTGTTTTTTTATGCATTCACATCGTAGAAAAGATTACTAATTATGTCAAACAAAATAATGTACAAAAGTAATAATGCATCGAGTAAAGTAATTTGTGGAATCTAATGTATTTCTTTCATCATATCGAACACAAATTAATATAACCTGGGATAAATGAAATGAGCATAAAAGTAAATAAAAGCAGTTTAAACTTTCAAAAAGATACTTGCTCATACTTATACTCTCCTTCAAACTAAAGCGGCCTGATGGCCAATTAGATAGTGTTGTGGCATTTGGTACCATAGGCTTTTAGGTTTAAATCCTGGCGGTGGCATGGATGCTTGTTGGGGTTTGAAATCCACGTTAGACTGTAGGTCCCGGTCTAATTAGCCCAAAGTGTGCAAAAAATGAGCATAGAGCAACAAACTAAAATGATTATTTTAATAGTTCAAAAATTAATCTAGTATTAAATAAATTATTTAATAAAAGTAGTCCAAAGATTGCTGTCAAATTCGAATACTAGATTCAAAGGCACGCAAGTATGACAAAAACCTTATAAACACTTTGCTATCCATGAAACCTGCACACCGTTATTTTACAAAAAAAGATTCGCCAAAAGGTTAGATTAAAATAAAATGAATTAAAACTGAATCCTTTTAGTTCAGTCATAGCTATGAAGATGCTATGCAAAGCATCAATAGTACGTCATCAACACCCAACTAATTCTTAAAAATAAATTTCAAAATACGTTGAAAATAATAGCATCGCATTTGGGTTGTTTCAAATAAACCATGCAGTAAACAGTAAAGAGCCCGTCGCACGTCCCAGAACGACGTGATGACATGTAATTGCGAATTCTGTGGGTTTTCTCTTCCCTTTTTTTTTCCACCCTCCCCCCTTCTTCGAATCGCTCTCGTTTTTCTCTTTTTCACCTGATGCGGCGCGATGGCAATTTGCAGTCAAGTCACGTTTCACAAGTCGTAGAAATTGTTGACAAGCTATTCAGTCGGTAATCCGTGCGTGAAAACGGAATCTTCCCCACTTTTCCTCCGCCACATTTAGATTAATCAGAGATATCCAGCCGAAAGAGATGCGAGCTTGATTGCAGCTAGTGTGGTCAGACACGTAGACATTGTGATTTTGGCGGGCTTTTGTTTCTGCATTAATTGTCTTAATAAATGCGCCTTTTTTTCTCGCGTACATCCATGGATGGTCTTAAAGTTACGGTAATAATCTTTTTTAAATATAAAAAAAAAATATATAAAAATTCCGTTATAGTAATTAAATTATAATTAAAATGCAAAATTCAACAAGAAAAAAGAATGGCAAAACAATGACACATTTTCTGTTATGTATATCATTGAGATATTCTCGGGATAAAATCGGAGGAAATTTAAACTTTTATATTTGTCACCTTGCATTGGAAAAAGTTATTTTTTTATCGTCTTGAAAATTTTCTTCTCACAACATTTATTAGATTGGTGAACAGGGATGATCTTTGTCCTCCCTTGATTTTAAAAAAAAATGACAATTTATCCTATGGTATTCCAATCAACGTTATTAATAAAGTAATGTAAAATGTGCAAAAAACAATGAAGACCAATAGCGACATACTTTTTGAATGTAAAATATCATTAATATAGTAAGATTGGGAGAAAAATTTTAATGTCTTATTCGTCCGTTAAAAATGTGGTGGCAGTGCCATGCACACATTCGTCATACATGATTTGGTTTGTCGCTCTACGGTCATTTTGTGCACACTTGAGGTTAATTAGACCGGGACCAATTGCTTAACGTGGATTCCGAACCACTAACAAACTTGGTAACCAGGATTTGAACCTGAAGTACCAAAGGCCAGAACGCCAACCAATTGGTCATCAAGCCGCAGGAAAACATGAAAATCATAATATCGAGAATGTTGAGAAACAATTTTAAGCTCATTATATATAAAAACTTAATCAGTTATACAAACATGGTAGGAATAATTCTTTCGGTTTTTGTCAATGTGGTAGTACTGGCGAGAAAAAAATAAGAAAATTCGGAAACTTTTGCTCTGTTGCTAATGTTAACTTTAAAAATATATATAATATTTTTTCTAATTTATACCTGTCAGCTTATACAGAATTAAGAATTAGATCCTTGTGAAAAGGAATTTTTGAATTGTCAATTTCGTTTAACCTACTTAGGTGAAAAAACTTTTTGATAATTAGTTAATTTTTGTGGAACATATCAATAATAGATTTTCAGATTCTTCTAAAAATGTTTAGAAATTCTGCCTCGCAACAATTATAAAAATTTTTTAATTAAAATAATTCTCAAGAATTTTTGTAGAGTTGTTATCACGAAAAATATTTTTTTTTAAAAAATAATATACAGATCATATTATAATAATGCAACCTACTGTAACTTTCTTCCACAATTAATAAGCAATTTTTAAATATAAAAATACAAATTAAAGGAGTAAACAATTATGAAAAATTCCTACAAGTTGACAGCTTTGATTGTTACAAAAACATTTCATATAAGTAAACAAAAGCGGGCGGGCATATTTATAATAAAGGTCAAAAATAAATTAATATAATCTTAGAATAACCACTTCTAAGTCAACGATTATTAAATATAAATATAAATATATATATAATTAATAAATATATATAATTTGAAATAATAGTATCAAAAGTTTTAAGAGAATAAATATTTAATACATTAAGGAATTTCATCAATTATAAACAGAGAAATTAAAATTCATTTTGAAATTAGTAAGAAATGATAAAGCAAAGTTCTTATTTAATTTTCCACTATTACAGAATACTAATGAAGGTTTTTTAATTCAATGCAAATCAGTATTAGTTAAAGATACAGTAAATGTAACACACACACATACATATACAATGACTACAGTGTTAATAATCGTTCCTTAATGTTAATCGTTAGTAGTATTAAGGAAAAAAATAAATAAATTTTAACTTATTAGCAGTATAAAAAAATAAATGTTAACACAATAATTAATTGTTAATTAAAATTAATTGCTAACACAATATTCAACATATAATTTTTTAGATTTAAAAAAAAAATTTAAATAAACAAAAATAAATTTAACTTATTACCAATATAAAAATTAAATAACAGAATAATTAATTGTTATCATATATTATTAATTGTTAACGCAATATCTAACATATAATATTTTAGATATGTAATAAATATTTTATATTGCATACATCACCAACAAGTTTGAAAATAAACGCCTATTAAAAACACGCATTATTAACTATAAGAAAAGTCGATACACATCATAATGGTTAAAATAAAGAGAAAAAAAAATTCTTAATATATATTAATCATTAATAAAACATTAAATTACCGTCATTAACGTTTAGATAGTGAAAATAAATAACTAATTACGATAATAACTACTAATTAATTACTTTCTCTTAAAAGAATGGGAGAAATTCGAGGAACTTTGCTTCTTAAGATCTTCTGGGAACAGCCGAAAATAAATCGCTCGAGATCATCAGCACAAGTGATCACGTCAGCTTCTTCAGCAGTATGATGTCACTGATGGACCATTTTACGAATTCCGAGAAGACCATTCCGGAAATTTGTGTTCAGAGAAGGGGAGGGCACTAGCATTCTCGGAGCTATTGTTAAATTGGCAAAACCCTGCCTTATCGATTGAGACGGGCGCCAGTGGAATATTTCGGCCACTCTCTGACGAACCTACCGATCCTTTTAGGATGGAAGATGCTATCTCAATTCTCTTTATGCGAATTATTTACGGTTTAGAATTTAAAAGACCTCCCCGACCGAGTCATGGTCTTTCATTTAGTTATTTTAAAGATCTGAATAGGCATTTCCTTTACTTTGACAGGTTGGTACATGGTGAGACAGGTATCTAGTGTGAGAAAATCCACAGGTGTGCGGTCTTCTTTTGTGAAGCAATGGTAAATTTTACCTGAATAGACTTATACTTTAAGAATCTTTTTCTCACACTTACAAACTTGTGTGAAGAAATTATCAATCCAATCCTACCAATCCTTTTAAGATGGAAGATGTTATCTCATTTCTCTTTATGCTAATTATTTACGGTTTGGAATTTAAAAGACCTCCCTGATGAGTCATGGTCTTTTATTTATTATTATAATTTTTAAAGATCTGAATTGACATTTCCTTTGCCTTGACAAGTTGGTACATGATAAGACAGGTATGGCATTATCTAGTGTGAGATAATCCTGCGAGGATAATCCACAGGTGTGCGGTATTCTTTTGTGAAGCAATAGCAAATTTTACCTGGATAGACTTGTATTTTGAGATTCTTTTTCTCACACTTACAAACTTGTTTGAAGAAGTGATGAATCCAATCAAATCAATCCTTCTAAGATGGAAGATGCTATCTCATTTCTCTTTATGCGAATTATTTACGGTTTGGAATTTAAAAGACCTCCCTGATGAGTCATGGTCTTTTATTTATTATTATAATTTTTAAAGATCTGAATTGGCATTTCCTTTGCTTTGACAAGTTGGTACATGATAAGACAGGTATGGCATTATCTAGTGTGAGATAATCCTGCGAGGATAATCCACAGGTGTGCGGTATTCTTTTGTGAAGCAATAGCAAATTTTACCTGGATAGACCTGCATTTTGAGATTCTTTTTCTCACACTTATAAACTTGTTTGAAGAAGTGATGAATCCAATCAAATCAATCCTTCTAAGATGGAAGATGCTATCTCATTTCTATTTATGCGAATTATTTACGGTTTGGAATTCAAAAGACCCTGATGAGTCATGGTCTTTTATTTATTATTATAATTTTTAAAGATCTGAATTGGCATTTTCTTTGCTTTGACAAGTTGGTACATGATAAGACAGGTATGGCATTATCTAGTGTGAGATAATCCTGCGAGGATAATCCGCAGGTGTGCGGTCTTCTAACGTATTGTGAAGCCATGCTAAATTTTACCTGAATAGACTTATACTTTAAGATTCTTTTTCTCACACTTACAAACTTGTTTGAAGAAATGATGAATTCAATCCTTTTAAGATGGAAGATGTTATCTCATTTCTCTGCATGAGGATTATTTACGGTTTAGAATTTAAAAGACCTCCTTGATGAATCATGGTCTTTTATTTATTATTAGTTTTTAAAGATCTGAATTGGCATTTTCTTTGCTTTGACAAGTTGGTACATGATAAGACAGGTATGAGATTAGCTAATCCTGCACGGATAATCCGCAGGTGTGCGGTCTTCTATTGAGAAGCAATGGCAAATTTGACTTCAATAGACTTTTATACTTTGAGATTCTTTTTTCTCACGCTTACAAACTTGTTTGAAGAAATGATTACGTCGAGATTCGCAAATTCGCAATCTCTCAAAGAACTACAGATTTGATTTGCACATAAATAAAATAAAATTTAACGATCTAACTGAAAAAAAATTAGATTGAGCGGCTATTTTTACAAAAAAAAAATAAAATATAGCAGCAATTAAAACTTAATAAACAATAATTACAGAGAAGAATGCAGCAGATCTTTCTGTCGTGATATATATAATAGTTGATTATAATGATTCTATTATTTTTAAATATCGAAATATATATATTATAGGGAAAATTGACCTTGAATAGGCAGGAAAAATAAGATCTAATTAGAGCTCTTAATACTCGGGGCTCGAGGAATCACATTCGTTTTTGTCTAATAATTTTTTTATTGAAATTAAAAAAAGAAAAGGATCAACAGGAGTGTGGGTTTAACCAGAGACTCACTCAAAATTGTTATTAATTAATGTTTTTTTTAAATCTATATTTAATTTTAAGTTTAGGAACTTTATAAAATTGTAGTATAAAAAAAAATTAGTATTTTTTTTTTTTTTTTTTTAAAGCAATCTACAAGATTTTACACTACTCAACAAAATGAAAACAACTTTTTTTGTGACAGATAAATCCATAATCTTTTTGTTTTTTAATAGTATTTAAGAAAATATTTTCTAATTATAAGAATTTAAATATTATCTAATTTTCACAGTTTTTAGTGAAAATTTAATCGAAAAAGTTTAAACAGGATTTTATTGCAAGCCATGGATCCACAAAAAGGAATTTTATTCAACATACATTTTAATTAATAACACTTTTGTAATTTATTACATCATTTCAATTTTTATTAGATCAAAATAGGGTGCTGCGTGATTGTCACAATGACGAACAACGAGCATGGTAATATTTTATATGTAGAGTAACATATTAATTCTGAACTGTGGTAACACTTTAAATGTAGAGCTACTTATAAATTTTGAGCTGTAGTAACACTTTATATGTAGAGCTACATATAAATTTTGAGCTGTGGTAATACTTTATATGTAGAACAACATATACATTCGTGCATTTTTTTCTACCATTTAATATTTTTCCTGTTTTTCCAAATTAATAAAAATCATTCATTTTCCTATTTATTGCTGTTAGTTTATTTTTGAAGTTCAGAGTATCACAGGGTTAACAGTAGTGTCAAAATGAAAATTGCCACCACCGAAGTCAATGAACTTCAATGCAATTTGAAGTCATCTTTCAATGGAACAGCCCACAGAAATATTTGTGGTCAATACTCTGTACGTTAGCTTACACGAAAAAAGTTCAATATCTCTATGATTATTTACGTTGAATAACAGTGGTTAAAATAGCGAAATTAGTTAACAGGCAATTGGTGTAATTATGGGTCTGAAAAGCAAGGCGCCTGGTGGTTAAAAGGTACACGTTTGGGATAGACTTATTAATAGAAAAGTAAATGTGTATTTAGCAGGGAAGAGGGGGGTAGTAAAAAATATAATGACTATGGCGCTCTCACTTTGATAGAGAAAGGAGACAACCACCATCTGCGAGGTTTTTCAGACATCTAATCGAGGCGAGACATAAGAATGAGTTTTTATTTATTTATTTAGAATACACCATCTTTTTTATTTGATTGCTTCAATGGGTTATTATTTTTATTATCGGCGTGGAAAAACGTGTACGAAGATTAGGGGGTGAATAGAAAGAGGCACTAAAATGAACTTATGATGAAAACGTGTTAGATAGAACGAGTTATACGTCCTCTGCCTTTTTTGTTTTTTGTGGAATTCGTTAATCTCGCGACGTGTTGTTAACTTTGCGGTTTTCTGTCTGTAAGGATAATAATAAAGATTTCAATTAGGATAAGGATAAGCGGTGATTATTGAAATTCATGAAATGCTACAGAATTTCAATGTACTGAGGAGAATGTGTGGAATATACTACTTCATTATAAGGAAATTATGCATTAAATATAATATTGTAAACTAAAATCAAATTATATATTTATATTATATTATGGATTTTATAAAATTTCGCTACAGAATCTTTTATTCGCAATTTTATATATGGTTATGAACATGAACATTAACTTCCGGTAAATTATATGATTTGGTTTGAAAATTTAATTCTCTGTATTATTATAACAACTTGAATGTCGGTTGTTTGTTTAGAGAAAGTTCATTTGGTTGAAGTTATTCCATATAAATGATTATCTAAGTATTCTATTAAATGATCAAATTTCTGTCAGATATGAAAATGTTGTTTAAATAAATAATTGCATATGGATGGCACTGTTAAAAAAAAAAAAAAACATTTAATGATAATAAAATATAAACTAACTTTATCGAATAAAACGATTGCCTCAAATTGTATTTACCAGTAGTTTTAAATACTTTTAAAAATGTTAGTACATGGATTTATTGACTTATTTAAGTACATGGATTTATTGATTTATTTAAGTGCACGGATTACTGATTTATTTATGTACATAGATTTACAGATTTATTTATGTACATGGATTTACTTACCTTTAAATACATGGATTTACCGACTTATATAAGTAGATGGGTTTACTCACTTATTTAAATACATGGATTTACTGACTTATTTAAGCACATCGATTTACTGACATTTAAGTACATGGATTTGCTGAAACCGAACTACTTGTCCATCACAAACGTTTTTTAGGAAATTGAGAACAGAAATATAGAATTATTAGGATAGTGAAACCTATCCATTAAATAACTGCATCTTACTAATCTAGCTTAAATTTAATTTAATATTTTAAAGCATTGAAAAATAAGTTCACATACGTTATCAATATACATTAAAAAAGAAAGACAAATATAAATAATTTTTTTTTCCTTTTGTTTATCTTACTTCAAATGGTTTTAAAGTAGATTTGAATACGGGTTCATTAAAAAAAAATATTCGTCAAGCATGATTACTTTCGCTAATGTTGTAGCAAGCCAGCCTCGTGGCCTAATGGTAATGTGGCCTTTTAGCATTGTAGTCACTGTAGTGATTTGATGGTGATTGAAACAACGCGTGTGAACGTTTTAGAATCGATAGTGTGACTAATTGGTGGAAGTTTTGTGATTTGTTGAGCATTTGTTAGCATACGACGAGCAACTGTGGGATAGTTGCCCCTAAAAACTCTTCCGGAAGGCAATGTCCTCTCCTCATCACTGGTAGATGGACAGTTCTTGATATGCATAAGTCAAACACGATGCCCACCAATTTTCATCAAAAAAAAAAATTAACGCGAATTAAACAATTCTAACGCTACTCCATAAATTATTTACACTAGTTAGGTGTAAAGTAAAAAGTAAATTAAAAACCAATTTGATTTATTTCATAAGTCTAAAAATAAGTCCTTTCAAATATTGACATATATTATAATAAATAAACAATTTCATTATTATTTAATATTCAATTTAACTTAAATTTATATATATTTTTTTCTTTTGCTCTGCTGTTGGCTGTGCAAAAATACTAAATTTCATAACAAAAAGCAATTTTAAAATTTATTTCGTAACATATTTTCCTCACTTATTCATGATTATTATTACAATTAACTATCTATTATCTTCATTAAAAGACATTATTGTATTGAATTTTGGTACTGAGAATTAAATATATCAATGTTTTAAGTTTATATTTATTGAATAATACTTTGAAAAACATTTATCGAATAATCTAGTTACTGAAAATAAAATAAAACAGAAAATATTTTCATAATAAATAAATTCAATTATAATTATAGAATTAATTCTTTTACAGTGTGACAATCAAATTACATTTGTATACTTCTTTTAAAATCGAAATTTGTATTAAACTATTAATGATAACAATTTTTATAAAATCAAAGATAAAACATTGATTACAATAGAGCAATATCAAATGTAATTATTTGTAATTATTCAATTTATTGTTTTATTTATTTATCATTAGGTTCAATTATAATTCAATTAACGCTTTATTTTAATAATACTAATAATGTTAATTTTAATATGAAGTTGAAATTTCATTGTAGATTAAAAGGTACAAATAAATAATAACAGTTATAAATCTGCAAACAGGTGAGAAATCTAAATAATACAACAGGTGTCTGACTGCAAATGCAATAACGGTACAGTTTTCAAAGCATCTTTTATAAATAAAACTAATAATTTGTTCTATGTAAATTTAATATATGTTCTTGCATTTTTATGATATCATTGATAAAAAAAAAATATAAAAAACAGGATAAATGACATTTACAGAAAAATGTTCATTCCCTATTGGAAAGAAAAATTTATTCAAACAAAATTTCGAAGGTAAAAACGCTTTGTAAAATAGCCCGGAAGAAAGAGCCAACAATTCTTAAAAATCAGGTCAAACAAAAACGGATTTGTCACTCACGAAGTTTTATATCTTAAGAAAATTAGTTTATATATCGTAATTGAAATTCACCTGGAATTCTATTGTAACAAATAAATGGTGGTAAAAAAAGAACAAAATAAAAGCACACATTCCAAGATCGCCATGGCGGGGGCTTACCTTATTTATTTCCGTGAGAAAGATAAGAGGTCAGCAAGGATCTTGAGGCCACCGTAATACCGAGATGAGGAAAAAAGTGTTCTTTGACGTGCTCGAGCTGCGACAGAATACATGTGGTATTCTTGCTTGTAGTTGTTCGCTCATGTGGAACTGGTTTACCTCCTTGCGATTGCTGCGGGTTGCCAGAAAACACGAGTGATGCTCGCCAAGAAGAAGCCAAACATGCAACAAGTGATGCAGTGTTACCCGTCTCAGTGAGTGGGAATTAACGGTTGTTAGTAACGCTTTTTTGTTTATTGTTTTTTTACTTATTCTTACGAATTGAAGACCAACGAACATTTGACAAAAAAACATAAAAGAATAATTAATATTTAAACAGTTCTAATAGAATATATTTTTTTGTAAATATCCAGTTACAATCTTCAGGTTAATTAAAAATGATTAATTTTTTTTGTTCTTATGAATTTATTTCTTTTATTATTTTTTTTTTATTCTTAGACCAATGAACATTTGATAAAAAAGATAAAAGTATAATTAGTGATTAAACACAGAACCACAGAAGTTAATAGAATATGTTATTTATATAATAATAATAGTTTTTTGTAAATATCTAGTTATAATCTTCAGGTTAGTTCAAAATGATTAATTTTTAAAATTTTTTTTTTATTCTTATGAATTAAAGACCAACGAACATTTGACAAAAGAGATAGAAGAATAATTAATGTTTAAACAGTTCTAATAGAATATGTTATATATAATAATAATATATATATATTTGTAAATATCTAGTTACAATCTTCAGATTAGTTAAAAATGATTTTTGTTTTTTCTTATGAATTTATTTCTTTTATTTTTATTTGCATAATAAGAGTACGATCTTCTAAAATTACTGTTTCCCATAAAATAACATTGATCAAACTGAGAATCTGATTTTGTACTAAATTATTGCTGATAATATTTTTTGTAAATTAAATAAATGAATTTTATAAAAAAAATGATCAAATTAACATTGGTGTCATCCTGAAGAAAAGAGACATGGAAGAATGTTTATCATCTAACATAAGATCTGAAAAACTACAGTTTTGTTATCGATTATTGAAGCAATATAAAAATGTACAAATAAAATGTAATAAAATTAATAATAACATATTTTGATATCTATATCAATCAGGTCTTTTTAAATTTAAAAAAACAAGGAATTTTCTCATGTATTTTTATGTTTTAATTTATTTAAGACTACTTTGCAAATATTATAATGACACTCATGTAAACGAATAGGAATAATGTAAAAACACTGTTCTAATGTAAAGCTGTAATGTTCTAATGTTTGTTAATGTTGTTCTAATGCCCTAATGTTCTAACGTAAGATAAATCTCTTTATGTTCTATATCAATCCGGTCTTTTATATTTAAAAAGCAAAAAATTTTCTCATGTATTTTAATTTATTTACGCCTACTTTACAAATATTCTACCGACACTCATGTAAATGAATAGGAATAATGTATTTTTTTAATAATGTAAAAGCTTTCTTATGTGATTGCGTGCAAACTTGGCATATGTTTACTGATGTTGCTAATGGATTAGAATTGTTACTAAATTATTTGAACTATTTAGATAGTTTCGTAGACTCTAATTATCCATTCTTGCGAATAAAGGATTTCTAATTATTCCAGGGAAAAGAAATGCGACTTTCCTAATCATTAAAAATATATGTGTGGATGTATGTGTATATGTAGACGCACACCTGAAAAATAAAGTGGTATTATATAGCGGCCTGATGGCCCATTATCTAGCTCTCTAGCCTTTGGTACCACAGGCTTCAGGTTCGAATCCTGGCAGTGACATGGATGTTTGTTAGTGATTCGGAATCCACGTTAAACTTTAGATTTCTGTCTAATTAGCCTTAAGTGTGCAAAAAATGACCGTAGAGCGACAAACCAAGTAAAATAAAGCGTATCCATTTATGAAAGCTCAATAGGTCATACTAAACTACAAGTAATAGAAAAGGAATCTGAAGTTTAAATTTCGTATGTTAATAATTCTTATATTGCATTCATTTGGTTCAAATACATTAAAAAAAGTATTGCATAAAAAATAAATTTTTATTTCTAAAAACAATCACATTTCAAATTATGTATCAAAATTCAGTCTTCGTTCCAAGTTCGTCTATAACATCCAAACTAATCAGTCATTATGTATCAAAAATTCAAATTTATCTTCGTGTACTTCGACTAGTCTAGAAATTATAGATAATTTAAAACGGTTTAGGCCCTTGGTACTTAGTTCTGGTCTATAACATTATTTATTTCAACTTCAATATTTCGATGAGAATTTAATAAAACTAAACCAGGAAAATGACCAAACTTAATCAGCAAATCCAAGCGAGACAGTAAAATTTGACACTGATAAAAAAAAAGAAAAGACTGATTCATTGACATTTTAAATGCTTAACACACAATTGAGCCTAAGTAGGTATGGGTCGTAAGTTTGAAAAGGTGCACACATTCCACTTTTGGGCTTGGGGAGGGGCTCAAGCCCTCCTCCGGTCACCCTTCTGGGTGGGCATCTATGCGTGTGTTCCAACAAATGCAATGGTTGTTTTGTTTTGGAGTCCCTGGGGAACAGGCTCCCCATACCACCTGTTACTTAATTATTATTAAATAAAAATTTCCATAAAGGGTTAAACAAGAGAGAAAGATTAAATATAAAAATTACAAAACCTAATTCCTGTTCAGGTTTTTGTTTTGTTTGTCGCCCTACGGTCATCGTATGCACACTTTAGGCTAAATAGACCGGGACCTACAGTTTAACGTGGATACCGAACCACCAACAAACATCCATGCCACTTCCAGGATTCGCACCGGAAACCTTCTGTACCAACGGTCCAGAGCGCTAGCCATTTGGCCATCAGGCCGCTATATATAGATATATAATTTAGGATGAGCTATTACTCAGGAGTTTAAATAAAATAAAATGTTAGAGTAATTAAAAGAAAGTTTAAGTAAATAAATTTTTAATTAAATTATTAAATTAAATTTTAATAACATAACTTAAAAAACTAAAGCATTTAGTAGTTCAGTTTTTTTTTCTCGGAAGTTATTATTTCGTTCTTACAATTCGTAGCTAAAAATCACGAAAAAATATGTATTAATTATTTTTTAAATAAATAAAAAGTATTTTTTCTAATGCCATCAGATTTTTACGCTATCAGAGGGTGCTAGCTTTAAAAACCTGATTGACGACAATAGTTTTTAAGTTATTAAATAAATAAGATAGAACGTTTACAATATTAGTTTTCAATTTATTTTTCAAACTAATACTATTTTCTTCTTAAAAATAAATGTTAATAGATTAGAGATAAAAAAAAATTCTTGAATAAAGACAGCTTTTTTTTAGACAATATATGTCTAAAAAAAAAAAGTGAGTTATTTAAAATCTGAAACCCTTAATCTGCATAGATTTTTATTTCTTATAACTAGGGCCGCCGAGATTAATTAGTCTTCGGTAGAGCGCGCTGAATTAGGAATCTTGCTAGCCTCAGTTATACTTGCTAATTTTTAATAAGAAATAATGAATGTAATAATTTTACACCGTTACAGTGATGAAGAACTAATGTCACTGTAACGGTATGTAATGTTGAATCTGCCACTTTGGCGTGCTGTGTTAAAAAAGACATACACAAAAAGAATTTACAATAAGAGATACTTAAAATTTAACTGTATCTTGTAAGGATAAATAAAAATTCTCTAGTAATAGGTAATTTGATTTTAATAAAATAAAATTCTTTTCCCATTTTGCAAATTGTAATTTGACGTAGAAAGTATATAAATTAAATTAAAAAATAACAATACCAGTTCTTTTTTTGTTCTGATAATAACAGAAATCTGGAATGAACCAACAGATGGAAATAAATAAAGCTGGAATTCATCATCATCATCATCAGTGGCGCAACAACCCCATGGTCAGCCAAGGCCGTATGCCTACTGGCAGATTTCTAGAACAAGAGATGTTTACTTTTTACGGGGTAGGGTTGTTAGCACTATGCTCATCGCTCTACCAGCCATTTTAGACCGGGACCTACGGTTTAAAGTGGATTCCGAACCATTTCAAACATCTATGACACCGTTGGGTCTCGAATCCGACACCCGTGGCACAGAGTGCTAGTCACTCGGCCATCAGGCAGAAACTGGAACTAGCAATCCAAAATTGAAGTTATTTAAAGATTAAAATGTAAGAAAAATTATTAAATAATAAATAAATAATAACTTAATTTATTAATCTTCTTCAATAAATAAAATATGTAAGTAGGTGATTCGAAACGTTTTATTCTTGAGATCTTTTTATTAGTTTGGTCTTATTTATTTTTTTATAATTTTGATAAGAATCCTACTGAAATTTTTAATATAAAATAATATTTTCAATTAATATATTTATTCAGTATAATGTCTACCGTGTAAAATTATGTAGGGAAAAAAAATCAATTTACGATTTTAATTTCGACGGATGTAATCTTTATATCGGCAATTTCAGAAAATAATTATAGTAAGCTGGTTTAACTTTAGCAAATTTTGAATTAAGAATTTATTATTTTGTTGATAAAAAAAAGATACATAAATCTTGTCTTATTTGAATTTTACAGATAGAAAAAAAAAAAGACATTCTTTACAATTCTTAATTGGTTGAAAACGTGATTAATGAATATAAAATGTCCATAATTCAATGGCAAAAACACTCTCGTTGATAATTTTCTTATTAATGTTAGTCTTTTTCTTCTTTAAAGAGTTATTGCTCCTTTTCCCGCAAGAATAATATTTTTTTAAATGAGGTTTATTTCTTTAATACACGTTGTTTTCAATTGCACTTTAGCGGACGTGACGTCCGGAATTTCTTCCTGTTTCATCCGTCGCTGATTCATTGTATTTAAAATGAGGCAAATGATCACAAGGATTTTTTTTTTTTTTTTTTTATTATTGGGAATGTAGAGAAAAAAAACCGCTGAGTGTCACTAATTGAAAATTATTTGTTTATAAAAATAAAAAACTGAGGTCAGACTGGATGAAATTCTAATCCGTTTTCATGAATTTTCGTGAAATTCTGCTTTGGGAAAAAGACCAACTCTTAAAAAATTTGTTATACAAAAAAAAAGAAATTATAACGAATAAAAGACATTACAGAATTTCTTGAAAGAGTAGGCAATTTTTTATTGATTAATTTTATTTTTAATTATTTTTTTTTATATTTATTTATTTTTATTTTATTTGTTTTTATTTATTTTATTTTTAATTATTTTTGGAAATTTATTATTTTTATTTTATTTTTAATTATTTTTTATACATATATTTTCTTTAATTTTTTAATTTTTCTTTCTTTAATTTATTTTTAATTATTCTTTATATATATATACATATATTTTTTTTAATTTTTTTATTTATATTTATTTTTTTTTATTATCATACTAAAAATTATTTTCTTAACATTACTAATTCTGAAACACATTGAAAATTCACAGGGGAATTGTCGATGATGATACGAAATATGGATAGAAATTATGGATTCAGCAAATGTGGCTAATTAGAATAAATTATAAGGATTTTTGAAAGCTGTGAAGCAATTAAAAATAGATTTATAAAAAAAAATCTCAAGTTTTAAAATCAAACTTGGTTGATGTACAGAAATATGTCATCACCTGAAACATAGTTTGGATGTTAAAATCAAAAAATGACTAATAAATGAATGTCTTTGAAACCCATTGTTGACTAACTTGTTTCAACTTATTGGATTTGAAATACATGGAGAAGAAAAGAAACAAAAAAACAACAATAAATTTTGTAAAGTGTAATTTTAAAATTGAAAAGATTTTGTCAATAAATATTGTAGCAATAGGAAAAATTATGTAGATGATGACGTTCAAAGTAGCACCGTAGTGGATAGTACTTTCAAAGTAGCACCGTATTATCGTAGGATCTATCTGATTTTTGAGACGGCAACAAGCATTGAATAAATATTTCCCTAATAAGTTTACTTTTTTATTAAACTAAAGCTAGATCATATTTCCTGTTTCAATCTTTAAAAAAAAAAATTACCCATGATGTTTTTTCAGTAAAATGGACATATGATGAGGTGAGCGATATATAGTCCGAGGCACGACCAGTACATCCCTGGCTTTAATCCCTATACCTTTTAAAATAAAATGGAATTAAAATAGACATTAGAAAAGAAAAATTGCAATTGTTGGGGAGTAGAAGTGCTTGAAGTTTGAAATTTTCAGTCAAGAACAATTAATTAGCAGTTTAATAGAATCTTGATATATACGCAAATTGCACGTTAATATAAATTGTTGAAATAGAGGCCTGTCTTTAAGACAAGGAGTAATAAAAGCAATTGCTTTAAAGCACTTTTGAAATGTTTAGAAAGTTTGCATATTAAGTAGTTCTTACAATAACATCTAGGCCAAGTCCATGAACCCCTATGTTCTCACAGGAGAGAAAAGGAGAAGCAGTTTCTGTTGTGATGGAGCACCTGTAGTAGAACTCTACCTTTAAATTTTTTGGCTCTGTGACGCCGAAGAAGCATTTCCGGGAGGACTTTTAGGGGGAACTACCCCGCATTTGCGTATAGTATGAGAGAAAAACTGGAAAACTCCCACTAGGTAGTCTGATTAATTTTATTGCATTAAATTTATCAAGTTTTTTATTTACTTTTTTTATTAATTAAAAAAAGTAAATAAAGAACTTGAGAATTGATTTTACATTAATTAAATACGTGTTTCAGAATTTGGTTCAATCGTTTTTAGTAACTAGTACAAAAGTAATTAGTCAATTGATTTTAATTACTGCATTATTATACCAAAAGCGTTTGTTTGCCAAATAGGTTTACACATTTTAATGTGTTTTCTAGTCACAGCAAATGTACTTTCTTTCGCACAGTTTTAACATGCAACATGTTTTCGGTAATAAACATCGTAAAAACGGAAGAAAAAATAATTCTAGATAGGAATCCTGCATATACGCTATCACGTTATTGATAAAGATTCTGAATTTTTAGTCGTTAATAATTAATAATAATTTAATAAAACATATCTCTAATATTTAAATGTTTGCTTTTTTAATTAAGCTAAATATAAATCATGTTTCATGCTTAAATCTTTCATTAAATTCTGAAAATCTTTACAAGAGATTATAAAAGGTATTTTTTCATAGATAAAATTTACATATGATGAGCCGGGCGCTGGAATAGCAACGGCAGGATGCAAGTTGCCCTGGAATTATGGTCTGCGCATACTTGCATTAGACAGATGGAAAGAGAGAAAAAAAAGTGTGTTTTGTGTTTTTTTTTTTTATGATCAAAAATTATTTATGTTGCTTTTGGAAAGAGATTATCGTACCCTTTACTTTTCCATACAAGAACAAACATCATACATTTTGGAAAGAGAAATATAAAAATTACAAAACTTAATTCCTGTTCAGGAGATCCTTATCCGTATCCGTAAGTGATCATTATGAGTAAAGGGAGATAAGATCATTGTTCGAAGGAAAAAAAAAAATCAAAATTTACTAATTTTATCTGCAAAACACATGCCACGACATTCGTTTTTCGGCATTTTTTATCTGTAATTTAAATTTTCTTGTAACATTGTTTCCTCCTACGACGATTGAGCATTTTTCCCGTGGCGTTCAGGAGAAATGGTCAGTCGGCCTCGAGACTCTCCCCCGAGAGGAATTACTACGCAATCTGCGCTCCCACTAAGAAACGTTTAGTTTACAGTCTCTCACCCCGAGATAAAATATATTTAACGCAATCTTGCGTATTTGTTTGTCTACAGACTATCTTTCTGGAATAGAAGTATCTTTCGCGCCCACTGCGCTTACTTGAATTAAAAGGGGAATCCTTACACAAATCTATAATTATATGTCTTTAAATATGTGAGATACTGTCTCTCGTTAATTTCATGTGTGTGGTGTTTGTGCGTGTGTCAATAAAGCTGTGAGTTCTCCAACCTGTGTCTCAAGTCTCAAACCAACCCCACCCAATTGCAATCCAGCTGCACACTATATTCTAGAATTTTCTTTTAGAACATACAGATGCTTATGTAATACATTATTTTAGAATATTCTTTTCCATTTTTTTTTTCGTAATGTATACCGATTTGATTTATTCAGAAATTTAACTAGTTTGCTATTTAGGTAATTCTTTGTTGGTAGTCATTACTGACAAACTTTCATCACAAACACACACAAAAGAAAAAGGATTCATTCACATCACTACGAATATTATTTTACTAGCTACGTCTCATATTGTTAAAATATTTTATACATTGGAAAAATAACGAGTTTGCTGTGAGATCGAAGATTGCATGAACGTTCATTTCATAACTTAATAAAACAACTTTAATGCGCAGCAAAATTTAAAATACAACCAAACTGAAACTGCAATTTATTATTTTTTTAAAGTAATCAATTACAGTTTTGAAAGCAATCACTTACTGCTTTCTCTTGAATAAATTTGAGTGTTACATTTTTATTGAAATCAAGTCATCTCTCCTCTTATTCAAAATTAGAACTTGACATAGGTGCATAAGTGAAGAGGGTTCAAGTTCTAACAGGAAAGAATGACTCATCGCCAAGTCACGTGTTTCAGCAGGTGCGTCGGACTGGTGGGGACGTCGTATTAGAGAGAATCTGCTGTATTTAATTCGAATCATTGACACATTAAAAAAAAAAAAAAAAAAACTGCAGATGTCACGGAATTTTGTAGTGTATTTTTAATGTGGATTCTAAATTTTATCAATGTTATGTGTAGTAATGATTTTAACAGAACCTATATTGTTGTACATAAATATATTAATATTGTGTATGGTTATTTTACTTGTTTTTAGTATTAAACTTAATTCATGCAGTTTTTCTAACAGATGACATAATTATTGCAAGTTGAATCAAACTAATAACTACTTCATGTCAAACAACTATTTCTAAGCTTTGATTCTTAATAAGTGCAATTTCGTTGAAATGTGAAAAACACAGGCTCTTTTTTTTTAAAAAAGCTTTGAACATGCGTTGTTTATGTGTTTATGTTTTTGTGTTTATATATTATGTATATATATTATTTGTTTATGTTTATGTGCGTATAGAACAGGCTTCAGCTACAACAAAAGAATTTAAACTATTCAAAGTTTAAAATTTTGATACGGGAGACCAAGAACACTCTGGAAAGATAAAAGAAAGTAAAAAAACTCATGAGCTACTAAAACGCAATGATTATAACTATCACTGGTGAACATGGCTTCAAACACACGATAAAACCATTTTTGAACATAACATTGGGTTTGTCGCACTACGATCATTTTTTTTAAACACTTTATGCTAATTATACCGAGACTTACAGTTTAACGTGGATTTCGAACCACTCACAAACATCCATGCCAACACGCCAGCATTCGAACCTGAAGCCTGTGATACCAAAGGCCAGAGATCTAACCAATTGGCCATCAGGGTTCCCACATATTGGAAACAAATGGAAAAACTATCTGAATACTCTTTAATGAATGCTCTATCACACTCAAGATATTCTCCAGATATTGCTCCTTCTGTTTACCATTTGTTTCGATTGATGACGCATGGACTGCTTGAGCAGTTTTCAATTTTTTCACGTCAAAAAATGGCTTACATCGAGAAATTTGTCCTTTGTCAAAGAGATTAGAAAAAGAAGTGTCGAACGTTTGCAATACTTTGTTTGATGTATTACTCAAGGGAAAAAAAACTTTTGAATTAAATAAAAGAAATTCATATGTATATTATTACTTCTATCAAACCTTTTATTATCAAGTAAGCTTTGTTCCGTGGGATCACCAGGATTTCGTCTTATCTGTAAACGAAACAATAAAGATAATTGTCGAGTCTTCTTGAAGATCCGATAAAAAACATGTTATCTGCAAAATATTTTAACAAAAGTCTTTTGAAAATTTTGTTGCTGTTTTCGATGATATCTTAATCCTTGCATCCGTCAATCAGATTGCGGATGTTAGCCATGCGTATCGAAGAAACATACGACATGATTTTCTAACAACAAGCAGTGCAGTTCTAATCGTTTAAGTTGTTGCCACTAAAAAGAGATTACATTCAAAAGTTTATCTGCTTCACAACACACCTTTTAACGTGGAATATGCTTTTGGAAAACCAATTTCACAAAATTTGTATCCAGTTTTTGTAATGACAAGCTCGTTGGTGGTTAGGTGCTTGATGGCAACTTTATTTATTCATTTATTATTTGGTTTTATTTAATATTTGTTTTTATGCGTTGATTTATTTAATTTACTCTTCTCTTTAAGATTTAGAGCGGTCAGATGGGCAGTGCGTTTCAGTTTCTGCATTGAAGGTGATCAATTCGAACCTGACGAAATATGCCAAAATGTATCTATTTCGGAAATGGATACTTTAAATCCGTACATTGGAAACCTTCCTTAGGTAAAGGCAAGCAGAATGCAAACTCCTTTTTCCTATCTCCTAATTAAATGCTGGTCCTGGTAGTGCAAGTTCCAAATTGTAGTAGTAAAATAACAAGCCCTTGTGCATTCTGGGTAACAGTAAACTTGACAAATATAATTTTGACTAATTATGATGATTACAGGACCAATTCAATATAATCACTATCATCATTGATGCAATAGCCATGATGGGAAAAGGCAGTCCGCCTACTGGCAGATTTCAAGACAGAAGATGTTATCTTTTTACTGGGTAGGGTTATCAGCCCTACGCCCAACAATCATATTAGACAGGGACCTACGGTTTAAAGTGGATTCCGAACCACTACAAATATCCATGGCGCCGCCGGAACTCGAATCCGAAACCTGTGGCACCGAGTGCTAGACACTCGGCCATCAGGCCCTAGTTCAATATACTCGACATTTTAAAACGATAATGCTTATTTTTCTTGTATTATGAACTTAAGGATTTTTAATTATTTTGCTTATTTTTTTATTATAATGCTGCTATTATTGCTTATTTTTTTTATGTTTTGGAATTAGGATAGCTGTAATTGAGTAAAAATATGAAATAAATAGTTTTAGGGCAATATATATGATATGTTTTACTTGGAATTTTACGGAATTCTAATTGTGAAATATTCAGAGTTATTTTTTCTCATCCAAATTTCTCAAAGTGAAACATATGTACTCAAGATGGCCAACACTGTTAGTTTACATCTGTTAGTTTGTAATAAATTAGGAAATTTGGAAAAAAAAAAAAAAGAATTTTTTTAACATTTTAAAATTTATTTTTCTTACAAGACAAGGACTGTAATAACACATATTATGTATAAGCCTTTTATCAAATCTGAAAATTACGTTTAAGAATTCACCCAGAAAGAATTGACATCTTTATAATAATAAAAAATAAAGTTACAACTATCCCTTATCTAAAAATAAAATTCAAATTTTACGATTATTTTTTTCGCTGATCAACGGTGGGCCGTACATATGTTACTTACATATCCCACAAACAGCCCATTCACAGCTGATGAGCATAAGAAAGTGTCTTTCAGGAGGACTTTTAGAAGTGACTGCATCCTATGAGAAAAGTCTAATATGACTGTAGAGTGTTTTGCGTAAGGCTGACAACCCTACTCGGTAAAAAAAAAAAATAGTTTCGGAATCTGCATACTTTCAGAATTCGAAGCAGAAGATGGCTTAGCTCTTTTGTTGCTCTTCATGTAGCTTCAATTCTGATGTGATTGAATCGTTTTTTTTTTCTTGAGTGAAATTGCAAATATAAAAATAAAAAACAGTGTGAATTTTAACGCAATCTTTCACCTAACTTCACGCTAGGACAAACTAGGCATCCCGTGACTATCGAATTTTGACCATCCGGAGACGGAGCAGTGAAAACTCCTGCCAGAAGAAGGGGCTGAAATTCAGGCCGTACAACAGCGTAAAAAAATAGTCAACCGTCGAAAGTTGCCAAATTGGAGTAAAAACCTAATTTATTCCAAATTGGATTATTTTTAAATGAATATCGATCCAATTTCAATTTTTTTTTTCTGTTGATCTAGTCTTTATATTAGAAGTACCCCTGCCAATTTTGGAAAAATTTGGATGTAAATTGGGGTCGTGTTCTGGTGGGCATATACACAAACTCTGAAATATATATATATATATATAGAGAGAGAGAGATAAATCACAAAGTTATATTGCTTAATACTTTTTTGCAATATATCAAAGCGCTGGAAAATATTTATCTCATATTTTTGTTTCCAGTTCTCACATGTTTCTTTTTGACACTGAAAATAAAAGAGAGAGTTGTAACATTATTTCACATTTTTTTTTCTTTTCTAATCTACGATGATTAAAAGAGATATAGATGGATATGGAAAAAAGTTATACTTAAATTCGTTTTTTTTTTTCAGTGCAAGAAAAAAATAATTCTATTCTTAATAAAGCCTTGATATGCCTTCCTCTAAAGGCAATTACTCATCTTACCAAAATCTACAATAGTTCTTTAAAATTCAATCACTTCCCAATAATCTGGAAAAATGCACACATAATTATGTTTCCAAAACCTGGGCAAGATAATAAATTGCCTCAAAACTACCAACCAATTAACCTCCTTAGTTGCATAGGGAAAATATTCGAAAAATCTATTATCTCACGTATTTCAAACTTTTGTTCCATTAACTCCATTCTTCCAGCGGAACAATTCGGTTTTCGTAACAATCATTCCATGTGTCACCAACTATTGCGAGTGACGAACTTAATCACAGAGGAATTTAATTATAAAATCATTACGGGCGGAGTCTTTCTTGACGTACAAAAAGCTTTCAACCGATTGTGACACGATGGATTAATCTATAAAATGATAAATTTAAACTTTCCTACCTGGATTATTCTAATTATTCATAATTACCTACAAGATACGACCTTTCAAGTAAGAATCCAGGAGGAATTGTCCACAATTGGTCGCATTCAATCTGTTTCTCCTCAAGAAAGACCATACTTAAGACATAAGAAAGACTTAAGACATCACTCATCATGATAAAATCACTACCTGCGTATTTGCAGATGACTCTGTAGCTTTAGCGCAGGGTGCATCCATTCGCTACAAGATTAAAGCATTACAGAATTTCCTAGACTCCCTGATAGAATGGCTTACTAAATAGCGAATTGCCATCAATGTTTTCAAAACTCAAACAATAATATTTCGTAAAGGAAACGCCAGTGAATCAAATGATTATCTTTTCGATGAATCAATAGCCTGGTCAACTCACGTTAAATATCTTTGTTTAATAATTGATAAAAAAACTAACCTTCCGTGAACATATCAATAATATAAAAGAAAAATGTTTGAAAAAATTTTACCTCTGCCTTCCTCTCATCAATAGAAATAGCAAACTCACCTTTTCAAACAAAATATCACTATTCAAGCAAGTATTAAGGCCCATCCTTACTTACGCAATTTGTGGTATAACAGCAAAATCTAATAAAACCAAGTGCAAATCATTCAAAATAAATTACATTGGATTATCACTGGTGCTCCCTGGTTCGTACGTAACTCTACCATTCACAACGGCCTTAATATTGAAACAATAGACATCCATATTACTAAACTTTCTAGAAAATTCTTTTGTACTATAACAATGTAATGTTTTGTAATATAACAATGTAATGTTTTGTAATATAACAATTTAATGTTTGTTAATATAACAATGTAGAATAGCAATAACCCGATCATTAAAGCTCAAACCCTTTTTACTCAGTGTAAAGGTAGATACAACTATCCCTACGCAACTTTAAAATGGAATCGAAACTTAAAACTACCTTAAATAGTACTTTTTTTTATTTCATTTGTTCATTCATCGTTTCAGCTAATCTTTTTTTTTTCTCAGGCAATATTCTTCATTATTATTATTATTATTATTATTATTATTAGGTATATATATATGTACTTTTTTTCTACTATATGTCAAGCAATTTCTCTAATTTTTTTTATTCATGCTTTTTTTATCCAAACTTTTTTATTTCATTTTAAGTCGAGCAGACAATCGTTACGCTATCAGTTAATCTTCTAAACTATCCAATTTAGTAGCAAGAGAATATGCTTTGTTATATTCTTATTTATAATTCTCTGTATGAAAGGTTATGACTTCTAAGTCGATCTGAATTTTGTGGTAAAATTTTCTTAGAAGCTCAGATGGTATTCGATAAGCCTCTCATGATTTTCCTGGAAATTTCGCCTGAGGTTTATTTGCAAATTATGTAGTGTCTGCATGCGAAACTTTTAAGAGGTGCATACTAGTTGTCTAAGCGAGGAGAAATCTACTAATCACACAAAAAAAAAAAAAAAAAAGTTACCTTTCACTTTAACATAAAAAAAAAGAAAAAAAAAAAACTTTATAAATGGGATCCACAAATGAAATGAATGTAAAGTTAATAACAAAATTATTGACTGACTATTGATTGATTGAAAAGTAAATTTGGATTATTTATACAACAATGTTTAACGATGATATAAAAAGCATTAAAAAAAGATAATTCTGATTAAATAAAAACATTAATAAAAACGAAATTTTCATGAAACTCTACGTGATTCTCAATTTTTTTACCTTTAGATCCCTCTTCAAACTTTTTTCACCATTAAATGTAAAATGTAAGCCTCATATTTTATTCAGTTTATTTTATATTTGCATTATATAAATTGCAGATTTTTTTTTAAACTCAAAAATAAGATATTCAAAATATTAAAATATAAAAGTATTAGTAAGCATAAAAAATACTAATTGCAATTAACCAATATGACTATTTCAAGCGTAATGTTAACTAATAACTGTTTAATTTTTTTATTCGAAAAATAATTAAGCCTTTAAATGTTATCAATCATTAGTGAAATAAGTAAAACCTTTTAAAGAATTTTTTTTATCATTTGATGTTTAATTAGGTGGAGAATAACAAACTACTTTTTTACAATGGTAGTCAAATAGAAAAAGAACATTTTCACATATATAAGTTCCTGTGAGAAGAATTGCCATTTTTAATGTTTTTAAATTTAAAATTAAAAATTTTTTACAAATCAGAGAATAATCTTTTATCGTTTTGAAATTCTGCACAGCTGGAGTTCTTTTCATGAAAGGAATCTTCTATATTATTTTCCATTTATTTAATTCTCTGATGTAGTAACAGCGGCCTGATAGCCAAGTGGCTAGCGCTCTGGACCTTTATTCACAGGCTTTAGGTTCCAATCCTGGCGGTGGCATGGATGTTTGTGAGTGGTTCGGAATCCGTTTTAAACTGTAGGTCCCGGTCTGCTTAGCCCTCATGTGCACAAGATGACCGTAGAGCGACAAACCAAATCTGTAGAAATAAGTTGCCTTTCCCGTTTTGAGGACTGCCACCTCCAGTTTGAAAAGTTTTGCATTAAATATATGTTCCGAAGATTGTGTGTACGTATTATTATAAATTATTCTTATCTTAGATGCTCCATTTTCTCCAAAAATGATGATCCCCAATTATTTAGTGACTATAATTCAAAGCACACTGATTTTTTTTTTCAATAGACATTAAAATTGTAAAAACTTGACTACGAAATAAATTAGAATCAAATATAAGACGCTTATTAGCAAGGACTAAGGAAAAAAAAGAAAAAGATGAAATAAAAATACGGAAAATTGTTTTGTCAATTTTTGAAAATTTGACATTCGATGAAAGTTAACTGCTGGCATAATATTACACAAATACTGGAAGTTTAGAATTCTCTTGTTACCAAATATGCAAACATTAAACATTAAAACATTCGGAAAAAAAAAAAAAATACTGAAATAAAAAATATATTAATTAAAACAAAAAAATAAAAATTTAAAGCTTTTTTTTTTTATCTCGAGGTAAACATATTTAATTCTTCGGAAATTGAGATAAAAATTGCTATTATTTATCTAATATTTCCCGCGTGAATAACCAATCAAAAATTTTTTACTTTCTATTACTACCATAAAAATTATTGTTTCCAAAGAACTTTTTACTTAAAAATTTTTTTTATCTGTATCTAATTATAACAATAGCTTGAAGATAATCCTGTCAAGGAATACACATCTTGAAGATTTCATATTTATATAAGGACCACAACACATCAACAGAAAAAATCAAAAGAGAATTAACAATAAATTAACTGGAAGCAAGAATATTTTGTATAACAAAAGCTACAACAGTATTCGCTTTACTTAAATTATCGCGCTCTTCATAGGAACACAATCATTTGTATAACAAATATTTTACTACCTTGAAAACGTAGATGAAACAAAAATTTAAAAAAATCTAAGAAATCTTAAAGAAATCTACCTATTACACTGGTAACACTTTTTAGTGGCTAAAAGATCTGCAACTTGGCATTATTGTTAGATTAATGAACTCTGTTTCAGCATGTTTCAGCATGTTTTGTTGTATTTGTTGTATTATTTTGTTGTTGTTGTATGTTGTATGTTTTTGCTGTAACTGTTTATAATCTGCCATTGGAAAAAAAAAAAATATTTTACTGCAATGAAAATGTAGATCAAATAAAAATTTTAAAAATTTCTAATAAATCTTAAAGAAATCTACCTATAATAATAGCTTGATGATAAGATAACCTTATCAAGGAATACGTACGTATATGGAATAGTTATCCGTATGTATATACATATTTATATTTATGTATAATAATTACTATATATAATAAGCACCAACTCATTATAAATAGCACTGAGTTGGTATGTTATTCTTAATGAGAACTTAGGATTCTTAGGATATAAAAATATATTAATAATTAGGATTCTTAGGATTTCCAATGAGCATTTCGTAAAAATTAAGATTAATAAGCTTTCCTTTCCTTGAGAAACCTCCCACCTCCCTTCTCGTACTAGTATGAAAAGAATAGAAAATTTTTTGGAAGCAAAGGAAAACAGGTTTTGCTCAGAAACTGTTTAACATAGTAGCAAGACAACCCTTTGATGTTATTGGAGAGAAAAATGAATTAACGGATTCTGTATGAAGTACTGCTATTGCAAAGCTGCTGTGGGCAATGGTGCGAAAAATGCCGTAATGGTCCATAACTTACGGGCAAGGTCGAGTCGCTGAAAACTGCTTGGTTTCTTCCTTCTATTGTTCTTCAGCAACTGTTACAGAAGCCACAAGCAGGCACTGCACACAGTTTAGAAGGCCTTGGACCTTCACCACCACCAATCTAAGCCGTTTATGCTGTTCATTCAACTCTTTTTACATGGAGCCCAATTGTGAAATGGTATCCCATCTTTGTTTCGCAATTATGTTGCCCCATTAAAAAAACAAAACAAAGAAAAAATCTACGTTTTGCAAATAAAATCCTTATGGTAAGCTTATTATAAGCGAAATGTTTTGCAATTGTAGTGGTACAGAACACAATGGTGTAATTATAAAAATTTTATATCCTTATTTTAATATCATTAGAATTAATTACCTATGCACATTTAAAATAATAATAAAAATCTATATTGAAAAACATTGTGTTTTGCCTTCTTTTTCTTTGCTGTGGTGATAACCTTCCTCAGATTCTGGCCCACACTGTGTTCCTCGGAATCCCACACTGTGTAGAATCTACTCATGTAGAAAGATTCTGTGAAAGCCCTTCTAGATTCTTCTCCCAGTTTGTCTGAAGTTCGGTTAAAATTAGTTGTTCTGTTAATTTTGAAGCCATTATAAATGTAGTCGATCCTTTTGCCCTTTAATCTTGTACTCATTAGCTTATAAGTTAATATTTTTAAAATTAAAGATGAATTGTTGCAATTGTTGTGGTGCAGAACAAAATGGTGTAATTATAACAACTTGATTTTCTTATTTTAATATCATTAGAATTAATTACCTATGTATATTTAAAATAATAATAAAAATCTATATTGAAAGCATTGTGTTTTGCATTCTTTTTTTTTTTGCGTTTATGATAGCCTTCCTCAGATGATGATAACCGCCCACACTGTGTTCCTCAGAATCCCACACTATGTAGAATCTACGCATGTAGAAAGATTCTGAGAAGCCCTTCTAGGTTCCTCTCCCAGTTTGCATAATGTTCGGTTTAAATTAATTGATATGTTAACTTTGAAACCATTGTAAATGTAGTCGATCCATTTGTCCTTTAACCTTATATTCATTAGCTTATAAGTTAATATTTTTAAAGTTAGGAGGAAATATTAAGGAAGAATTGCAAACATGAAAGGAGGAATTAATATTTAATTTAATATTTAATTTAATATTTTAAAAGTTAAGGAAGAATCGTTTCAATTGTTGTGGTGTAATGATGGTGAGTAATTGTAGTGTAACGCAATGCTGTAATTATAACAATTTGATTTCCTGGTTTTAATATCATTAGAATTAATTACAAATGTATATTTAAAATAATATTAAAGATTTGTATTAAAACGTTATGTTTTGCATTATTTTTCTTTGCAAAGAACTTATATATATATATCTGTGAACTTTTGCTCTGATTCTTTTTGACACTGTGTTCCTCAGAATCCGAGTCTATGAGAAACATGTAGAAAGATTCTGAAAAGCCCCTCTAGATTCCTCTCCCAGTTTGCATAATGTTCGGTTAAAATTAGTTGTTCTAGTAACTTCGAAACCATTGTAAATGTAGTTGATCCATTTGCCCTTTAATCTTGTACTCATTAGCTCATAATATAATATTTTAAAAGTCAAAAAAGAATTGTTGCAATTGTTGTGGAGTTGTGGTACAGAACACAATGGTGTAATTATAAAAATTTGATATCCTTATTTTAATATCTTTAGAATTAATTACCTATGTGTATTTAAAGTAATAATTAAGATCTATATTAAAAATATTATGTTTTGCTTTCTTTTTCTTTGCGTTGGTGATTACCTTCCACACATTCTGTCCCACACTGTGTTCCTCAGAATCCCACACTATGAGAAGCATGTAGAAAAATTCTGAGAAGCCCTTCTAGATTCCTCACAGTTTGCATAATGTTTGGTTAAAATTAGCCGTTCTGCTAACGACGAAACCATTGTAAATATAGTCTATCCATTTGCCCTTTAATCTTGTATTCATTAGCTTATAAGTTAATATTTTTAAAGTTAGGAGGAAATATTAAGATGAATTGCAAACATGAAAGGAGGAATTACAAATATGATTTTAAAAGGAGGAATCACAAATATGATGAATACATTTTGTGCAGCTAATTTTCATACATTTAATGATATTATATTCTTTGATAGTTTATAATTGTATCTTTTCTGTTAATAATAAACCAAAAAATTTTTCCAAATCTCTCTTTCAAAAATAGTTCTTTGATTTCTTATATATTTTAGAACCTATCTTGATTTCACAGCTTTTTGTAATAATGGTTTCTAATAACTCTATTATACAGCAACTAATTGATCTGACCCGGTGGATATCATACAAACCATAAAAAAATAATACATAAAAAAAAAAAAATTCCAATTTCTGCCATCAAGTACAAAATTATTCTTTACATATTTTTTATCTAGCTTCATTATCGACGATTTCTTGTTAAGTAATATTGTTTAATAAAAAACATCCGGTGGATATGATACAAATCATAATTGATAATTGATAAAATAAAGAAATGTTTCCAATTTCTGCCGTCGAGCACAAAATTATTCTTTACATTTTCTTTTCAGTTTTTTTTTTCTTTACATATTTTTTTACCTAGCTTGTTTATCCACAATTTCTTGTTAAGTAATATTATTATTTAATACATCACACACACACACATGTATGTGTATATATACGTATGTATGTATGTATCTCCTGCTCTCTTCCAATATTTTCTAGAAGCTTATCCTTTGAAAAAGTCAAATTTGATCTGTAATATGCATTAAGACGTGCACGTACACATACATGTACTTCACTTAATGAAATCGACTATCTCTTGAATCAATACTTACCAACTGAATAACATCAACTCTTTCTTTCAGCCTGTGATTTGAATGCATTCTTTATGAAAGACACTTTTTATAAAAAATTTCTTTCTCAAAGCCCTTACACAAAGAATGAGGAAATACAAAACCAATGCTTGAAGATAAAGAAATCCATTAAGAAGCTTCTATTTGCAGTAACATCGAATGCACTGCGCCATTCATAGGCCAGTCTTTCGATCCAGCAATCTCAATGATGCACACGCGGATTATTGCTCCTTAAGCACGATCTGTTCCTGAGATACGACAAAAAAGCGGTTTCGCAATTCGTTTCACTTTATATGAGATTAACTCCCGCAGATTCGAACGAGTTGTTGCCAACTCACGTGTGAAAAATAATTTTCTAACGACTTATTTAAGCGAACAAAAAGGGAGGAAATGTCCCGCAAAAAAATTATGAATGTATGGATAGAGGTTGGAAAAGAATGTGAATTAACTGCAGAGATTCCGACTGCATGTGTCCTTCACGGTGAAAAGGCTAAACACCGCGCTTTCGTATCTTACGAAATCACCAACACTTGCTGGCAAACCATGCATAACAAAATGTTTCGCAAACATCACTGCAAAAGGTTAATAAAACATGATCGCATTCATAAGTTCTAAGAACTTTGCGGTAAAACATATAAAGAATGTCCAATTTAAATATATATATATCCAACTTAAATAATACATATCCAATTTAAATATAATTTATATATATATACAAACATTATTTATCGGATGATATCATATTGGTTGGAACAAATTATTAAAAAATATAATGCTTAACTAAATATAAAAAGTAAATTCGAAAATATAATTAATTTATAAAATAAATTAATATAATGTTAAATACTGAAGTATTGAGCATTATATTAATTTATTAGAAATCCTTTATAAATTTATTCATTAGAATTCATTTATTAATTTATTATAATTCCTTTCTCTATTAATTCGTTAATTAAGCAGTTGTTTTTTGTTCTTTAATAATTGGTAAGAATGAAAATTGAATAATTTAAAATTCCAAATTATTCATCTTTCTGCTGAAATTAAAAAAATATATATATATCTGGTATTCTTTTAAAATAATATTTCTAAATAAAGTAAAAGAAAATTAGGTTAAAAATATTTGGCTAAATAATCTGAAAGTAGCATTTTAATTCGAAAAATTCGAATTTAATTTGAGCATAAAATAACATATGTCGGAAAATTAAAAGCCGAACGATAACAGGGGAGGATTAAATTTCGAGTATTTTAATTCGAATTTTAATTTTTATTCAGTTTTTCTAGGGGAATACTTTATTGCCTTTAAATTGGGTAATTCTAAGAAATAATAAAATATGTTGAGAAACTTTTACCGTAAATCGAATGATTAATTGACAGTTTCTAGATGAATTTCCAAAAAGCGATATATCGCCAATTGTGTAGACCAATTATGTGTTTGGTCACTTTAGTTGATGTAGAGCAGTTTTCTCCCAGCCGTTTATAAGAAGCGGGAAAGGGAGTGGTTGCGCGGCTTAAAAGAAATGATGACATCATACGTGGGGGTTGAAACAGAATGAGTCGTTTATTGTGGTAAGAAGTGTGTAAATTACTCTTATAACAACGAACGGATCGGATCACACGAGTCGCTAAAAGTCTATAAGCTTTTAATTAAACAGCTTGTAAAAATTTGTAGTTATTTTTTTTAGAACATCGCAGAACAAAAATTAAAATTTCTGACAATTAAATGTTAGCGAAAACCAAAACGAGATAAGAGTAAAGTGATAAGTTTGTGCCTGCGTAGTTTTTTTTTTTTTTTTTTTTCCCACCCTTTCTTTACTTTACTTTACTTTTTTTTTTTTTTTTTTTTCTTTTCTTTGATTTGTAAATTTTTAAAAAAAGTTCTTATAGTTATAATAATATTCTCAGATGTTTTGTGTATTTAAAAAATATATATATATTATTAAATTAAATGTTATTTTAAGTTTATTTTCTTGTTTTTATTACAAATAGATAGAAAATATTTAATTACAATATTAAAGAATATTTAATTTTTTTTTTTTTAAATGCGTCGAAGACTGGGTTGTATTGACCATGTCCCTGTGAACAGATCAATACAAACTAGCCTTGAAGAAGGCATGTCGCGTGGGCTACACCGACAAACGCTGTTACTCGTTTAGAAGGCGCGAGTAACACTAGCCCCACAACGATCATATGAGACCGGGACCTACAGTTCCGAACCCCTATAAGCATCCGTGGCACCGCCGGGACTCGTACCCGAATCCTGCGGCACCGGGAGCGCTAGTCACCCGGCCATCAGGCCCCTATATTTAATTTATTAAGAACTCTTACTTTTTATAATGGGGTCTGAATGGCGGAGTGTCTAGCGCTCTCGGTGCCCCAGGTTTCGGGTTCGAGTCCGAGGTGTCATGGATGTTTGTAGAGGTTCAGAATCCAATTTAAACCGTAGGTCCTGGTCTCATATGAATGTAGAGCATCACGGAGCCAAGTCGAACTTCTACCTAAGGGTGCTCCATCGCAACAGAAGCTGCACCCTTTTTCTTTCAACCATGAGTCTATACGGGTTCGTGGGCTTGGACTAAATGTCAACCAAGTGGGATAAGAAACAACAACACTTTTTATAATTAAAAAAAGAAGCACATGTAAAAAAAAAAAAAAAAAGCTTTTATAATTTTTTTCTTCCCCGTCAAAATGTTTATTCATATTTTCGTTCTTGATTAATTTTCCTGTAGATTTAGGGTAATTTAATGTGACTCGTAAAAAGTATCTTGCTGTTCTGTTTCAATCAGTATACCACCATTCTGGAGCTGCCCCCTCATAATTTAAGAACAGTTTGAAGATATTTTTTTTGTATCAGATTATCCACAGTGGTTAAACATTATGCCCTAATCTTTTACCATTGTTAGAGATTCATAGACAGCAAAACACCACAGCACCCCCCGCAAAAAAAAAAATATTGCTGCTTATGAATGAAACACACCCATAAAAAGATAATGAATTTCAACAAATGTTTCAAGTGACTTTTAAGGAACTTTTTTATGACTTCTAAATATCCACTAAATTTTAAAAATGGAAGTCATGTATTTACTTATGTATATTCACAAAAGCTGATTGATGTACCATAAATGAGGTCTCCAAACTTTGGGTGCAAAAACTATATTGATGACTGCATGAAATTGGACCAAGCGCATTGTAACTGAATGAAATCAAACTTTTCGTTTAAAGTTTTGCATCAAAACACATGGGACATATGTAAACAACATATACAGTAGGTAAAATGTTTTTATGATGTTTATTTACATTCGTATTACAAAGAGAAAACTAGGCAAGCGTTAGAACAAGAATAACAACAAATTTCATTTTCTAAATCTCACTTGACCTACTCGCCCTCCGGTAGTAAAACGCGCAGAATGATTCAAAATCGAATAGGCGAGATTTGTCGTTGTACTTAACTTCTTTCAGAAATAAGTTTTGGTTTAAATGTTTGGTTTGTCGCTCTACGACCATCTTTCACACACATCTTTTTGGTTAATTAGAACGAAAATTACAGTTTAACATGGATTCCGAACCACTCACTAACATCCATACCACCACCAAGATTCGAACCTGAAATCTATGGTACCAAAAGCCAGAGAGCTAGCCAATTGGCTATCAGACCGGCTTCAGAATCGAGGAGACAGAAGATTGAGAACAATACGTATAAAATGTCTCGCGTCGAAAGTCATGTTATCCCATGGGGGCTTTCCGGGATTTCTCTAACATGACACACAAATGTGGAGCAGTTACCCCCAGAAGGTAATATCTCATCTATGTAGTTGGTAAGATACATCAATGGAACAACCAATCAATGATAAAAAAAAAAGCCCCTCTTATTATCACTTATCTTCATTCAGAAATAATGTAAAAATTCTGTGTTACTTGAATTTAGAAGTGAATCATTTTCCAATCAAAATGTTGAATCCTTTTTACAACGCTGATAATTTAAAAATGGGTGTATAACTGCAAAAAAAAATTGTCAGTGATAGATCATAAATTATTATTTCTAGGTTAAATTTTATATTACAAGCTTTATGTTGTATAATAAGGGGCCTGAATGGCCGAGTGGCTGGTGCTCGGTACCACGGGTTTCGGGTTCGAGTCCCGGCGGTGCCATGGATGTTTGTAGTGGTTCGTAATCCACTTTAAACCGTGGGTCCCGGTCTAATAGGACCGTAGAGCGTTGTGGAGGCATTGTTATTCCGCGTCCGTAGCTTATCTTCACGTTACACGCGCCCCCTGGGTAATGCAATGTGAGTAACGTTTACGCAGCGCTTGTCTTAAGGCATCCAATACCAAGCTGTCTAAGTTTTTGCCAGCTGCATTAGAAAGAAAAAAATGTATAAAAAATGAAAGTATTTACATTAAAACAATAATCTGTTATTTGCCAAATACGCAGAATGTTGAATTTTTTTTTTTTTACCACGGCGGACCAGGTGCAGATTGACCTCAGGCTATGTTCTGTACCACTGGTTACCAAAGTGGGCGTTACTGCCGTAGGGGACAACGGAACAATAATACTTAGCCTCAGGTGCATTTGGGGAAATTTAATGAAAGTGAAGGAAACGCAAAGCACAGAGGAGATAAGAATAATTACTTTTAATGTTATTCGTACTTCTTTTCTTTTTCTTTTTTTTTTTTTTTTTTTTCATATCATCCTTCGTTATTTTATTTTTTTTTTAATTACAAAAATAATAAATATTTTTATAAGTATTCTGTTTTTATTAAAGGTTTTGCTAGTTATTTATTTTGTAGGGTTTCAAATTTTACTAATGAAACAATTCGATTTCCAAAATGCTACAAAATAATATTGGAAAATTATACGCAAGAACGCAATACGAATAAAATAAAAAAAATTGGGACGTGTCTTTGATAGACAAGTTACAAGATTTTAATGAAGATTTTCGTGGCCCAAGCTACAGGACCACCATGAAGAATACTAATCTATACCACACCTGTACATTTGGTATGCAACTTTTAACTCGTACATTTGGTATGCAGCTTTTAACTCGTACATTTGGTATGCAGCTTTTAACTCGTGTTTCTATTTACATATGGGATTTAAATTTTTCATAATCCATTATTCTCTTCCAGCGCGTTGATAAGATAAAGATTATTTTCGCCATATCTACCCTTTGCAAATATTCTACATATATAACCCTATTGTGTCTATAGTGGATTAAAATAAATCGTATGCTGTGTGCACATCAATCTGATTAGCTCTTCACTTACATGGTATGGCAGTTTTCAATTATTTATTTATTTTGTTAAGTTTTCAAATTTTACTAAAGAAACAATTTGCTTTCCAAAATACTACAAAATAATATTGGAAAATATTAAGCAAGAACGAGATTAAATGAAAATTTTTCTGAAGTCAATGATAGACGAGTTACAAGATTTTTAATGAAGTTTTTCGTGGCCCATCTAGAGGACCACCATGAAGAACTGTAATCTATACCACACACATATATTCTTACAGCTTTTAAGTATTTCTATTTGCATATGGAGTTTAGATTCTTCATAATCCGTAATGCTCTTCTAGCACTATGATAAGATAAAGATTATTTTCGTCTTATCTACCTCTTGCAAATAATCTATATAACCCAACTGTGTCTACGGCGGATTAAAATACTTAAATCGTATTCTGAGTACAGATCAATCTAGTTAGCTCTTTACTTATAGAGGGTGGCAATTTTCAATCTTTTATTTAATTTTGTAGGCTTAGAGAATTTACTGGGGATTAAAATGGCTACGTATAATGTTCAGCAACGAGTAAAAACCATTGAGTTTTTCCTATTCTAGTGAAAGGCAAACTATCCTATTCTTTTCTTTTTCAAACTCAGAGAAAATACCGATAACAGTTGGATGGTACATTATCTATAAGCGATAACATGATTCGAAACCTAATCACTCGGTTTGAGTGAAGTGAATATTTTAGAACCTCCACAGAAATAAATTTCTTTAAGTAAAGGAGAATAGAGGGGCCTGTTGGCCGACTGATTAGAGCTCAGTGTTACAGGTTTCCAGTTCGAGTCCCGGAGGTGCTATGGTTGTTTATAGTGGTTCGGAATCCACTTTAAACCGTGGATCCCTGTCTAATAGGACTGTCCAACGTAGGGCTGACAACTTTACTCCGTAAAAAGAAAACATTTTCTGTCTCGAAATCTGCCAGCAGGCAGACGACTTTGGCCCACCATGGGGTTATTGCGCCGATGAAGAAAAAGAAGAAATAATATAATGTGATTTCATTTTTTATTTTATATCGTCAACAATTCGGGAAGCTAAAATATAGGAAAACAATAAATAAATAAAAAATTGTACACAGTCAGGACTCACCAGTTCTTTACCATTCTTCACAAATGTAAAGAACTCAACTTACACGATCATGATATTTTACAGGATTTTGTGTCAACAATGTCATTACGTAGAAAGAACGTACGTAGTTGTATATTAGTACTTATTATAACAAGTACTAATATACAACTTCATTGTTTTCATATTAGGATAATTTTATAATAAAGAATTCTTCAAAACAAAATTAAAATTTTAAATGTGCAGTTTTATGTCCCTGGAGTTGATTAATGTTGAAGGAATGTTAATTGTGAAGAATGGTAGATGTCAAAATTACTTTTCTTCAGTTTACGAAAAATACTGAAAGTTACTTCAGTTACTGAAAATATTAGCAAATACGAATAAATAAATTAGACACTTTATTTCTACGTGAGATACGCACAATTATTTTTAAGTCATAATTTGTATAATATACTAGCAAATATGACCCAGAGTTGCTTGGTTACAGAAAATAAAACATTTTAGTTTTGGTAAATTTTGTTAAGAAAAATATTTGTGCTGGATTAAAGTTTTGAGATTTTAAATAACTCACTTCAAATAACATAAATTAGTCAAATTAAACGATCAACCTCACCTAAGAATTTTCCCATTTTTTTCCCCCTCGTTTAATCGGGTAGCGCTATATTTTTAAGAATATAACAGGGTTAATTTAAAAAATAAATTTAAAACTAATACCGTAAATTTTTCTTGTAACAACTAAATTAATGGTGTCAGTTTTTAAGTTGGCGATATCTAGTGGCGATAAAAAAGATAAAGTTTTTATTTCATTTAAAAATGTGTTCGTAATTTTTGGATAGGAATATTTCGAACGCATTAATAAATAAAAAAAAAATCTTCTAAGTAACATAAATTACTTCTATTAGTTCAGAATTACTCCTAAACTTCTAAATAATTGCTTTCAAGTTATGCATATATGTACATATCATCAAATATACGAAAAGATCGAAATCAACAACTAGTGGTAATAAAAAAGATAAAGTTTTCATTTCATTTAAAAATTTGTTCGTAATTTTTGGGTAGAAATATTTGGAGCGCATTAATAAAAAAAAAAAAAAAAAACTTTTAAATAGCATAAATTGCTTATAATAGTTCAAAATACTTTATAATTACTTCTAAACAGTTGTTTTCAAGTTATGCTGGAACATAAACACACGCACATAAACACACATATATATAGCACTCTGGGTTTCGGGTTCGAGTCCCGGCGGTGCCATGGAAGTTTGTAGTTGTTCGGAATCCACTTTAAACCGTAGATCCTGGTCTAATTTGACTGCAGAGAGTTGGGCTGACAACCCTGCCCCTAAAAAAATATCATATCCTGTCTCAAAATTTGACAGTAGGCAGACGGCCTTGGTCCAACCATGTTGGCGTTGCACCAATGATAATGATGATGATATATATATATCACCAAATATACAAAAAGATCGAAATGTTCTACAATAATTTTATTTAATAAAAAGTAATCTGTTTAACACTTTAAACTGCTTCTATTTTTAAACGAGATATAAGCAGATACAAAAACATTAAATGTCTCAGTCTGGTCCTGTCTGATATTGTAATAAATTAGGCTGAATAAAATTCAAATAACCCTTCCAGCTTGAGGCAAATAATTTGTTTCTATATTTAGAAACTCAATATGTTTTGTGTGACAGCTCTACAAAAAACAAAATATGATCAGATAATATCTGCCAGAGAAATCATTTCAAGGACCGGAGCACTTTCTAATTAGGCACACATGGATACAAAAAGAATATATTACGCATCTGAATGCACATCGGTGGAAATCGTTATGAGATCGCCGACCTCTCCAGTCATGGAAAGAAAAGATAATTTCTGAAATAAATATAGTTTAGGGTTCATTATTTCATCAAAATGTCACTAAAATTTCATATAATTTATGTCGAAATAAAAAAAAAGAATCAAGGATTTTCTTTTCAAAGTGTAAGATCCATGTCAATCATTGTGTAATGTCCAGATTGCTCGCTGAGATTGACTGTTTTGTTTAAAGATATAGCGGAAATGTTATTGCAAGAAATACAAGAACAATCATTTTTGTTTCTCTTCTAATTTTTTTTTGTTATAACAATGTAATTTTTTTGTTTTATTTCGTTGATTTCGTATTTTGAATTCGAATTTTATCAAATTTTCCAATGCATGGCTGCACTTTCTTATTGAGTTAATATTATACAATGCAAACATTTTACAACAAAGAATTCAGTTACGTTTTAATAGTAAGAAGAAAAACAGCTACAATAAATTGAACTTATTATATATCTGACATTAATATTTCGTAGGCCATTTCAACATCCTTAAAAGAAACCTCATATTTTTTACCACAGATTTTTATGAAAGATATTACGAACAAACATTCGAATTCAACAATATATATATATATGCGAGTGTGTGTATATATAAATTTATCGAAATTACAAGTCATTCTTCATATCAGATAAAGAAAGTAAAGGAGTTAAAATAAAAAAATATATAAAAAAATTAATGTATATTTTAGATTTTTTTTTTTCATTGGCGTGGCAGCCCCATGGTAGGCCAAGGCCGTCCTCCTACTGACAGATTTCAAGACAAGGGCTGCTAGTCACTCGGCTATCATGCTCCCCATTTCAGAATTTACTAATATTTAAATGAAATTCTAATTGCTCTTACTAATATATTTTTTGTTAACTTAGTACTTACATAATAAAATAATATAATTCGTCTGTTACACAAAATAACTCATTAAGGAAGTTTTGATGTAGTTAAGATGCAATTTATGCACATATATCTGAAAAATGTTTTTCTATATATTAAATTACATTTTTTATAAAAGATTATACTATTATTGTAACTTCTAGATCGATTTTGAAGTTAACACAGGACATTCCTCAATCAAAGATTAAATCTTTATTTAAAAAAAAATATTTAATACTGCTTTTTGGAATTCTTACGGGATCTGATGGCCGAGTGACTATCGCTCAGTGTTACAGGTTTCCGATTCGAGTCCCGGAGGTAGCATGGATGTTTGTAGCGGTTCGGAATCCGTTTTAAACAGTAGGTCCCGGTCTAATATGACTGCAGAGCCTTGGGCGTAGGGCTGACAACCCAACTCCGTAAAAAAAAAGTCAGCGTCACGGAGCCAAGTCACATTTCTACCCACTGGTGCTCCATCAGAACAAAAGCTGCACCCCCCTTTCCTTCCTTCCAGGAGACCACATGGGTTGAGTAGGTGGTGGATTGGATTCTTATTCTTCGCAAAGGTTAAATTGATTTCACTTTGCATCTTTATGAAAACCCCCAGAAAACTGCCACTAGAGGTAGTCTGACTGATGAGGCAAGGTGCTGAACATTACAAACGACATCGAGTCGCCTCGTGTTTGAAATACGGGCAACGGGCGTACCGATTACGGAGTTCCTAGGTGGCTTTAAGGTGTTTGAAATAGTGTCAAGAGTAATGCCATCAGCAGATTGAACCTCAGCCCTAATGCTCACCGGCGGCGTATCTTACCATTCAGCCACGAGTCGGGTATATATGTCTCATACCAGTGGCGAACAGCTTAAGATTAAGTATCTAGCATTTGAACATAATAATTTTAAATCTGTAGTTTACTAATTACATGAGCTGAGCTATAATACTGTAAAATAAAATTTGTTTAAATTAATAATTTTTTTTTCAGTTTATTTACAGAATAACCACCAAATAATTAAACTTAATCATTAATTACAATGTATTATATATAATTAATTGTGTGCATTGACGTATTTGATACATTTTTTGACTTTATAAAAATTTCTTAAATAAATTGATCCTAAACCAACTTCTCTAATAATTTAGTTTTTGTATTAAATCTTATATAATCGGTACCTTTCGCATGCCAGCGATTGATTACTCGAAGTAACCTCAGCCTATATCAATATCACCAATTGATAGATAGTATTAATAGCATGTACCGCCATTGTACCATACAATTCATACAAAACCAATTACATTAATATCTTTAAATTCTGCAATTATTTACTATTAATAACATAGACGCTAGCAGTTATTTTGAGGACGAAGTATTTCGTTTTCCGATCCGTAATTCATTTAATTAATTAATTATTTCTTGCTCTATTTGGAACAGAAGTGATGTGGTAAATTTACTCAATTATAAGATTTTTCTTGTATGGTTCAATATACCAAAGGTTAATTGCATTTTTGTGAAAAAAATTTAGTGAAAAAAATTACTGAAATTAAATATAAATAATCAAATATAAAAAAAATATATATATATATATTATGATCGAGACGATAATAATGATTTTGAATTGTATAGCTTCAAAAATAATGCCATTGTTTTAAAGCTATTATAAATCATCTTTATATAATATTTCATGTTTTAAAATATGATAATGCCCAGTAAGCATGTTCTCATGAAAAAATGGCGTGAATTTTTGGAATTCTGCACTATACTATAGATTAATTTTATAATATTAAATGTAATATGAGAGAGATTTTTTTTCTCTGGAAAAAAATACTTATTGAAAAACTTTTAATTGAAATTAATTCAATAAAATATAAAAATGAACTAAACCAGAATAAACGCATTCATGTATTTTCTTTTTCTCTCATGATAAATTTATGTTGCAATACACATACTATGTACACATCCAATTTTGTATAAAATAAAACCAAATGAAAGATAACGGATTACCTTTTATTGTAAGGTACTATTCTATTTGATTTCGTATAGTACTATCCTATTTTAGTTTCTTAAACAGGGCCCTGACGGCCGAGTGGCTGGCACTCGGTACCGCAGGTTTCGGATTCGAGTGCCATGGCTGTTTGTAGGGGTTCGGTATCCACTTTAAACCGTAGATCCCGATCTAACATGAGCGTTACGAGGGTATTGTTACTCCGCGTCCGTAGCTTATCTTCCAGCTACACGCGTATCCTGGGTAGTGCTAAGAGAGTAACGTCGGTGCAACACTTACCTTGAGGCATGAAAGACATCATCCTGATTGGCGCAACAGCCCCATGGTGGGCCAAACCCGTCTGCCTACTGGCAGATTTCGAAACATGAGATGCTTTCTTTTTTGAGGGGTAGGATTGTCAGCCCTGCACCAAACGCTCTACAATCATCTTAGACTGGGACCTACAGTTTAAAGCGGATTTCGAACCACTACAAACATCCATGGCCCCGCCGTTAATCGAACCCGAACAGAGTGCTAGCCGTTCGGCCATTCATGCCCCGGCATGAAAGACAACTGTCTAAATTTGTGCCACCTGCATTAAGGGGGATTTTTTTTTCTTAATCCAATGAAATTAAAGAGAGAAGTTAGTATTCGTGAATAACAGCTTATTATTATTGTGGGATGCGGCAGTAGATCTACCTTCCCTGGTAACGTCCTAGGCGGCTAAAAGATGTACTACTATCGGCATGCAGCAACGCTTCAAGAGTGATCACCTTAGTGGGACTTCGTACAGGCCGAATGTCTTACAATGGAATGCGGCAGCCTGTCAGAATCTAAGAAAGTTGAGATTCAACATTCCCTTGCCAGCTACGATGTTGAGACTTGCGGTGGGCCATGACTGCTTGGCGATTCATCTATACTACATTGACATTTTTGACAGCCCAAATTGGCCGCTCTGTGCGAAAGACGAGATCATGGACAGGCACCACATACCAGGATGATCTGCCTTGCATAGGGACTCCGAGATGAAAAGATATTGGAGAACTAGAACTTTGCTGATGAGACGTTGACTTTTTTCTTGTGTGTTTTTTACACTGTTTTGATCTTGTCATTTTCTCTTGCCATTGGAAATAAAAAAAAATATTATTATTGTAGGAATATACATTTATCAAGCCTTTTTCAGTCAAGGACAACTAAGAATTATAATACGAATAAACTATCATTATTTTCCTACTTACAATTCTTTGATTATGTGTTAAAAAAACATAATGGTTTCACCCTTCGGGTTATAGACCACTGCGTACAATTTGGGATCTTTATTTATTTTTATTTTATGAAGCATCGATAAAAACCTAGTATTCCTAAAAATTTTCCCGTCAATTTCTTTCTATTTAGTTCGATGAGGATGGTGAAACGACCCCCCTCTAAAGATTATTGATTAAACATTTGCACTGATTGATTAATCAAAATTGTCATCTCTCCACCATATATGAACATTACGTACCGACTCGGTGGTGAGCATTAGGGCTGAGGTTCAATCCCCCGGCGCCTTTGTTGTACACGCTGTTTCGAAAAACGAGGAGACTCGATGGCATTTGGGATGTTCAACATCTTGCCTCATAAGTCGGACTAAAGGAAGGGGGGGAGTTTTCCCGGGTTTTCTCCCATACGATGTGCAATTGCAGAGTAGTCCCCTCTGAAAGTCTTTCCTGAAAGAACTGCCTGCCTCCTTCGGCGACACGAAAGCAGCGTCACACACGGCAAAGCAGATGTCAGACTTCTACCTACGGAAGCTCCATCACAACAGAAGCTGCCCTCTTTTTTACCTTCATTAGAAATACGATAACAACAAGTTGATGTAATTTTTTTATTTATTTATTGTGCACTGCACGGTATACAGAATTACTTGTTATATTTGATATTGATTCCTTAATTGGAGCTTTTTATTTATCCTTATTTATATTTCCATGAAATATGATTGTAAATATTTCTTCTTTTATTATAGTTGTTCCATATATATATATATGTTCATGATTTCCGTCATATTTGATGCATAATACATTATTTTTTTAAATAATACTTTGACATTAAAATATATTTTAAGTTTGAAAAATGCTATGCTAGTTTAAGACCAATTTTCCGAATACAAAAACGGTTCTTTATATACACTGGGAAAATTTTTAAAAAAGAAAGAAAGAAAGAAAGAAAGAAAAAAAAAAAAAAAAACTGTGCAGACACAGATCTTTTGTGAACTGCTGCGGATTACACAGTGTCTTTTTATCAGCAAAAATTAATTAACTGCTGAATAATATTACTGATACTAGTTGGTACTGTAGTTTTGTGGGTTGGAGGGAGCTACTGTGGTTTGTAACTGGGTGTGATTGGGTTGAGACTTGAGACATAGATTTGAGAACTCGCATCTTTATCTACACATGCACAAACACCACATATAATATTTAACACATTTAAAGACATATAATTATAGATTCATGGAAGGATTCCACTTCTAAGCCGAAAATAAAGATACTTAGGTACGCGCAGGGTGCGCGAAAGTTGCTTCCTCTCCGGGTGAGAGTCTGGTGGCCAACTATTTCGCAGGGTTGCGTTGAATATATTTTCTCTCAGGATGAGAGATTGCAAGCTAAAACAGACTGGTTGCGCTATACTTCCTCTCCGGTGAAAGTCTCGAGGCCTACTGACTATTTCTCCTGAACGCCACAGAGGGCGTTCTTGCAATGCATAGGAGGAAGCAAGGCTGCAGTACTATACACATGACGATAAAATCCTCTTTATGGATGGATTTAATGGAACTGTAAGATTTACATATACAAATGCTTGATCCATTTTCTGCATGCAAGCGACATACAAATTATCACTTTTATGTAAACAGGAATTAATATTTCAGCCAGAAGGGGCAATATCACATCATGCTAACAGAAAAAAAAAAATTCTTTCAAAATGCTATTTAAATATAAACTCCATGAAGAATTCGTGATAACCATGAATATCACGTTTTACAGGTTATGTTAATTTTAGAAACTGAGTACGTTTAGCTGGATAATAAAAAGAAAATAAGTTTATTCACGTAAATTGACAGATATTTCTTTACGTAATTTATACAGCAGAGAAGTGTAATTTACAGATATGGCCCTTAAACATTCAAAGGTAATGCAGACAGCATTGTTTTCGAAAATCAAACTACGACTTATTAATTTTTTTAAAACTATAATTTTAAAACACATAATTATGAAATTGGTTACTAAGTGAGAAAAATTGTTGACAAACTTAGATCCTTTCTTATAAACCGATGCTTTAAAATATTTAAGAAACGATTTTTTTTTGTTCTAATGCATCTGGCAAACACTTAGGGAATTGTCTTCGATGACTTACGGCAGGCGCTGCACCGATGTTACTCACTTAGTACTACCTAGGAGGTGCGTGTAGCTTGAAGATAAGCTACGTACGCGAAGTAACAAAACCCTCGCAACTCTCTACGATCCTGTTAAGACCAGGACCTACGGTTTTAAGTGGATTACGAACCCCTACAAATATCCATGGCACTGCCGAGACTCGAGCCCAAATCTAAGGTACCAGAGCAGCACCAGAGCGCAGCCACTCGGCCATTCTGGCCCCAAAGAAACGCATATATTAAAAACAATTTTTTAAAATTTCTTTGTTTTCATTTACTTAAATCATTTATATACTTAAAAATTTGTTTATTATAATTAATATAAGATTTTAAATAAGCATTTTGTGAATTGCTGATATAAAAAAAAATCATAACGATGCATAAGAAATTATTTAAATATTAAAAGTAATTTAAAAACACTTGTGATTATTTTAAATATAATTTTTAAAATCAAATAGAATTTTAAACAAATTTAAATAATTTTTAAAAAATGGCAAATATCTTAAGTTTATAATTATGGAGGTATGTAATGAACAAAATTTTTTTCCAAACATGAATTTATTCAAAAATCTTATATTAAGAAAAATGTTCTTAAATTAAAAATCTTATATTAACAAAATCAACACCTAGAAATTTGCTATTATAAGCTGAACTGCTATTTATCTATACAGATATGTATTAATGGATGTTTGATGTTCCAGCATAGCTTAAAAACTATAATAAATAGAAATTCAGTTTTATTTTGATGAATTTATTATTTCGCCCTAAAATTATGAAAAATTGCTTATTAATTATTTTTTAATAAAAAAAAAAGTTTATATTTTTATTGCCATCTTATCTTTATGCCACCAGATGTCGCCCGCTGTACACGTTAATTAAACGTAAATTACTTTAAAAAAAAAACATATTTGCATATTAATTTTCAATTTATTTTCCAAGTTACATTGTTATATTTTTAAAAATAAATGCTAACAGATTAAACATGAAAAAAAAGTATTATTAATTCTCGGATAAGAAAGATTGTTTTATTCAGAAAATTTATATTATGATCTCAAACCTTTAATTCTACACAAATATTTTTTTCTTAATAAAAGTTACCAAAACTAAACTGTTCTATTTTCTGCAACACCTGGTCATATCTGCTAGCATAATATAAAATTTAAAATGTTCAATGTAATAAAAAAGTCCACGATGAAAATGATGCATAAGAAAAAAAAGTATATATTAATTTTGCTTTTATATATTTATTAGTCATAAAATCTATAATACAGCTTTTTGGTAATTATTAACCCTTTTAACAATAAATTACTATTCAACTAATTGAGTCAGACCATGTGGTAATGTAAAGAAATTGAAAAAAAATTAACGTCTAGGAAATAGTTCAGTTTATACAAAGCAAAATTTAATGAAAAATGATGAAATATGGGTACATACTATTGATTTAACATTTAAACATAAAAGTAAACGGTAAATTTCGGTAAAAAGTAAATGATTTTTTTTTTTTGTATTAATCCAGATGGCAAAATGATAATCCATTTTCATATTTACATCTTTTATTCCATTTCTAACGCCAACCCACGTTTTTTTCCTAGCGGGACATTAAATGTTTTTTTATTTTCCATCAATAGCCAATTTTTTTTGAAAAAGACATTAAAATTTTTAAGCCTTTTTTTCTGAAAAAAAAAAATGATTAAAAAATGATTAAAAGTATATGCATTGGAAGTTTAGTTAAGAAATATCATTTTACTGAAATTTTATCAAAATGATATGAATAATTCTTGAAATACCTAATGGATCTATTAAAATAAATACTATCAAATTTTTTTTTACAAAATTTTACTGAAAGTCATTTGAAAAAAATGAATTCACATTTTTAAAGACTATCTAATCTTAAATTTATTATTTTTTCCCTTTGATTCAAAATTATTTTGTTAGAATGCAGTTGTTTCTAAATAGTTGCATTCAATATATAGTATTTTAAGCTATATATCTTGCCCTAATTTCCTGCCTAAACTAATAATTTTTCCTGATTTTTGGCTTGAAAAAATAAAAGACTTTGCATGCAATTCATGTCTGTCTTTTAACACAGCATATACCAATCAAGTTCTTTAAAATTCATGGCATAAAACTAATATATGATGTCCAGTTTTTTAAAGAGCACTTTTGATAATACTAAAAAAAAATTATGCTATAAATTTCAGTGGAAACCAGAAAGTGATGTACATTTAAAATAAAAAAGATGATATACTTCTGATGATTTGCATTCATCATATTTGCTACAGAGAAGAAACTCTTGATCTATTAATTATTAAATTGACCTTTCATGAAACGTTTTTTTTATTATTATTTATTTTTTTTTTTTTAATATATAACCTCTTTCTAGCTGTTTTTATCCACTGGCATGCCCTGATGTAGAATGTGCACCACATTTTGTTCCCATATATAATAATATGGGTTTTTTTTACAACTCTTTTTCTTTATATTTAGAAGATTTTTTTTTTTATTTTACTTCCCACAATTTTTTTTATAACAAAAAGAATTTTTAGGAGGTAGTTTTATAGAATTGATTTTTATAAAACTTTTCACAGATTGTATACAACGACTTATAATCTGCTTAATCATTTCTCCAATGTTTTTTAATCACTCTATAATTTTTAGCATGTAATTTACAAATTACAGAAAACTGATTTCTGGCTACTGTAAGTCAGGCCACTGCAGTACTGAATTTTTTCACAAATCAGTATACCATATTTCAACTTATTATATGAATTACAGAATATATTTTGATAATGTTACATATTATAAAATTTATTATAGAAAACACAATGATGATACATTCCAAGGTTGCAATTAATTTCAAAAATAGCATTTTATTTTATTATAACTTGTGTAAAAAAAATAATTCAAAAATTCAACCACTAACCATGTTAAAACAAAAATAAAAAAATATGCAATTTGTTCATAAAAATTTAAACGTATAAAAATATAATGCAGTCACAAATATATATTTAATGGATATGAAGGAACACAGCAAGCATTTATTTCTTTAAACTTTTAGAAAAGGAAGGAATCAAAGTTGGAGTGCTTTAAGAATTTTTCCAGTACAGGTTCCAAATCCAACTAGATAATCATCACCTTGGCAATAACCTTTGAAATGAAAATATATATATTGAGACAAATGGTTTTATAAAATATAATTAGTCAATACAATTATAAAGGATAAATTAATTAAAAAATAAAAGTTTACACTTGATAAAAGGAAATCTGATATTGATATGTTTAATATAAATAGCTTTTATACAACTTAAAGGTTGTTAAAATGAAATTGTCAATTTAATTGAAATATAAATAGTCAAAGAATGAAAATCAAAAGATTAATAAAAATTGCACTCCATATTTTTTATGTACAAGATGGCAATAAAATAACTTTCCATGTTGAGAGACATCTGTAGCTAAAATTTATGAATGTAATAAAACCAAATTTCATAGACAGATTGTGGAATGCATGGAGAGATGAATTTTATTAAAAAGAAATTAATAATAAAAGTTGAGGATAAGAGACATTTTGGTGCAACAGGAACTAAAAAAAAAAAAAAAAAAAAAAGGGTAAATAATTACAATCAATGAATGGAAAATGGATTATGTAAAATTTCATTATTTTTTGAATAATAAAAATGCACCTTCTGAAAACAAATTTATATACAGTATGAAACTCACAGAGAATAATATTTTATTAACCAATATTAGGGTGGCCTGGATCACATACAATATTTTAATGTGCTGATCTTTACTGTGTACAAGATATTGCCAATGGAATTCTATACTGCAATACATAAAGTGCCACTTTGGATGTTTGTAATAGCTTGTCTTATATTTTCTTTTAAAGAACACAGGCTTGTAATATCACTAACATACCCAACAGATTTAAGATACCGCCTACCACCAAAAAACACATGGGGTGATGTTTAAGGAATGGAGTGGCCATTGCACGGGATAATATAGACTGATAACTCTCTCATATACCTATATTGTGTAATTTTTCTTCCATGTATGAAACAGCAGTGCCAAAATCTCTCTTATAGATGACATTTAGTACTAACTCTTTTTCTGAAGAAAATTTTATCATATTTCCTATCATATTTATAATTATTGTCACATTCTTCTTCTATATATGAAATTTGGTTTCAGTCCATTCATTAGCTTTAGCTGCAGATGCCTCCAAACATGGAAAGTTATTTCATGACCACTATAGATTTCAATTAATTAAATCACTTCATACTAAAAAATTAATATTTTTCCTCCTACAATCAAAATCAAATACTTTGTATTTTTATGCCTGAAAGATTAGGAAATATATATATATATTCAAAAGTTACCACTAATTTACTAAAATGCAAATTTGTAAAAATATTATTTATTATTTATAAAAATAAGTAAAAATAACTTAACATGAAATGTAGAAATATATGCTTAATGAGAAAATTTTACTTGAAAAAAAATAAAATATAACTGAGTTTCTCCAGCAAAGTAGAATTTCATATCCTTAATTTAAATTTGAGGTAAGATTATTTTATTGAATAGTAATTTTAATAAATGTATTTTACCAGTTAGAGTGACTTCATCTCCATCTTTTAGAAATCGCCTTGTCAAACCATCTGATAAAGGAATGTCTTTAGTTCCTTTCCATGATAATTCTAACAGTGAACCATATGAATCAGGAGTCTAGAGCAGAAAATTTATGAAATTTAATATTTCTTACCATAATTATTTTCAATTTATTATTAATTATAAAAAACTTATTGCTTAGTTGTAAAAATATTTCATATCATTTATTTATTTTTATCATTAAGTTATATAAATAAAATAAAGGGTAACTCAAAATCATTAAAAAATTATCTTATTATCAGTTAAAAGTTTTTGAAGAAAATCCATCATATCAAATAATCTATCTTTTATATGCATATATGTATGTAAGTGCAATTAAATATTTTGCTTTTCTTAAGTTCTGAATTTTTAAATTTTATATTTTATAGAAATTAGATGTCCTTTAAAACTAAAAAATTACAATAGAATTACCATATTTTACTTTAGAGTTAAACAGAAATTTTTTTATTATTAATATGTAATTTTTTCACTTATAAAAAAAAATATATGAACTTCTTCAAATACAAACCTTTTCATATGAAATTAAATTGAATTTTCACACTTCAGTAATAAACACATGCAACCGTTGAATTGTATAGATGTCTTATATTGACAAGCATTGTTTATATTTAAGAATCATTTTATATATTATGATATATCTATGTATATAAAGGTAACTAAAAAGAACAGAAGAAAATTATGACAGAAATTAAGAATGAAAGCTAAAAAATATGATAAATTTAAAATTTTATGTGGAAAATAAAAATCTATAAAAAATTCATTTGTAATATGCATAATAGATAAAATATTTCTTTATCCTTCATATTGTTCATTTGTAGAATTTAATTCCATAAGGTTGGAATTGCTTTATTTTGAAACTATTTTGAAATGAAAGATTAGTAAATTTTACCTTTGATAGAAATCAATGGAAAATCTGCTTTAAAGGAAGAAACTATTATTAAGTGACATGAAACAAATTAAACTCCAAACATCGAGATATAAATATATTCAAATTTATTCTTAACATAATTTGAACAACCAAGAATATATCAAGAATTTTTGAAAGAAAAGCAAATATGAATAGACATGATAAAATAACATGAAAACATATTTTGCTTATAAAAATGAATAATATTCTTTTCTAGGATAAAATAATACTTACCTTTCCACTTATTGTTCCAGATGCCAAAAGATCACCACTATTCATGTTGCAACCAGTGATAGTGTGATGTGTCAATTGCTGTTTCATTGTCCAGTACATATACTATAAAGTTTTGAAATGCATCTATTATTAACATTCTTTTCAACACATATTCAAAATAAATCCTTTTTTTTAAATTTAGATTTTATTATAAAAAAATAAATTAATATAAAAAGGTTACTGTATATAATATGTGACAGAAGTACAAAAGTTTCTTATACAATTTTCAATGTTAATTTATAATTAAAAAAATCTTTTCATAATACAACAAATAAAAAAAAAATACATATGAAATCGCACATGCATACATATATAAATAAGAATATTTTGAAATAATTCACATCTTACTTTGAAATTGGATTTAGAAATAACAGTAGCTTCTTTGCCATCTTCAGCTAAAAAAGTTTTTAAAAATAATGTAATATTTATCAATAACATAAATAATGCAATAACCTTAATTATGTTACAAGAAAAGAAATATGGCTTACAATAACTATACAAGTTTTTTTTCAACATAAGATTTTAAATGTAATAATTTACACTACTCAACATAGAAAAGACAATACTATAAAAGAATGAATAGAATGTAATGAAAATTAATACACTTAATTAAATAAAAATATGTAAATAAATTATGTTATTTTGTGAGTTAAGATTATTTTATAAGTGATGTTAAGATAATTTTGTACAGTGATAAATATGCAGAGTGATCAATATTAAGTAGGAGCACCTCTTGCGGCGATGCAAACAGCAATCTTACGAGGTACAGATTCAATTTTCATGTGGATAGTGCCTCGAGGGATGGAAGCCCATATATTCTCAACCATCCTCCACAGTTCGTTCTCTGATTGAGGCTGGGGTACAGCAGACAAACGATGGCCATTCACATCACAGATACGGTCGTTCGATGAGAGATCAGGAGACATTGCAGATCAACAAAGTAATTGGACATGCTAAGGCTTGACTACTGATGAATGCTATGTGCAGTTTCTGATGGTCTTGCAGCTACTCAATGCCAGATAGCACAACACCTCATCAAAGTATCGTTTATGCTTCTGATGTGTACCGGGATGACCTGCTATTGTGTCCGATGGCATCCCAAATCATTATGCCATGTTGAACGTCAACTGACGTTCAACAATAGTGGTCGATTTGGCTCTATCTCCCAGATGTTTCCAAATTCTGATCTCGCGATGAACACAACCGAAACTCGTCACTAAACACCACATTGGGCCATTCAGTTGTGCTTGTTCCTGACACCATCGCACTTTTTTATGTGGGTGGGTTAGCGTCAATGGCAGGCTTCGCTAAGTGCGGCTTGTGCGCCAGGCGCTTTCAGTATATTGTCGTGAAAATAAATATATATATATATATATATATATATATATATAAACTGAATATAATATTCTCCCAAATATAGGAGCATACAAATTTCCCTGCACATTCTGCAGAATGTAGAGAGTAGTTGATATCAGGCAACACCACTTGACTTCGGATATGTCGATCAGTATGTCCTATTGTATATTTAGGTAGACCTATCTTGTGCAGGTCTTTATATTTAGTTCATCGATTTATCTGATTCACATTCTATATGCAGTGGACACATTTCCGAGGGTTTCAGCAGCGATACAAAGGTAAAACCAGCCAGTCGTTCATAAGCATACAATTTGAACATTCGTAAATCTCCCGAATTGCCTCAGTTGTCGTCCGTCATCCTTCTCTTAATCCATGCGTATTTTATGAAACGTACAACTACTGAAAATTCAAGATTCCGTAGGCGACAGATTATAACGACCGTTGGTTCATATACCCTTTTACTTTACTTTTATCCTGCTGTATAATCACAAGACCAATTTGTATTTCAGATCATCTGCATAACTTGTTCAGCTGCGCATTCCCCGAAATTTGCATATTTATACGACCAAATATTCATTACATTACATTTGCTAATGCTAAATAATAATAAAAAAATGAATAAATAAAATAAGCTCAAAATAATTTATTTTCAACAATTTAATTTTTAAAGAATTCTATATTTTGTTAATGTCTTAATTAAGGTTTAATAGTTTAATTAAGGTTTGTAAATGTCTTAATTTGTAAATTAATTAATATGTTAGAATGTTCATTGACTTTGATTTCCAGCTATTTAAAGGGAAAAAAAAATCTTTTTTAACAAAAGCCACTGAAAATTCCAGACTGACATGCATTTTAACACTATATTTTACCTTTAATAAGTTAACTACTTGAATATTTTCGTAGTTTTTCACATGCATAAAATAAATATAGAGCCATTATTTTTCAGAAGACCTCCAAAAAGACTCTTCAGGACTTGTAAGAACTTTTTCATAAATTACTTTTAATCTATAATTAATTTTACACAAATAAACATAGATTAATCACTATTACGAAGAGGCTTATTTCTTTCATATTAGCCTTATTGCACCAATTGTCTTTAAAAAAAAATTGAAATGAATAAGCAGACTTCAAGAATTAGATATAGTGTAAATGTAAATTAAATGCATGTCAGAAAAAAAAAAATTCACCAAATATATTTTCTATAAAATAGCATTCCATTTGAATATAAAAAATATCCTAGCTTTAATAATTTTTACACTTATAATTATTAGCATAATGAGGATGTCATATTTAAAAAAAAATCCATTCAGAAATTACTTATTACAACATTATTCAAAGTGCAACAAAATAATGGAAACTATAATTACGTAATAATGAAACTTCTAAATGAATATCAAAATTATAAGGATCCGAATGTTTCAAATATGGAAATGGAGTAGGATCTTGAGGCACATTTTCACATAAAAATGGTTCCAATGCTTCCATGGGAACAATCCAAGGACTGATAGTGGTACCTAAACTTTTTCCTAAAAATGGTCCCAAGGGAACATATTCCCATTTTTGTATATCCCTAGCTGAAACAACAAAAATATGAATCAGGAATTAATAGATTAAAAAACAAACAAACATATACAGTGTTAATATGGAAATATATATTTAAAAATATATATTTAATAAAAAGATAAAGATCAAAGTACATGTAAATTATAATAAATGCATTAAAAATTCTTACCACTCCAATCATTCATTAATACCATGCCAAAGATATGATCCTGAGCTTTTTCTATACTAATTGGTTCTCCAAGTTTAGTAGGGTAGCCGACAAAGAATGCCATTTCCAATTCAAAATCCATCAACTTAGAAGGGCCAAACTGAGGTGGCATGCCTGATTAAAATGATAATATATAAAATCTAATAACCAAATGATAGCATGAGCAAAAAGTGTTGCCCTGATTAGAAAAATTTATAACAAAATCAACATTAAATGTAATAACATAATTTTGCTATCCTTAGATAGTTCTCTTTTAACAGTTTTTTTTTTCTGTAATAGATTTAAACAGGATTGATGTCAAAAATAATTACTTAAATCACATTTGTTTTCCTTATGAATCAACCTTTCATGTCTGTGAGAAAGATAAGTAAGCACAATGCCCATATTTGGGGATCAGAGGATCCACATGTTTCTGTACAGATAGTGACAGACACATCTAAAGTTTATGTTTGGTGCAGCCATATGCATATTAAGATTATTGGGCTGTTTACCTTCACAGAATAAAATATCACTGCTAATATTTATTTGAATTGCTTATCGAATAATCTATGGTTGAAGTTATAAAAACTTCAACCATGGATTATTTATTAGCAGATGGGTTCCTGGGGATGGATGATCTCACTGGGGTTCTTTAGTTCATGAGTTCCTCGACAACAAATTTCAAGGCAGGTGGATTGGAATGGATGAACCAACACCATTGGATTCTGCTATTAACTCTTATTGTTTTTGTTTTTTCAGTTATATCAAGAACAGTCTTTGACATCCCAGTTACTGAAGTTGAAGAACTGAAAAGCTAGGATAACAGATGCTGTGTTTACTATTACAAATGACATGCTAAACAAATCTTGCAAGAACCACAAATTGTTGCAAGTTTCACAAGTTGAAATCTACTGAAGTATCTAGTCTTATTAAAAACTTTATAATAGTATTTACAATGCATACAAACAAATAATCAGTCAAACAAACAGTCTAATTACAATAACTTTTGCACAATAAATTTTTATAATGATAGTTTTTTTTTTACAATAAATTTTATAACCATTAAATTATATACGTTATAAGTATTTTAACAAAATTAAGTTCAACTTTATTTTAGAACTAAAAGATATATAAAAAATCTGTATTGTAGTTATAGTAATATGAATAGTTTTATCCACATACCCATTTAAATATTTATACATGTGGACGTGAAATTTCATATGAACAAAATCAAAATAAATTTAACTTTAAGGCACTAATAAAATTATTTGTTATATTCCTTTCCTTTAAATGAGGTGTTTAGTAAAATGTTTTCTTATTATTTTTAAATAGAGAAAAAATATGAAGCTATCCTACAATGAACTATTAACTAACCAAGAAAAAGTTAAAAGTTGAATTTAGAAAATGAAGGCAAAATGTGAAAAGTAAATCATTAAGTGTTCAAGTGTGTAATAAGAGAAGAGAATCATTAAGTATGTAAGAAGGGGAAAAAATATCAAAATTACTTCTAAAAAATATATATTTTTCAGATATTATTATTAATTAAAATAGATACATTTAATTAATTCATCATTATAGACAGGTTCATGGCTATCAATAAATATATATTCTAATGTGCATTTAATAAATATTTAAAGTATAATTTACATAATAACATAAATTTTTAAATTACAAAACTAAGAAAATTGAAGAAAAAAATATTCTTTATTATTTAAATAATTATTGAAAAAGAATGATGCATAACATAACTAAATAACTATGTTAAAAAATAAAAATAATAACACATTTAGTCAGTCTTCCTTTCAAATATAATTATTTATTTGAAAATATTCTCTAAAAATGTTTAAATAAATATTCACAGCTTTTTTCTATAATTTTTACATTATTGTTCAAATTGTTAAATTTCATTTTATAAAAAATATGAGCAATATTAAATACAAAATTTGAGGATGGGAAGAAAACAGATGGTTTTTTCCCCCTCATTATTTTAAAGATATTTGAATGGATTGTGGCTCTTCTCTAGATATTATAAAAATAATAGTATCAATTTCAAAATAATAGTATTTCAATATATTTACTATCATCTGGCCTTGTTTGTCCATTTGGCCTTCTTATTGGAGTACCAGATACAACAATAGAGGATGCTCTGCCATGGTAACCAACTGGTAAGTATTTCCTACGATTAAAAAAAATTAAATTTGAAAAATCCAATAAAATTGATAAAATTTTTACAAATATAATTTATTGGTTTGAAACATTTATGTTACATTAAAATAGATAAAATTAATAAAACGAAGAAACGATGCTAAATATTTTGCACACCTATGGTAAATATTATTTGCAGCTTTAAAATACAATTGTTTAAAATGGTTTATTTTTCAACTTCTATTCTTTTCCCATGGTAAAATTATAGAACAACAAAAAAATTATGTATTTATTTCCACAATCATGCAAAATAGAAAAACACAAAATTACAAATAAAATTTGTATACAAAATAAAAAAATATATAGATTACAAGCATCAAACAAACTGTGTTAAAATTGCATTCAAATAGCATTCTGTTAATAAAAATGAATTAAAAATATAATTAACTCTGCTCTTTTACTGATAAAATCTTTTATTGTGCCATTATATTTAATGCCATAAGTAATAACTTTTTCTCTTGATAATAACACCAAATTTACCAGTTGTTTCTAAATCTTTATAGAAACAAGAAAAATTACTAATTATAAATGAGAAACTTCATCACTTTTAATTCAGTTAGAGGCAAAATAGTAATACTTATTCAGTAATATTTTCATTAATACACTAGAAATAACATTTCTTTTTTTAAAGGTACTCTGTGGAATAAATAATCAATAATACAAGCTGTCGAATTCAGCATCATGAAAAAAAAAATATATATATATATATATGTCAATAAACTTTTTGTAATTTTTAACTATATAATGTTAGTTAGCAAACATATATATATATGTAATATATATGTCTTTAATTAACAAAATTATTTTACCAGTTGGGTAAAAGAGCATTATCTTTTCCTCTGAACATTATTCCACAATTTGTCGCATGTTCTTCTGATGAGTAAAAATCAGTGTAATCACCTAATTTCATAAAAAATATAAATAATTATATATATCTATATATATAACTTAAATATAACTTTTATTTAAATAAAATTAGTAATCAGACAATTTATAACAGTCAAAAAACAAATTACATAGTAAATACTTCACTTCAGATTTTTAAAAAAGGTAAAATTATTTATATACCAATTTTTGCAGGCAGATGCATAGTGACAGTATCAAGAGGCACAAAGGCTCTGTAAAAAATTTTTAAAAATCAATCAGATATTTTTTTTAATATGCATAATAATGCTAATTGAATTTAAAATTTAACTTAAGTTTCTAAACTATAAATTTAACCTTTTTAAAAAAGAACCTTTTCCTTAATCATAGCAACATAAAAGACTAACTTTATTAGAAAGACTAGCTTTTATTTAAAATGTACAAAATAATTAATAAACTAAAAAGAGAAAAATAATAATATAATTTATCACATAATTTGATGGAAATAAGAGCTAAAGTACTCCTCTTTATAAATTCCACCAACCATATTATATCTTGATTAATAAAAGAGTGGGGTGCCTAAATAATGAAATCTGTCAATAGAACGCTTTATCGAGAATATAAGACAATTTCTAAATTTTTCAAAATATGTCATTTTATATTGAAATTTAAAACTGATTGAATCATAATCACTGTTTGATTATATTTCGTATATCTTCAATAGCAGCAATAAAAACCCTAACACAGACCTGCACAAATATGTGTGTTTAATCCTCAGTGTCCTTCCATATGGGATGGACATCCCAAGAGTAATCTACACATTGGAAGGAGGGAAATATGGGCAGCTTCAGTTATGACGGAGCACCCGTAGGTAGAAGTCTGACTTGGCTCTATGTTGCTGAAGAAGGAGGGTAGTGACTTCTAGGAGGATTTTTAGGGAGAACTACCCCATATTTGCATATTGTATGGGAGAAAAGTTCAAAAACTCCCACCAGGTAGTCCGATTAATGAGGCAAGATGGTGAGCATTAGTGATGCTCACCATCTCAGTCTCCTCATTTTTTGAAATAGTGTCTACAACAAAGCCATGAACAGATTGAATCTCAGCCCTAATGCTCATCAGTGGCGCATGTTGCCACGAGTTGGGCTGCACAATTATTCAACCTGCACATTTTCAATCTGTATCCATAAAATTTCTTAGCCATCATTTATGGTAAGTTAGCTAATCAAAATTTCATTTTGTGGAGAATTTTTTAAAGTGAATGCAATAATCTTAATTTCTTTTGAATCATTAATCTTGGTGAAATAATTTGGGAAATTGAATTCATTAAATCAATTAGCAATTAAAAATGTAATAAGTAATTCCTGTATATCATTACAAAAGGTGCTTAATGTCTTTATTATTCATATTATAATACAGTAAATGGATTTTATAAAGATAATTATTTAATCTTTCATTTCCATTAAATTATTTAACAACATAAATAGTGATATGATAAATTTTATTATTTTTCTCTTATTTTAAATATTTGTATTTTATTGTATTTTTACACTTTCTGTAGTTTTTGTCCTATATATTTATATATATTATCCATGGGAGAAAAAGTAAATCAAACAAAGTTGTCGAAATAAGACAGAACATCATTGATATATTGAATTTGTTTAAGATTTTACATGGTAAATGGAAATAAATATGGAATTGAATTATATTTAGGTGGTATGAATAAATATTATTTATATATAATGAAATGAATTTACAATTACCTGCTTACTTTTATGTAATACAATTGGGAAGTATGATGAAGATATATTTTCATACATTCTTCATCTCTTTTATAAAGAAGAGTTTTTAGTTTACACAAATTAAGAATCTTTTAACTAACCCTGTTTTAAAAATCTATTATCTTCGTATGCAGATAAGAAAATATTTTAAAAATTTATTAGATTAATATAATAGACATAGATAATAATAGACATAGTATTATAAACAAAGTACTTAGAACGAAGAGTCACATCATCTCGAAGGATGGGATTATCAGCAGAAAGAAGTGATTTCAATGTTTTTCTAGCTTCATGCCAACAATCTTTCCCCAAGGACATAAAACGATTCAGAGTTTCCTAGCACATAATACATTAACAATATATTATTATGTTACAATCACATAGAAATATGCATTTAGTAATATTAAAAAAAAAAAAAGTAATTCAAAATATATGTGCATAGATATTCAACATATAGGAATCAGGACAATCTTCAAGCAGAAAAAAAAAGTTTTATTTCCTATAATAAATGAATTTTTGAACCAACATGCATGATTAAAAATGATATTTCATTTAAAAATATAAGTTAATCGAGTCAATATTTAAGGATTACTGTAATTCATGAAATTTTAATATAAATAAATGAATGATAAATATCAAAATGGGCCATACATTAAATTAAAAATTAGACATAGTATTTGTATATTAAAAATATTTTAATTGTATAAAAAAGAAATTAAAGATAACTCCATTGTTGCAGATAAGAATTAATTTTCATGTTCCACATATAACATTAATATTCATAACTAATTTCATAGCTACAGAATAAGTAACATTGTGAATTAAAAAATAAGTTAAATACTTAAATAATAATATATTTTTAAAAAAATGAGTGTTATTTTCTCGTGAAAATTTAAATTAGATCACAAATTCTGATGCATGGTTTCAGGGGGAAATATTGTTATAAAGATTTCAATATATATTTGTACAAATATGATTTTATTTTCTGAGACTGATCGCAAACAAATACAGTGACTAAATAGTATAGATTGTAGCATCCAAAATGATTTGAAGATCAAATTTTTTGTAGAAAAAAAATAACAATAATACTTTTAATAAGTTTTACCATATTTAAATTCCTTCTTAAGAAAGGAAACCAGAAAACAAAATTTCCATTTCCTAATAACAAATTTTTAATGCTCTTAACTTATAAAAATATCCACTATAAACTAATTTTGAATCCTATTTTAAAATAGAATAAAATATCCAAATGCATTTTAAAGTAATAAATTCATATCAGAGTGTAAATTAATTTTTCTAGCTCAAGACTAAATAAATTTTTATATTAGAAATTAAATATTCAACTATCTATTTAATTTATTTATAGTATATTCAATTGCTATAGTTAATTAATAATTTAATATTTTATTTCTTTAATTACTACTTTTATTGAATTATATATATATATATATATATATATATATATAAAAAAGAAGATAAGTAATGAATAATAAATTTAATTTAAATCTCCTGCATGCTACATCTCATCTTTTTTAATATATCAAAATTCATGAACTTATGAATTGCCTATACAAAATGCATACTGCAGCAAATTTTTTATTTTCACCACACACTTATAGAATATTAATTTAAAAATAAAACTAATTTTTAAGAACAGGAAAAATAATTTAAATTAGTTTTATTATATACTTTCAAAATATTGTTATTCTGTGTTGAATTAATTAATTAACTAATAAAGGATAAAATACCTCGCTAAATACATCTTGTACATTTTTCATTAAAGGGCCTTGAAAAAGATGCTTGATGACTGATAAATCCAGGACATGATTTCCTATTGCTACACCGGGTCTAGGTTTCAGCTATAAGCAATGATGGTTATATGAGAATTTGAACTATATTAAAAAATACATTTATAAAATAGAAGATTTGGACTTTTATTATGATGATGAATAATCTTAACACTTAAATCTAAATTTTTGTAAAGAAATTTAAACTTTTAATGAAAGGAATTTTTAAGACAAAATTCAAACACACACATATTTATATATATATATATATATATATAAAGGCGAATTCTTACATTATTAGGGCTGCAGAATATTCCGTACGGCAAATTCTGATATGAAAAATGACAATTTTTTGGTATAGAAATAAAAGACATTTTTTTAATTTTTACAGAAACAAGAACACGAGGAGCAACTTTCTTTTCTGTACTGGGAAAAAAAGTGTCTATCGAAGAGAAATTTCTCTTAAGTTATCAAGATGAGGAAGATAAAAAATTATTTATTTATATTAAGTTTCCCCACTGTATATTTAACTTGATTAGATTTCGTGTTTTCAGAGTTAGACTTGCGTAAGCTGCCTTATCTGTATATCTAAAAGATAAGAACGTTTAATTTACAGCCGATAAAATTTTGGAGTGTAAAATATTCGTGTCGCCATCTCGTGTTCTTTGTTTTATTCATACTGATATTTTCTTAGAATCAAAGTAAGCGAAGAAAGTATTTAAGTAAAATCTTTTCACACATGAAGAAATAGTATGTAATAAATTAATTTCTTTTATTTATAATTTGCAATATAATATTAAATAGTTTAGAAACAATATTGTAACTCAATTAAGAGAACAATGTTATTCAACAGTTGTTTAATTAAGTAATGAAATGTACTTATGTACTTTTTAAACCCAATAGATGACAGCACTTGTTAGACAATTGTAGAAACTTATTCTCGTACTTATTTTTTTTTTCGGTTTACGTTATCCTTTTATATTCCACCTGTTGTTTTCAAATTGCCATATTCGGAGACAAGTGCCATAAGGAAAATTAGTATCTATTTAGCATTGCTGAGTACCTATACCTTTTTAGAAAAAAATAAAATTTATAATTTAAAAATCGTGCCTTTTCATTGTTAGCACTTGAATTTTTTTTGGTTTCATTTATTCAATATCATATCAGCTCTGGAGCCTGCTACCGGATGTAAGTTAATTTTGTAATCTTAGTAACCTTGTGCTTACCATAGATTGAGAAGTAATTATTGTATAGGACTTTGCGTTTGCAAAAGAACTCCATATAATAAACGTATTCGTAATTATGATTCGTTTTTATATTCATTTCGTTAGTTATTATTTCTTATATCAGGTTTAAAATTTCATTTTAATAATATGAAATTTTTTTATGGAAAATATAGTTTCACTATTGAACGAAATAAGGAAACATTACATTTTTACAATTAACAATATTTTTTGTATTAAAAAGTTTATTTTTCTAAATAAGCGTTTTCTTTGCAATTTTACTGTGTTTGTGATATACAAAATCAGTTGTTTGCTTTTAAACATTTTAATAACTATACAATACAATATATACATTTAAAATATTTAAAACAAATTTGAATTTTTTATGAGCAAAAAATTAAAATGTCCCTGTTAGTATAGCTATCAAATTTCATGTATTGAGTTTTAAAAATTTCTTGCTTATATGAGTTTTTTTTATGGTTTAAAAAATGTATTTTTTAAAATTTACAAATGCTCTAAATGACTTTACTTTAAAAATTGATACTGGTAATGTTATATTTGTAGAAAGTATTACTCTATATTAACTATAGTATACAACTAGTGCAATTATATATAAAATTTAATAATAAATCTGAATATGTTATGATACAACAGACATAATCTTATATATACTTACTTGTGTCTGAAAAAGTATATTATTATTGGTTAATTTATCTTTATGTTTATAATAAATTATATTTAAAATGAATTAAAGGATGAGAATTAATGAATTACCAAAAGAATGAATATTTCAAGATTTAAATTCTTACATAAAATAATTTCAAGCATTTTGACTTGAAAACTAGCATGATGTTAAGACATTTGTATTATTTCATTTGATAAAATTTGATATTTAAAAATTAAATATAATTTTTTTTAATTACTAGTGCATTTTTAAATATATTACTATTGCAATTTACTGCTTTCTCTAATCTATGAATTGTTAAGAAAATTTTTAATGATGCAAAGAGAAATTTAAAAAAATGAAAAGATATAGATTTTTTTTTATATTCAAAATACTTCAATTCTGTTAAAAAAAATGGCATTACTAATTTATCTCTTTTTTTTTTTTTTTTTTTTTTTCTTTGCCCATTTTATTTTACTAATTGCATTTGTAACACTGTATCAAAACTGCAAATTTAAATATAGTATTGGATCCCTACACTTTTTGCTGCCATACATGTTCAGCAAATAAATCCTTAATGAATAAAAATTTAATAATAGGAAGTCATTATGTAAAATACTTGAAATTAATTGAATGTTTGTAATAATATGTCCAATTGTTCAAAATAATTTTTTTCCTTGTCACGTATACTTAACGAATGCATGATATAATAAACTGCTAAGATATTTTTTTTGTAGTCATTCAACAGTGATGCAAACAAATAATTTTTTTTTTCCCTTTATTTTAAAAACCATGATATGAAGATATAAGTTTTTGATTATTTAGTACTTGATAACGTATTTCAATGCTTGATATGTGATGAAATATTGTGGAATAAATTACTTGATGAGCATTATTATCCTTACTTAAACTAAACTGATTGGGATGTATATTCAGAGGTAATATATTACCTTACAGAATTTTGATAAATAACGATGTTCGATTTTAAAAAAGTTAAAATAGGAAAAAAAGTTAGCTTTATTAATAACTTTGTGAAGTACTTTTTTTTTACTGAAGATCATAATTATATAATTAAATTTATAGTATTTGTTCTTATAGTAGCATTCCAAATTATTCCATTAAATTTTGGCCATTTTAAATATTTTTAAATTAAAAAGTAATCCAATCATTTGAATAGGATAAAAAGAAGAAAGAATGTTGCAATCAATTTGGATATGTGCTTTATTACCGATGGATCAAATTTTTTAATTTTACTATAATATTTTAAAAATAGATGAGTGGATGTAAATAGATTTATTTTGAAAGACTAATTTATTTATTTAGTAGTTATCAGTTTAATTTTATTAATTAACATATTTTGAAAATTATATGTTAATTAATATAATGCTTTGCAGTATTGTATTTTGGTAAATTTTCCTGAGCAAGAAGCTCACTCTTAATTAATCCTTTGTAAACCTTTTAAATGTAAATTCCTTTCAGAAGGAATTTTTAAATTTTAAAATCTTAATAATTGTGTAACTGGTGGCACGAGAAATTTATTCCTCAGAAACTCTGCAAAAACAATGCCTTTGCCTTGGTAAATATGTAGCTAGCTTTGTAAACATGTTTTTGTATTATTTAATGCAATTTTATCAAAGCTTGTATAATTTATTTCATTGTTTTGTTATATAGATGTAAAACATCATTAAACATTTATAAAAAAATAAATAAAAAATAACTATTTTTTTATAGTACTAGTGATGAACAATGTGAGTGGTTCTGCAACACCAGACTATGATTATCTCATCAAGTTTTTAGCTCTTGGAGATTCTGGAGTTGGTAAAACTAGCTTGTTATGTCACTTCACTAATGGGGTCTTCAATAAGAAGTTTATCTCAACAGTTGGAGTTGACTTTAGTGAGAAGCGAGTTGTAAGTACATTTAAATATATTTGATTACATTGTTTTCTGGCACTACAAATTTATCTACATTCATGGCTTTATGTATATTTTTTAGCTGTGTAAACTACATTAATAGATTATTATTATCCTGAACAAAATGTAAAGTAAGAAAAAGAAGGGCTGTTATGATAATTTCTTGTATAGTACTGATATGAATTATTTGATAAGCCTTTAGTAAAAAGAAAAGTGCAAATTTAGGTATTGTAAAAATACATATTTATTGACAAATCTAATCTTCAAGTAGTTTTACCACTTTCATGCTTTACTTTGTATGTTTTTCTGTATTTAGATGTGGGTTATCTCATTTTTTATATATTTGTGATATTTTTTCAAATCACTGCTTTTTTTTACCCTGTAGTTTATGTTTACAGTATCCTACAATATTAATAAGTTAGTTAATTAGTAATAAGTTTATGTTTACAGTATCTGGTTTCCTATTACACAATATTTTATTTTTTATAAATTGAAAACACAGTCAATATGTAAATGAAACAAAAAATTATGAAAAATACATAATACATTTAAAAAATTAACATAAGTACAAATAGCAATTATTTTATATTCATATAAGAAACTAAAAATTTTTAAATATATTATTTAATTATCTGGGACACTTTAGAGTTGCCTGAAACAAGCATATATTTTCATTTTATCTTTAAAGTTTTAAAAAATATAAAGAATTATCAATCAATATTTTTACTTTCATCACTTTCTGATTCATGACTCAGTGGCAGCGTGCTTTGCTGGTGAGCATTAGGGCGGAGGTTTAATCAGCTGGCAGCTTTGTTGTAAACACTGTTTAAAAAAATGAGGGATCTCGATGAATGATTGTGATGTTCATCATCTTGCCTTGCTGGTCAGACTACCTGGAAGTTTCCCAGGGTTTTTTTCCCATACGATACACAGATGTGGGTTAGTTCGCCCTAAAAGTCCTCCTGGAAGGCACTGCCTTCCTTATTCAATGTCACTGAGCCAAATTAGACTTCTACTCATGGGTGCTCCATCATAACAGAAGCTGCTCCTTCCTTCCATGAGACCACACAGGTTCTTAGACTTGATCTAAATGTTGCTGTCTACCAAGTGGGATAAGAAAAAACTTTCATCACTGAAATGCTTTTATATTTAAATTGTATTCATTTTTAAATATGTAATCAAAACTGTTTTAAGTTTTCACTATTAATTTAAAAGTAAATTATAAATAAATGTTTTTTAAACTTCATATACTTTTTAGGAGAATTCTGATAGATGAATATTTTATTGTGGTTTCTTTAAAAATTTACTTTTTAAACTTTTACTAATTTTGAAATTTAATTATAAAAATATTTACTTTTAGTAGCATTTAAATTTAAAACTATATGTTTTAATAGGTGTACCGATCTCACTACTCTGATGGTATCACAGGGAGAAGTCAAAGAGTACATCTTCAGTTATGGGATACTGCAGGACAAGAAAGGTAAAGTTAATATAACTATGTTGTAAATGAAATATAATTATACTAAGTATGAGTTCTGATATTGTACATTTTTAGAAAATATTAAAACCTACCATTGCTTTAAATGTGTGATTCTTAAACTGTGGTTTGCAGTCCTGTAGTAGACGGTGAAGGGATAACTTAGTTTAAATTGCTTGATAATTGCTATATCCTATTTTTTTTCTTTGTTACATTTTTTCTAATACTTTGGATGTTCTGAAGAATGTTGGAAAATCTCCTTTCCCCCTTCACCAAATAAAAATCAGATTTTTTATACTGCAGGAAACTTTAGTCTATCAAGTGCCTACTCAAGATATCTTATTTTGTTGTATAGTAGAATGGATTGCAATCTATATTAATATAATTTAATTGAAATTCGATAATATTTATTTCAAAAATTGATTTTGAAAATATATTTTGAATTTCATTATCGAAAAAAAAATCTACATTCATTCAGAAATTTCTCACAAAGAAATATTTTTATTTGTTCAAAGTTAGATATGTTATCATATAATAATCTGCTTAAAAGCTATACTATTTAAAATAAATTTTAAATATTGACACAATTTAATTTCTATAGTATTGGCTTTTTCATTCATTTTTTACTTTTCTTTTCTCAATCAATGAATATTACATTTTAGAAAGTATAAGGATTATGAGGTAAATCATTTCAGGAGTAAAGCAAATTTTAAAAAATTATAAGTGATTTCATAAATATTTTTTAATATTTTTATTTATTATTTCTTAATTAAAAAAAAAAAATCTAAAAATTGTTATATTTTGTGTATAAAATACGATATAATGTGGATATAATAAATTGGCTTACTTAGTTTTTTATTAAAGTTAAGTGTATTTATAGTTAAAATATATTCCATATTTTTTTTAAATGATTTATTATGCCATATGAAATATCTACAATTTTGCTTCAATCTAGCATATATTTATAATTTAATTATTTTTTTTAAAGATTTCGAAGCTTAACTACCGCTTTTTTCCGAGATGCTATGGGTTTTGTCCTTGTCTTTGACCTCACAAGTGAACAATCATTTCTAAATATTCGCAACTGGCTTGAACAGTTGAAAACTCATGCTTATTGTGACAATCCGGACATAGTTCTCTGTGGAAACAAAGCAGATTTAGAAGATTCAAGATTTGAGAAAGAAGAAAAAATTAGAGAGGAAGCAGAAAAATATGGGTAAATTTTTTATCTGTTAAAAATGTGCTAAATTTTGTATGAAATTTTATTCAATATATGATCATGTTTATTTTGCTAAAACCTATTCTTTAAAATATACCTTAAAAAAATTTTACAGTTATTTTGTTTAAATGTTTGACAAATGCTGATTTATATTTATTTATTTTTTTCATATATTAAAATTATTTCCTTGCATCAAACATTTTAAAATATATTTTCAAATTTACAAACTGTTCTGTTGTCATAACCATTATTTAAAAACATAAATATGGAATCCTGTAACTTAGTGATAACTATCTAAATTCACAAATTCAAAAATGGCAGACTGTAATCTCATTCAGTGTAAGACATTTAATACATAATTTATATCATAAGTTAATTACTTCTGAATGCATTGGCTTAGTGTAGAAATTAAAGGATTATAATTTTAGAAGATAACAATGAAAGCAATTTAAAGTTTTTAAAATAAAATTTTTATGAATTCTAATAGATGATTGACTGTAATATGAATTATATAATTTGCTTGGTCAATAATATAGTATATTATTAAAATGTGAGACAAATTTCACTTTTTAAAATTTAAAAATGCAGGAAATGCATAATGCATTTTGTAGCAATTTTTTCCCATGTGTTACCTACAAAAAAAGTCTTTTTTCTTTTTACCATACTTTTCATTGTAAAATTTTTTCTTATGTTTCATTTAAAAAATTTGTATATATTTTTCAGAATTTTATTTCATAGTGAGGGAATTTTATGTCCTTTAAACACTTTATGTTTATGTCTGAAAGGCATTAACCTTCTTCCATTGATATATTGAAATATTATTATTTTACTCAAGTTATAAACAATTCATAGATTTCAAGCTATATAGGTTCTAAAAGTTAGTATGTCTTCTTAATTAAGAGGAGAAAGAGATATTTCTTTATATATGACTTTTTGAAGAATAGTTCCTTATTTTTATTGTAATTTTATATATGATAGTTTTTAAATATTAAATAGAAAGATAAACTTTTTAAAAGGATATTTTGTTATCTCCTTTTTATAAATTAATTTTTTTACTTTAGAGGTAATTAAAGATTTTTTCTCATGACTTTCAAATCCTGATATAAATTTTAAAGATTTTGTGAAAAATATACTTCCAATTTAAGATGCCAGTAATTTTTTTACTTAGCTTCATTGATTAAGATTCTAACTATTTTACAAAATTATTTTATATGTTTAGGTTAACTTACTTTGAAACAAGTGCTGTAACTGGGCAGAATGTCAATAAAGTTTTTGATACCCTTTTGGACCTGGTAATGATGCGGATACAGAAGACTGTCGATAGTACTACTTTGCCGGGTCGTAGGCGAGGGGCTCCTGGTATGCAGTTGGAAAATAATAAACCCCCTTCCCAGCAGAGAAGTTGTTCATGTTGATCAATTCAACTGATCAGCATATAATGTATTAAAAACAAACATGTTATACGGCAAAAAGTTTTCTTTTTTCATGTTTGAGTATGTGTATGTGAAAAAATTATAATTCTTATGAACATGTACAATCATTTTTAAGACTAAAAGTCAGACAATTTATAATGTTATAATAATAATAAGGAATATAAATTAAAATCTATCTTTTATATTGAAATATATTTATAACATTTTCAATGTGTGATATTTATGAATTATAAAAATAAAATAATTAAAATTAGTTTTAGTCAAATTTTATAAAAGGAAAAATATTCTCATACATATATTGTTTAATTATATATGAAATGTAATTAAACGGTGTATTCAATAGATAAATCATAATGTAAAAATGTTTAATATTTAATAGTTTAAAAAAAGTTATTTCTGTAGTTTATTATTTTGCTATTCATCTTTCTACTTTATATCCATTGAATTCTGTTCAACAAATAAGTGATACAAAAACAGTTATTTTTTTGTGCCTAATTATTTTGGGATTAGTTTACTACCCAAATATACTTTTTAAAATATACATTTCTGTATTAATTAATTATATAGTTATTCTTTTTATATGAATCATTTTGTTTATCATCTTATCTTGCTTGCAAGAAACTCATTGCAATATATGATGATAAAATTATGTACAAAATAATTATAATTGCTCCCCTCCTCGCTTGAGGTCCACTGATGTTTAAAGAAAAATTTATATTACATTTAAAACTGAAATTAATTTACTTGATTTGAATTTGAGATTTATGCCTATCCATTAATCCAAATTATCCAGTTGTGACTTGATAAGGAATAATAAAAGTGAAAACTTATGAATTTGTAACTTACAAACAAAAAACATTTAAAGAAAGCAGTTTAAACTATAATTGTATTATCATATTTAAATTATTTAAAATGCTATTATTTTTTTTATTTATTTTTTTTTTTTTTAATTTTAATTTTATGAAATTATTACTTTTTTGTGTACTGGACCTTGAAGGTGTTTCAATTTACTTATATCCAATATGAGAGTTTACATTAACAGTAAAATTAATTATTAGTGTTTTTAAATGTTTAGTAATTCATCCTTTTCAGAGCTATATTAAAATTGTTATCAATATACAACAATATTTGTATACAAAAGAATCGATGCAAAAAATACATCAACAATTTTTCTTAAAATATTTCAGTCGAATTTCACAGAATTTTTTTCTGAGAAATTTGTTTGAAAAAATTCATTTGTAAGATAAATTATTTAAAAAAATTGTTCTTCAATACTTTTAGTATTATTACTACTATTATTTTGCAAATGAGTTTTTATTTCTCTGTAAAGTGTATAAGTTATGATTCAAAATACATAGTTTATTAACCAATGTTAGGTAAGAAAAATCTAACATTTAATTCCATTTTCTTTTACCATATTATGCCAATAGGATAAATTTATAAAATAATTAAATTAATAATCCATAATCTTGTTTAAAAATCTGAAAATTGTTTTAATCAGTTCTTGATTAGAAATTGTCTTTATAAATGTGATAATTATTATATTGAAATTACAGGTGCAATTTAATTCTAACATATTATAATGTTAGAATTAAAATTGATTCATATAATAATAATGATGATTCACATTGATAAGATTCACACAATTTACTTAGTATTTTTTAACTTTAATAAGGATGCTAAAGGTAGTTATGTCTTAGTAAATTTAGTAAGAAATTTTTTTTTCTTATGAATTTCATTATTTTTGATTCTGTACTCAATTATAATGAACATCACTCATGTTCATTTTGTTTACAGAAATATGTTGAATTAGAATCTTATTCTTGACTCTTAAATATTTTCAGTATAATTATATATAAATTTTTCTGGTCATTTTTTAAAGTCTTGTCTAGTCATTTTTATCCTGTCAGACTTAGGAGTATAAAACATATCTTCTTCTCACATGTTTTATCATGTAAAAATATTCACTTATTAATTTTATATAATTTATGATATATTGTCAAATAATCAAAAATTTTACAAGCATTTTTATTTTCTAGAATTTTATCCTGTTATTTGTTATATTATTCATAATTTTATAAAAATATAATGTTACATGTATGTTTTTAGATAATAATTTAACTTTTGTTATGATATAAAAGAGAAAATTTTCTCCCTGTTATATTTCCGGACTGAATTTGAAATCATTCTTTAGAAAATTGTAAAAGAATTTTATGGAGCATTATGAATTTGATTTGTGCCAAATCTTGCCTAGTTGATTTTTCTGTCATAAAGTTTTCTATCAAAAATCGTTATTCTTAATCTTACAGAATTTTTACTGACATTTTTATATATATTTAAGAATCTATATATTATTATGAATCTCCTAATGCCTTATATTTTGAAATATGATTATAAAAAGAATAATTGGATTTCTTAAAGATTTTAATTTTTAAAGATATGATTTGTATTTATAGGATAATTCCTGTTGAAAAGTAAAATTTTTACCCCAGATGTACACCACATATCTTTGGATATAGATATTTTTTATGAAGAGCCTTTATTTTCTCATAATATTTCTTCAAAAAGCACATATATTGGCACATTTTATAAAATATAAATTTCTACAAAAAATGGAATCATATATATGTGCTCCTTTTTATATATTAGCAGTAATTTGTATTACTAGCTAGTCATTTGTTAGTCAATTCATTTAATTAACTGATTATAGCAATCTGTAATGAATTTTTGAAATTATTGTTTGTTTTAAATTTTGCAAAAGATTAAGTTTTTTAAGATATAAATTCAAAATTAATTTATTATTAATTACAATTTTTTATTAGAATATATAAATTAATTTTAGATATTTTCTTTTATTTGTGAAATAATATTTTTTTATCTAAATTTGTATTTGTTATATTTTATTTAAAAGTATACAAAAAATTTACAAAATAATGTAAGTGTGCTAGATAAAAATTAATTATATAGTGAAATTTAAGATGTTTTATAAGCCTTTGTCAAAAATAATTTTTTTCCTCTCATTCTACCAAATAAAAATTTTGTACAATTATTTTTTATTGAATATTTAATTTTCCATTCTGTTTTCTATGGTTATATCTTGTGACACAATTTACATTTTATTATGTAAAATGTACATATACCAATTAATAAATTTTGTGACAAAAAGTTTTCAGATATAAAATCACACAAATTATAAATTTTCGCTTTATTATATTTGCTCAGCTCATAATTGTGTTTGTTTTATTATGTTTTATAGCATTTATTTACTGTCTAATCATTTTAATAAAATTTAAAAAGTCATTTTTATATGTATTATGTACTAATCAAAAGAAAAAAAATGTAGAAATGTCTTCATTGTCAGTGGACTATTTTTAAGGAGGCTTTTCAAATTTCAGTAATTTGAAGTCAAAAATATTGATTAGTATTTTAACTAAACATTATGTTATCTTATTTTTCTTATAAAATTTAAATTAATTAAAGCAACTTACAAGATCTCTAATGTATGGCTTTTATTTGCTAGATAGTTATGAAGAAAATTACATTCCATTTAAAATTACCCCATAGAATTTTGCAGTAATTCAGATTTCATGCAGCATGTTCAAATTGTTTGTGCTTAGATGTAGGTATCAAGAATTGTTTTTTTATATCACATATATAGATAGAATGCAATGCACTATGTATTTTACAATTTCAATGTTTTGCATTTTCCATTTTTAAATTTATTATATTCTTGGCCTATAAAAGTTATTTGTAAAAAAAGTAAATGAATAGTTTTAAAAAATTACAAGTAAATTCTCTGCTTTAAGAATGTAAAACTTAAAAATAAAGCTTAGAATATAATTTCTTAATTCTTAATTTTATTAAATTTTTTTTTATCAAAAAATATATATCTTTTATGGTTTTCGAAAAAATTTTTGTAGAGCATCTTTAGCTTGAAAACAAATATTGTTATACTATCCCTTTTTGTATTATTAAATTAAATAATATTGCAGCAGCTTTGATGCTTATTTTGTGCAATTTATTTTTTATTAGCGATTATCATAATAAAATTATGGAAATCAAGACATTAAGTTTAAAATATTGATTTTTTATTCCCAGTTAACCAAAATGTTTATTATAAGGCAATGATAATTTTCTAATACATATTTCACTCTTCTTTGCAATAATAAAATATGTTATTGATCATTCATTTAATTAATGATTTTTTTTAAATGAAAGTAGTAGAATCATGATATCAGCATGATTCCTCTTTTTAGGAACATATCTTTCAATTTGTATAGTTGCAATTGAATGAAATATTTGCATTTAACCAAATCTGCAAGGATCCATTAGGGTGTAGGAATGGTTGTTTTGTGTGACTTCATATAAACTAATAGGACATGAATGCACTGTTGTAAAATGAGTTAGGATATTTAGATTTTTTTCCAACTGAAAAGAATAATTATTGGTACTTTTGAAATTTGCAATAATTAAAATGTTTTCTTATCAAAAAGGTTCTTCCTTTTTGGATATTTATTATTTTCTAATTTGCTTAGAATAAACCAGTTTTAATGTACCTCTTATACCTAAACTTCTTGCTGCTCAGTTGAAGAACTATTGTTGTAAGTTATTAAAACTAATTTATTAGTTGAAAGATTGCTTAAGTTTTTTAATATTTTATAAAAATGGAATTGCATATTTTAAAGAAATAATGCACTCATCATCAAAAATTCCTTTATTACTATATTTCATCTTCTTGCTCAACATTAATGATAAGAAAACGATCTTTTTTTATATCTAGTCAGATGTTTTGTTGATGAGAAACAAAATATTTTTAGTCATTGAATATTTATGAATTTTTAAAGTTATTATTTTATAAATTTTTTCTATTGAAATAAAAAATTATAAAATTCAATGTTCTGTTTTTTAGTAAGTCAGTATTTGTTACAGTAACATACGAATTATGAGGTTTTTAAAGAATAAAATTAAATTACAAATGAACAGCATTCTAATGCAATATGAAACTGTCATTGTTAATTTTTGTATTGTGGTAAAATTTTGAATTGATGACATTTAAAATGTTCTGGGATATGTTTGTGTGCTGTAGATAATCAAACATTTCCTCAACTTTAGTTGCAAATATTTTTTATAAATTATTTTGAATTGAAAATAAGGATTTAATTGTTTTGGTTTAGTATTTCCTCCTTATTTTAATGTAACCTGAATATTTTCCAATGAAATTTCATGTTGCACTTGTTTAGAGATAAAATGTGTTTTATTTTATAGCATTTATATTTTTGTTTAAAATTATATTAATATTACTACTCTTACTTTTTTTTTATCTTGATTCATTTGTTTATTATTATTGTTTGTAACGTAAATCATTAATTTGGAAATTTTAACCAAAAATAGCTTTAAATAAATAATTTTTTTTTTATCCGTTTGCAATTTTGTATGCACTTTTGCTTTATTTTGTGTTTATTTCTGTTGTATTTAATTTTATGTAAATGTTTGTTTTGAGCCAAAATAAATTTTAATATTCTCGAGTCATATATATCTGTAAAATTTTATTAAATATTTTCTTTTTATAGTATTGTTAATTGTTATTTCAGTATTCAGTGCTTAAAACTGGTGTGTGTATGTTAAAGGTTTTGGAATTTTATATTTTTTTCTCAAATGTATATTTTTAATTTTTTGGTCTGATTGTTTGTATTGTGATTGGTTTCAAATATTGAAATTAAAATTTGATGTCTTATACAAAAATTTGTTATTCAATTAAAGAATATTTTTATCTATACACAGAAATAATGTTGTAAGCTTATGCCATCATAGAAAATTTTTATAATTTCTTTATAGCAGCTACAAGAGTATAAGTAACGTATTTCATTGAAATTATTTATAATATTATTTGTTTTAAATGCTATAAAGATTAAGTTTCACATAGGTCACACACACCTTATTTTTTCTAATATTAGAAATTGAGCCCTATACACAGCTTAGTGATCAGGTACGCTGATTACTGTACAAGTACATATGAAATGGATTTTTATTACTATAAAAAACGAATAGATTGAGTAGTAGAAAAGCACTCTTTAAAAGCTATGTCCAGTTGGAGTTTTTAAGTTGCCCATATAGCAGCAAATGCAAAATAGTCATATTTCCAGAAAAGACTACTCCCCCATTACTCTTCCTGTTGGATGTACTGTGCACCCCTAACCCCCTTTTTTTTTTCAGTGTACATGGGTAAAAATGAATATGCTATCATTTTACTATATCAGTGGCCTCTTGTTTTTAACATTGGTAGACTTCGTGTATCACTTATGTATATCACGAATAGCCCAAATAGAACAGTTCTTTCTGGAAGGTCTTTTAAAGATTACTGCCCCACAATTGTGCATCGTATGGGAAGAAGCCCGGAAAACTTTCAGGCAACTGGACATCTCATCGATGTGAGATGTTTTACTATATTGTTACAATCGTTATCGTATCTCCTCGTTTCTTGTAGTAACGACTACAACATTACCGCCAGTGGATTCGAACCTCGGCCCTCTTGCACTCTAACTGCGCACATTGCTATTGGGCCATGAATCAAACATAAGTTGCCTTTGACGTGATAATTAAATGTCCGGCACTTACAAGACTAAATAAGAATATAATTTTTTTTTAACAGCTTTTTATAAAATATTTTTTTTTAATGTTATTTAATTATTCTAGAATTAGATGCTTTTTTTATCAAATATAAATTCAAATGACTCATTATGGATTTTGTGTAAAAATATGCTTTTGGTGACAATTTCAGGTGATTTTTATTCGCCATCATCAATTTTTGATTTTGTCTTATATTTTGAACTGATAGCATTTGAAAATTATGAAATCAAGTTGTTAAAAGAAAGAATAACGTTTCGTTGATTGGATATTTTTCCTTTGAAAACAGGATAATAAGAACACGGGAAACATTTTTCAAGACCAAGATGCTAATCTCAATGCTTTTTTACGTAATGCACATCTATAGAATTATTACATTTAACTAGAGTCATCTTTTCTGCTACTATTATATATACAACTCTATTCATAAATTTGTAATAAAGAACTAAAAATATAATATCTTAACCAACCAAATAAGTTTATAAAGATGGAGTGACATATAATCAAAAAAATTATAAATAGAAACTGAACCATAGCTTATGAACATTCTCCGTAAACAAAAATGGGAATGCGTTTTTTTTTTTTTTAATTCTCGTGCTATTGATTGGTATGATAGACATTAATTACTATTGCAATTTTTTTTACATCTACATTTCAATAATGTAAAATATAGGAAACTAAATGATTTAGAATAGAAATTGCATACACCTTGATCCGTATGTAGCCCACCGATGCTTTTCTTACACCTCATCATAATGTCCATTTTATTTAAAAAATTTAATTTTTTTTAAAGGTTTTTAGTGGGACATTAAAATAGAGAACACGATACAGTTTTAGTTTAATAATAAACAAGTAATATAAAAAAAAATGTAAATTCAATTTCTTTTTTTTCACTATATTGCAGAAAGTCCTTTATAAATAATTTTCATTCATTTTTTTAAGTTAGAAAAAATTATCTCTCTCTCTCACACACACACACTTTCCATCTCTCTCGCTAATTTGTTCCCATGCTTCATTTTCTATTTCGTTCCCCCCTTGACTTAAACTAGAACCCAGAATGAAAAGAAAATTTTTTCCAGCGATCTACACGCTTCGCCACTGACGGTGTTTATTCCTAAATTTATATCCTGCTAAATATCTTATATAAGAGAAATTGTTTTTCTCCCATATAAAACTAAAATTAATTTAATTTAATTTTAATTAATGAATTAATATTTGAAAAAAGTGTATTAACATCAAGTGTTATCCACTACAAGTTTTAAAAAATGTATTTGAAGTTGAGGGGATGAATAAAAAGTATTTTATGAACGATTGAAAATTTGAACAAGTTATATATATAGGAAGAGTGTGAACTAATAGTAAGAATTGAAAAAAGACATTTAAATATTAGAAAAATATTTTAATTCTTTGCTATGCACATTTAAATACTAGGAAAATATTTTATTCAGTGTTTTTCATTTTATTGCAGACTAAAAATTCAGATCCTGCCTCTATGAAGTGCTATCTAGGATCCCTATCTACATCATTTGTTTTATCTCTCAGTAATTTATGACCAAAAACCATGCCTTCTTTTTAAAATTGCACTGAATACAGCAAATGCGACTGGGACTAAGTAATACTTTAAAATACGCATCAACAGATATTTATGAACAAGCATTTTAAAGAATGAACTTGAAAAAAAAAAAGAAAAAAAAAAATCGCTAAATAAGACTCACTTGACGTTTTATTACGTTCGGTTACCACAAAAATGGGTTTATTAAATTAGCGTAATTTCACGCATTAACTTTATTTGTCTCCTTATTATATTATTAAAGAAATGACGTGCGAAATCTTTTTGCCTGCTAGCAGTTAAGTTAATATATGTACGTGTAGATAGCGGCCTTCACAACGCTGTGGATCCATTTAGAAACAAATTTACTAAACAGTTGTTAATCAAAATTTTCTATTTTATATAAAAAAAAAAAATTGTATAATAATAAAAAAGTGCTATTTATTCCAAATCAAATTATTGTCATCGAAAATAATTAATAATTATTGTCCTACAATATATAAATTCGATATTTCATCACGAAAATGCATTCTTGCACTTTTAAATGATAATTTTCACTTAATCAATTATTTCGAATTCTCCTTTTTTTTTTTTTTTTTTTTTTTTTTTTTTTGTCACCATAAAATTTTATTTTTATTTTATTTTACAAGCAATAGAAATAATAGTGATGGTAAAATAGAGACATACAATATTCAGCACATTTAAAGACAAATAATTATAGATTTGTGGGAGGATTCCACTTCTAAACCGAAAACCCGATACTTGGAGGCGCGAAATATACTTTCTCTCCGGGTGAGAGTCTGTAGGCCAATTGACCATTTCTCCTGAGCGCCACAGATGTATTCAGATGCATTAGTTCAGATAGACTAGAAGTTCAAAATTTAGTATCATTGAGAGAAATTCAGAAATGCGGAGTGCTTTTCAGTCTTTTGTATTTACTTAATTATTCAAATAAATAAAAATAAAATGCAATTTCACCACAGTTTTTATATTTATTAAAAAAAACTAAGGATTTTTTTTTGTAGTTTTTGTGATAGTATTCCTATAATAAGTTGTGAAGTACATAATAGCTTTATGAGCTACTTAGTTGTATACTGACGGTGTTCACACATTTTTGTAATGATTATATATATATATATATTTATATATATCTTTGAAATCAAGATGTCTTATCTTTTCTTATCTTGGAAAGCAATCTTGGATATCTTATCTTGAAAATCAAGATGTAAAATGATAGTTTACCATAGATTTTATTTTCTAACGTGTTCAGTCTGATAATCCCTATGGTAAACTATCATATTACATTTTGATTACCAAGATAAGAGCTTTTTTTTTTTGAATGTCAATATTAATTTTATTTTACACCTCCTCCACAATCTTCCTGTGTTTTAATACCCTGCTTATGCAGAGCTTGTTTTAAAAGCAAAAATCCTTAATAATCCATAGCAGACACATCAGAGAACTTTAGGGGGATGCATTTAAATGGATTTCCAATTTTATTTATATATAATATCTTAACTTTTTTCAATTCCTTCTATTAGCTCACACTCTCCCTATATATATCTTGTTCAAATTTTCAATCGTTCATAAAATACTTTTTATTCATCCACTCGAGTTCAAAAACATTTTTTTTTTAACTTGTAGTGGATGACACTGGAAGTTAATACAGCTTTTTCAAATATTAATTCAGTAATTAAATTTAATTAATTAATTTTAGTTGTTTTTTTTAGATTTAAGTTGCATCTATCTACCAATAGATGGCGCCAGATAAACTTAAAAAAATAAATAAAAATTATTTATAAAGGACTTTCTGAAATAGAGTGAAAAAATAGTAGGAATTGACTTTAAAATTTTTTTTTTTTTTATATATTACTTGTTAAATGTTCAGTAGATTTAGAGGTATGTCTGGTACCTTATCTTGATGAAACTTAATACAATGACATTTGTTTATTAGGTAAGTGATAAAATGTCTTGGAAAATAAGTGTTAAAATATATTTCTGATAGTAATCAGAGTTAATTTTGACATATATATATATATATATATATATTCATTGTTTTAAGTTTTCCGTTATAAGAGAATCCAGTAATAATCATAAAACCTTAAGCAAAATTTTCCTCGTTTTCTTTATACTAACATTTCAGGTCTTTTTTCCCCCCCTCTTACTAAGTAGTTAATCTATCTTTTTTCTATTGCAATCAGATAAATATATTCAAGCTTTATCAATTGTAAATGTATACTTGTATTTTCACCTGCAAGATAAATTTCATAGAATCATTTGCACATAGTCTTACATTGAGAAACATGTTTTGGTGTTAACCGGGGAACATCATGTTTTTATTAGCATGAAATCAGATTTTATAATTTTATTTACTGTTTCTATAGATATTGAAATATTTTGTGATAGTTCTTTGGGGAAGGAATTGGGGGAGGTGGGGAACTCGGATTGTCTTTTAAAACATGAGATGCAAGTTTAAATATAATACGTATCTTTGTGGGTATGCATTTTTATACGTTTTTACCAGTCAAATGTAACTTTTGAAGTTTATTTACTTTAAAAAAAATTAATTAATTATGTCATTTATTTTACGTGCAGAAATACTGAAATCGTGCTTTTCATATCTTTTTGTTTAATAATCGAATAAAAGTATTTCTATTCGTAAAGAGCAAAAATATCGATTTATGGTTTATTTTTCAACGATAAATAATTTTAATAAAGTAGTCGATAATAAAAATTCACAAGTGATGCCATTCAGGTTGGGGTTTTTTTTTTTCTTTTACTCATTTAAATTTAATGGAGAAAGTCAAAATCGTTACAAAAATGTCTGAACAACCTCTGTCTTATTTACGAATTCTATTTTGGAAGTATTAAAAATAAATACATAATTTACAAAAAGGAATTAAAATAAAATGTGTAATGAAATATTCACTTTTTTTTTTTGAGACATGGGGAAAAAATCGTGTGTTGCTGTTTTTAATACAATTTATTTAATATTATTTTAATAATTATTTTTAATTGCATATTAAATAATAGTAATTTTGATATTTAAATAAGAAATTTAAAATTAAATTTTTTTCTCAATAATAAATTTGCTGGTTTTCACATCTATTTCAATAATAAAAGTTTCGAAGCTCGACTGAAAGAATACATTTTTATTTTTAATTCTTTTTTCTTTTTTTTTTCACATGGACTAAATCAATTGACCTCCTTTTTTTGTTTGAACACGAATGAAAAGAAAAAAGAAATTGCCGGTATCGGAGCTACTAAATGGATTTTATCGCATTTACATGGCTTCTACCTCTTCACTGAATTCGTCTAACTAATGAATTGTGTATCATTTGTGTAGATGGAATTATTGGAATTCATGCGAGGAGTATGAAATTGTATTAGCGAAGTTTTTTGCCTGAAAAAGTAAGTTCGTTTTTAGATAATGGATCATTTTCATATTTTATGATAATATATATCATTTATGTATTTTTTTCTTTTGCTTTGTTATTTTTCGTAATATAAAATACTCAAAAAGTAAAAAAAAAGAAATGTTTGGTTCAAATTTAAATTTTATAATCTGCTCTCCCTGTATAAAAGATTAGACGTAATCGATTAAGTTTTATGTAAAATTTTAAACGATTTATTAGTTTTGCTAGCATTATTTTAATGAAGTTTAATTCATTTTATAATTTAATTATAATTTTTTAAAGTTTAAAATTTATATTACGTTTTAATCATCATCATCATCAATAGCACGACAGGTTAGGCCAAGCCTTTTCTTTGAATAAATTTCCATGCATTCCTCTGGGTGACAATGGTCCTCCAATTCTTAACCTTTAGTACAGCAAATTCCTTCTCAACTACGTCTATCCATTGGGTCGTCCTCTTCCTCTTTGTCCCTGTGGCTTTGTCAAAACGAGCCTTTTTACAGGGTTTAAATCATTCATTCTAAATACATGAGCTGCCCAGTTTCATCTATTGAACTTAATAAATTTTATAATATCTGGGTCTATATAGCATTTATAAATTTCTACGTTGTCCCGTTTTCTCCAATAATTACTTTTCTTAACACCTCCAAGAATAGCACTTAAAATCTTCCTCTCATGTATATCCAAATGGACTTCATAAGATCTTACCAAAGTCCATGTTTCAGAGGCATAGACCAAATTAGGGTTTCATATTAATAAGGGCTTTATATAACAAGAATTATATTACATTTTAAACATATACTAAAAATATAACGGTAGTCGTAGTTCTATTTTCCAAAGTAGCATATGTATGGCAACCTTTCCTGCAAATTAAGTTTCACTGCTTTAACATGCGCTTTGAAAAGAAACATCTAAATTTATAATACAATAAAATAAAAAAATAAATATATAATAAATATAACAAATATAACAAATATAAAATAAATATAAAAAATAAATAAATAAAGTATATAATAAATGTAAAAATAAAAAACATAATAATTTTTTTTACAACGAAATAAAAAAATGTATTTAAAAGAATATTTACATCGCGTGCGGTAAGCCACGGTTATTATATTATTATTATTATTACAGATATTCAGGGACTCTGAGGCTTCTATATTATTTATACGTTTTATATATTCTATATTATTGTTATATATTTATATTATTCTACATTATTTTACGAATTTATACGTTTCATAAAAAACGTATAAATTGCACATTAGAACTATGTTTGATCATCAGGTTGCTGTACTTGAAATGTGAATAATGATAAATTCTTCGAGATACTTTGATGAACAAATTGTGTTACAGCTAATGGTTCAAATTATTTTAATAATTGATTAGTTGAAAATTTTCATGATTTTTTAACATTTCGTATTTAGAAAAGTGTGATGAGGATCACATACATGCAATGCAGTTAAAAAGTTTAAACTTTCTACTACTAGCACATTTTATTTAAAAAAAAAAAAAAAAAATAAAAAAAAAAAAGGATCTTATTCTTAGTGTTTGTAAAATCTTATTGCGATTATGTCCTAAGTTAAATAACTATAAAATTTCTTCTTGGTTTGAATGAAAATTTAATTGATATTTCGCAACAAAGATTTAAACGGTAACATTTTTATTATATTATGATTTCAATTCTGAATTAACTGAATGATTATTTATAAATTAAAATTAAAATTAAAGTTAAATGTTTCTAAATCGAAAGTAAATTTTTAACTAAAAGAAATTTGTATATTAATTTTGTAAGGTCCTCTTCCGAAAAATTCTTGTTTTGTTTCACTTTCTATTTCATTAGTAGCAGACATAATAGCTAAGAAGAAAAACATCATGTTTCAGTAATGCAGGCTCATTCTTCCTGGCTAAAATTCTAATTTTTATTTTAATTCTGGATAAACGTATATTTAAGAATTGTTTGTGCGTGTGTTTCCGAAAGAAAATTTAGAGACATTAAACATTTCTTTCACGGTATTTATGGTAATAATAGTAATGGAACAGAAAGCAAATGGGAAAAAGAAAAAAAAAAATGGCATTTGAATGAATGTTGATGAAATAAGTAGACGAAAGTATTCCACGTTTTCTATTAAAACTAGCATATCATCGTCTTCATTGTTGCAACAGTCCCATAGCGGGCCGTGGCCGTCTGTTTACTGGCAGATTTCAAGACAGGAGTTTTTCTGTCTACGGGGTGGAATTGTCAACCCTTCACTCAACGCTCTGAGTCATATTAGACCGGGACCTGAATGGCCGAGTGTCTAACACTCCGGCGCTCAGTGCCACAGGTTTGGAGTTCGAGTCCCGGCGGTGCCATGGATACTTGTAGTGGTTCGGAATCCACTGTAGGCCGTAAGTACCGGTCTCCTATGACCATAGAGCGTCACAGAGCCCAATTTTTCTCGCCCACATTATTCCCAAACTATATAGGAGTAACTCAGCTCTAAGCACAATAATGTGATGTGATGTAGTAGTAGTAGTCATATTAGACCGGGACTTTCGGTTTAAAGTAGATTCCGAACCACTACAAACATCCATGGTACCGCCGGGACTCGAATTCGAAACCTGTGCCACGGAGCACCAGAGCACTAGACACTCTGCCACCAGGCCCTAAAACATGATACCTATTCATCATCATCATCAAGGGCGAAACAGCCACGTGGCCCCGTGGGTCAAGGACTTCTGCTAGTGACAGATTTCGGGACAGGAGATGGGTTTTTTTTACGGGGTGGGGTTATCTGCCCAGCACCAAACACTCTACAGTCATATCAGACCGGGATCTGCGGTTTAAAGTAGATTCAGCACCACTACAAACATTCAGGGCACCGCCGGGACTCGAACCCGAAACCTGTGGCACCGAGTGCTAGATCACTAATAAAATTAGTATAATATTATTAAAAATTACTGTTTTGTATAAAAACAATTTCGGTATTTAATTATAATACTTGAATTTATTGCTAACTAGAACAAAAGCAAACGGAACTGTATTAATTACATTATTATTATTATTATTATTATTATTATTATTATTATTATTATTATTTTTGTGTGTTGTGATTTAAAATACTTAGCATATTTTTTTTCCACTTCCACTAGTAAATAAAATAAAAATTAACTCAATTTTTAAGTTTACTGTTTCTATATTACATATTTAATATCAAACAAATTATTTATTTATTTATTTTCATTTTTAAAATTCTTAAAATTTTATTTTCTGAAATTTAACTCTAGTTAAAATAAAGAATAAAAAAAAATTATTGCTTTCATCGAATAATTTACTTTATATAAATTTTAAAACTAGTAAAATTTATACTGATTAGAACCTTTATTTATTATTTTTTTTTTCCCAAACTATCTCGTTAAAAATATATAAAGATTCTAAATAATTCAAATAAATTAAAGAAACACCAGGCAATATTCGACCTGTTTATTTATTTATTTTTTTCATGTTTTTTATTTTAAATGTTTAAATTTATATATTTTTTTCTCCATAAATCAGCATTGGTGCTTTGACATTAAAATGCTCATTTTCTTATGTCCGTGTTTTTAAAGGTTAATGAGAAAATGTCAGTCTGTCTATTATAAACCCGGAACTAGTGCAGTGAGTGTGGTTTGTAGATAATTTTTTATACGCAAAGCTAGATCTGAGGTGAATACGTTGAGAGGAGTTCTTTTTTATTTTTCCTGTTTGAGCAAAAAATAAATTATTATTAGTTCGATTCTCAGTATTCCTCTCCGTATAAATAACATTACAATTAAAATGTTAACTTTGGGTTTTTTTCTTGATAATTTATATTTCATTTTATCGTAATTTAGTTGTTGAATATATTTAATTTTAGTTTAGTTAGGAAGTACTGTTTGTTCGCAAATAATTTAATTTTAATTTCTAAAAATAAACTGACATATATCTGTAGGTATTGTTCTTTCAGAAAAAATATTTGAATTGTGAAAAAATAAGTAAATAAATAAAGTATACTGAAATTTAAAAAAAAATCCTATTATTTCAGGAAATGTTGATTTTATTTTACCTTAAAGAATTATACCCACATATATACGTCAGTATTTCCTAAACTAAACTAAAATGAAATATATTCAACAACTAAATTACGATAAAATAAAATTTAAATTATCAGAAAAAACAAAATTAACATTTTAATTGTAATGTTATTTGTATTTTATTAATTTATATGTGTTTGTTCATTTTTGAATTAAAGTTATTCGTATAAAAATTATTATCTACTATTAACGATTATAATCTGCTTGCTATAAAATACTTCAACAATAAGAACAAAGACTTTGCCTGTTATCAAAACTGATAATATTTTATTCTAAGCAATAAAATTGCTTTGTAAATATTGTAATGTTAGATTATATCCTACAATATCCTAAAAAAAATTGGATTCCAAAATCCAAGATATGTTAAAAATCGTGTGAGACATTTATGAAAAATTGGAAATATACTAAATAATAATATATAAAATATCAATATGCATTGAATATAAGAAATATTTTCATTAAATGTTCAATAGCTACTTATGTAAACATAATTCTCTTACATTTGTAGATTTTTTTTTTTTTTTTTTTTTTTTTTTTTTTTTTTTGTAACTCGCTTAATTATTGAAGTAATACAATATATTGTACTGAGAAGCAAGTAAAATAATTTTTTGTCCGACATTTTTTATACAAGGTATTTACAAAAGAAATAAATTGTAATTTTTTAAGGGCTACAGTTGCAAGTTACAATATCTTTGGACAAAGTAAATAAAAATTAAAAATTTAAATTTTATAAAATTATGAATGTTCATTGTGATTATTACTAGAAACACGAACAATATGATGTGGATAGAATACTTCCACGCCCTTTTTTCACATGTCCAGTGCAGTTTGGATGGCTAGTTATTTAATATTTCAGTTCTACAAGCAGCCTGATGGCCAATTGGGTAGCGCTCTGGCCTTTGGTGCTTCAGGTTCGAATCCCGGCGGTGGCATGGATGTTTGTTAGTGGTTCGAAATTCACGTTACACTGTATGATAGTTTATGTTCTAGACAATTAAAGTTTTAAGGCAATAATTAAAAAGATAAACAACAAGTAACAGTGTAGAAGAGATAAATATAAACATAAAAAGAATATGATAAGGATGCAAATTTTAGGTTAAAGCTATTAAATATTGTTATAAATAAAATTAAATAGTAGCAAATTTTGTTTAATTGATTATTGCCAAATTGCAAATTGCACTCTAGGGGTCAAAGAAATTTGGCGATTTTCTATATTGTTTTCTCGAAAAGTTGCGAAATATAGTCTCCGGCTTTCGCTGTTGGAAATCTCTGTCGGATTTCAGGTTATCGACTTTCTTGCGTACTATGACTCAACGATTCTTAATTGTTTTCATAATTATAACTATTGTACATTTATATATTATTTATACTTATTTGTTCAATATAATATATTTATTTATTTATTGTTTTCCTTATCGAGAACATAATTTATTTTCTATAAAGAATATATTTGTAACTTAATTTCAATTTTTTTCAAAGTACTACCCATAGTAACATATGTCATGTTTATAAACTTCATAATAGCACTTTAAAGTAGATGCAGTTCCAATTCTATGAATTTATTTTAAAAACGCTGCGTTTTAAATTCATTAGATTATTTACTGGTTTTTATTTGGTAATAAGGTTTAAAAAAACTTAGATGGTGAGAGATTATTGATATTTTAAAAGACTCGATTGATATTTTAAAAGACTCGATCGATATTTTAAAAGATTATGGTTGAGAAAAGCAATTTGTTCTCGTATCTTGGTGTTATGGAGGACCCTTTCGCTCGTATGGGCTTAGTGAATCACCTTCAAAAGTTCAACGATGAATATAAAAGGATTCTAGTTCTTTTCAGTATACGAATTATCGCCCCACTTCTCCCGATGACACCAAGGATCTATCTCTGGTTATCTTCCTGAAAATCCGAGTAACTCAGACCAAAGCATGGATATAATTGATACTACAAAGGACTCAGAACATGTTTCAACCAAAAGGCAAGTAGATAATCTTGACAAATCGGCAAAAGTTAAGACAGGAATCCCGGGTGATGGATTTAAAAAAAAAGAAAAAAAAAGCAATTATCCAAGGTTCCTGAAAAGCCCTTCTTTAAAATTTCCGTAGAGAGCAAATTTGATGCTATCTCGGAAACACCTAGTATAGAAAATACTCAAAAATCGGCTGTTCCTAACGTCTAATTCTATAAGCTCTATTCTGAATCTTCAAATAAACTGGCAGGGGAAAACGTCAAGATCAAATTCAGAAGATGAACACCTCTCCATTACGGCCTTCCTTAACAGAAAAAATATCAGTTATACGTCATCAAGCCCAGAAATGAGAAGCCCTCAAAATAGTATTCAAGGGTTTCTCTGTTATTGCAAATACAGAAGACATTAAATCAGAACTTCAAAATCTTGAATTTATTGTGGCCAATGTTGTACAGCTCAAGAAATGAAGAGCCGAAGCTCCACTTCCGATATTTTTGACGGAGTTGAAAAGAACAATCATGATGGTGGATATTTACAACATAAACAGATTACTTTATTTCACCATACAGGGAGAACACTTCTCCAGAAGAAACCTTACAGTACAATGTTTTAACTGTAACCACTTTTTCAATGTTCAAACACAAATTGTCGCAGACAAACCAGATGCCATAAATGTGTAGATCATCTAAGAGCTGTTTGCCACATCTAAGAAAAATTAACTAATCATAATGCATTAATTGTTTTGATCAAGGCCCTATCGCCTCTTGGAGAAGACGTAAAGTCTTCCCTAAAGTTGATTAAAAAAATGGACAAGCCTTATCGCGATATCGAACCAGTCTACAACTTCAACAGAACCAAAAGATCATAAAACCAAATGTCTCCTTCGCACCTCTTTTCAAGACAGCTCATACTTCCCAACCACTAACTCCTCCTACCACCAAAGTACCTGATTCTTTTGACCTCTTCTTTCTACTTAAATTGCTAAAAGAACTACAGTGTATCATGAATGCTTTTCCCAAACTCTCCGAAACTGTTAATCAAATGCACCAAGTACAAAATCCACTGTACAAATTTGGAATAATGATGATGACACTATACACCAAGGATTCTCTATCAGATTTCATTCCTTTAAATGTCCTGCAAAGACATCCTAATTTCAAACATTTTCAACTTTTTCGCATAGCCTTAAAATTTATCTCACCATAAATTGTGGCTTCTGCACCGCAGGTGTGTCCCAAGAATTGAAATTTCCTCCATCCAATTCATTAGATTTAATTCCTGATATTCTCCTTCTTGTGTGTTGAGAATTTCCAACACAATATTTGATAAAGATGAATTTTGCTTTTGGGACAAAGGGGTTCAGGCATTACTTACTGTTCCGGACTGGATGCTACAGTAGGGATTTCTTTAGAGAATTGAAATTCCAAGGTAAAACATTTAATTGACGCAAGGTTTTACTTTACTCTTATGGCACTCGAAAAGTGATAGACCAATTTGACAGTTCATTTGGCGAAGGTAACAAAGAAAAGTGTCCCCAAAAGCTCTTTTGAGGCATTTTTACAGAACATAAAAAGCGTTTACTAACCCAGTGATCTTCAACCGGTATCTCCTCATCCATAATTTATTCATGCTAGATTCCTTCATTCATCTCGCTTCAGATCAGGGATAAGTACAGTAAATTTTTTGTATGTGCCACTTTTTGGTTCTTCAAAATGTTTCATTTTAAATGTACAAAAAGCAGTTCCTCTAATTCGCAGTTGAAAAAAAAAATTATTAAGAAGATAATTAAAAAATATCTCCTTTTACCTTTTTACTTAAATTGTGCTTCGCGAAATCAAGCTTCGATCAGGGTAGGGTTGTACTTAAGTTAAAAATACCAGCGATATTCTGACTTAAAATTGGAGACAAACAAAAATTCCATAAAGAGAAATAAAATTTCTTGGAAAAAAAAATCTCTTGTTCCCTAAATTGCGATTTTACAAAAACATATTTTGATATGCTATTGGATTACACTGTATAGTTTTAAATATAATCTTTGACGCAAAGAAAAATTGGGAGTACTTCTTTTTACATTTTTAAAGTTAAAGTTTGTCAATTCCAACTGTAGCTACTCATTAAAAAAACTTGATTTAGACCAAATAAGCCTAAGCTCAATCAGTAAGGATTTATGTTTGTATCAATTTGTAATATAACGGTGTCAACGTGTTATATCAATGTGTAATTTTAAATTTAAAATAGCAGAAATTTTTTATATTTAAATTTCCCATTTCAAAATATATTTTATCATTGCTTAAAGGTATTTTACCATTTTTCCATCCCTAATGAAATGCAAAAAAAAAAAAAAAAAAAAAAAAAAAAAAAAAAAATTTACAGCTGAAACAGAGAAGTCCCGAATAATCATCATGCTTTTCAATAGTAACAAGTTGTCACCATATAATATTTTTAAAGAAGGAGAAAAATTTGAATAAAGAGTGTCTTTTCCTAGAAAATTTATGTCAGAATTCCAGAAAATAGCTAAATGAAAGATGAACTGGAACGGTTTTAAAAATAAATTTGTATATAAATAGAAGTATATATTTTTATAGAAGTATGCTCCAGTTTATTACTGGAGGGGTTTTAAAAATATGGGCATTTAACAACCAGGCGTGTTTCATGCTTATATTGAATTTATTATTTATGTAATTGATTCAAGGTAAGGCACTTTTCTTGGAAACAGAATTAATCTAGTTATTGTTCTTCCAAAATGATTTTTCAACTACTCTGACATGTGCATATTCTCCAGATACAATTAGGTTGCTCAATAATTAACGACTTATGTTGGGATACACAGATCTGATAAAAATTTGGCTTGCTAAAAGTTTTCACTCTATTACACTGTAACTGCTTGAGAATTTTTTTTCCAATAAGTTAAGCCTTTCCCCCCTTTTTCCCCGTATTTATTTATTTTTATTTGGTGTGAGCAAGAATGAAGATTCTTACAGTGAAAAGGAGAATATAAAGGTTTAAGCTTCTAAATATCGATTAAAATTCAAGAATTTCTGTTTTTCCTAAGATATTTCTAGTGCCTTAGATCTAAGTCTTAGAAATATATGTCCGTCCGCAGCTAAAAATTATTGATAGATTAATGTAACTTATTATTTACGGTTTTTCAATAATTTGCAGTTGAGAAAACGTTTCTTTGTCTAACGTATTTTTATATTTAAAAAATTCTGATGCTGTATTCTATTATTTTATTGCTTTTTCGATTCTTCTACATATGAAAAGTTTAATATATTTAATTTAAAGTATAATTCTGAATGTGAATTCACTAAATATTTGAATCTCATTGAAAAAAAAAAAAAGTTTATAATTTATCTTATCAAGAAAAAATCTCTCAAAATAGCGCTCCCTTTCCTTTTTATTTATTCATCTGTTAAATAGTTAATAAGGAATTGATGTTCAAGATGTTCAAACTTTTATCTGCATGAAAATGTCCGATACACATGAACAAAACGAAATGCTTAAGTAAATTTTAAAAATACAGTAAAAACGCTTATAGTATATGTTTTCTAGAAAAATAAATCTTACTGTTTGCAACGTCTTGTAGCCTTTTTTGTTAAAATTATATTATTTTAGAGTGAATATCTAAAAGAAGTGTAACAAAAAGGCATAGGGAGTCGGCAAACAATTTCGATTCCTGAGTCGGATTTTTATCCGATTCCTTATTCTGAACTCTTTACCGAAATCTTATGTAGTATGATACTCACTAATGACTTTAGAAGAATTTGTGAAATAAATTCAAGGATTTTTATTGAACTCATATATTTATAAAAACAGTTTTTCATAACAAAATATTTATTACAACTTTAAAAGTGTAGTATTTGCACTCATTTAAAAGTCATTTTTGTATTTTAAATTTTATTACAAAAAATACATAAATCTTATAAAAATAACAGTACCAAATTAACGGTACCAAAGCATTATAGAATAGCTTAAGACAAACAAAAGAAAATTGTGAGTTTTAAGCATAAATATTTACATTTAGTATATTAATTCTTATTTTTTCTCAATATTAGAAAAGCTTCTTTAAGCTCTTCTTTCATGTTAATCAAAAATAGCTTTTGATAAACTTCATTACTGAGAAAAATGTCTCAACACTTATTTGGTAAACTTCTAAATCAGAAATTTCTTTGTTACTGGTTGTATTATTGAAGGATACAACTGAATTGACCCCTTAACATTTAATTTTAATATTAATTCCTATAATTTTGAAAAATAAAAATTATTTTTATAAAAGAGTCAGTAGTCGGATTTTTAAACCGACTCCCGTCTATGATTCCTTCCAAATAATTCAAATCTTAATTCCTTGTTTCCAACTTCCTACTTCTGGTAACAACTTTTGTAAATATATTAATAATATTAATTCATATTAATAAAGCAGGTTTCATTTAACATCTTCAAGAAATATAAATAATATAAAGGACTACTATAATTTAAATAAAATATGTGATTCAGATTTATTTTATATATTCATTAAAAATTATGTAATTTATTCACTCTGCTTCTATTTCACATCCCTTCTCTTATCTTTGCATTTAAATACTCTTTTATTTTTATTTGAAATATATATTATACATAAACAGTAAATTTTTTAAATTATTGTTAGAAGTGTTTTAATTTTTGGTTTGGTCAAATACCCAAACTCGGAAACAGAAACCAAAAGTAATATGTTCGTCAACCGTGGGGCTGTCTCATAGATTATTATGGAGAATGACAGGAAACAGTGAACCGCGATCGGAAATTATAGGGAGCTTGCTCTCTCTGCAGCTGTATACAATCTAGTAAGGTGTCATAATAGGGTGCAAATATAGTGTAAAACGAGCGTAATATATTGTTTTCTAAAATTTTCAAACTACATATTAATATGAATCTGGAACTACATTTTTACATGCATTTGTAACTACAGGTTACATAATATTTATATTTTGAGCCTGTGATTAGGCTTAGCCACACCCCATTGCGGCGTTTTGATATTCGGATGCAATCCGCTTGTTTGAGCAGGTATTAAGGTAGCGTTTTTGATATTATTTTTCTTATTTACAGTCAAAGACCACCATCATTCCTGTTTGTACTATAATTAAAACAAAAAATCATGTGCGCTTTTAATTACTGCTTTGAATTGTTGTTTATATTTTTATTTGTGTATTAACAAAGTGATAGATGTGGATAATTTGGCTGTCATAAACAAATAATTCTTACTTACAAAGTAAGTATGTAAACATGCATTTTCATATTAAGTCAGTAGGTAGAAATCTTATGCTAAAGATTTAAAAACTTTTTTTTTTTGAAAGTGATCATTTTTTGGCTATTATTTATTTTGATGTTAGTTTTACTCATGGTGCAATACATAATTAATCTAAAAAAATAAACAAACTGTAGATTCATTCATATACTTAGGTAGTGAATAGCAATGTTTTCATTGGGCTTTAATTGTTTTAATTTCATCTTTGGTATTTGAAATCATTCATTGATTTTTTTGTTTGTTTTATTTTAAAGATTGCTTTGGATAACTTACCTCTTACAGCAACATAATGGCTTGTTGCATGAGTGATGAAGCCAAAGAACAGAAACGTATTAATCAAGAAATTGAAAAACAATTGAGGAAAGATAAAAGAGATGCTCGTAGAGAACTCAAATTATTGCTTTTAGGTATGTGTGATGTGTCATTTTATATAGTTTATTTGAAATAGATTTGATTTGCTATAGCATTGTGGTGATAAGTTTATAGTTTATAATTGATTTCTGTAATTTCATCTGTTTTGATTATTAGATGATTTTAAAAAAATAAACAAATGGATAATAAATTATTGTAAATCAACTTCCTTATTGTACTGTATAAACAAATGGAAATTTTAAATGTGCAATTTTCTTACTTTTACCTATTATTTGTTATATCACATACTTTGTATTTCATGTTTATTAAACATTTTTTACCTTTTATTAAAAACACTTCAATTAATTTTAGTATATATTTTTTCTAAATGGAATTCTCTTAGTCCTAATCCATTTGTTTCTTCATCAAACAATACTGTATTAATAAAGCATTTTAATTATTGTTCTTTAAAATAAAATTGCAATAAAATATTTATTATATTTTTTATTAATTTGTAGTGTATAATATTAATTAATATAAATGTATCCAATTTACTATGAATTTTTTATGTTCTCTTACAATATATAACATATTTAAAGTAAAAAAATGTTTTGAAAAAAAATATTTATTCTTTGTTATTTACTTGAAAATTTCAGACAAGTATTTATCTAATATATAAAATTCTTAATCAATTAAAGATTGATACTATCCTGTTTCTCCTGATACATAAACAAAAATAATATAATTTTTGCAAATAATTCTTTTAAAAGTGTTGTTTTTAAATACATTGTAATTATAATTTTTTTACATTTTTTTACTTATTTGCTATTATTAAACAGTTTTTCCATTCCCTCCTTAATTTTTTATTATATATGTTTGTAAATATACTTGAATAGCATGTATCTTGAATGCATGAAAGTTTTTTTTTATTTTTGTACATGTAGATTAGATCAGTATGATTTTTGATTTTGTAACAAAAAGAGATGGTAAAACATTGTTGATAAATAGAAATAAAATATCAATACTAAGTCATATTATAGTAATAACTGCTTTTAGATCCTTTTTAAGGCTGAATTTTTTTTATAAATATTTCGTGTATTAATATTCATGTTACATGTTTATTTAACAAACTTTTTGTGTATGTTTACAAATGCTTTCATTGGGCAATTAAGTATCAAATTAAGTATAATGAAACTATCTGAAAGCTTAGATTTTGTCTCCAATTGAATTTGCTGATATTCAGTAATATATATTACATTAAAAATTATTGTGATATTTACAATTGTACTATGTGGATTTATTGACATACATTAAAATGATGAATATGTTGTTTTAGTGCTTTTTAAAGAGCACACTTTATTTTTAAATTTTCTTGATTTTTTTTCAATGATTAAACATTTAAAAATATTATTTATCTAACTGAATAACATTATTTATTTATTTATTTTAAGTTATAAATTCATAAACTATGTGAAATATTTTTAAAATGTCTAAATTTTTATATTTTTTTATGAATAAACAAAAATCTGTTTTCTTTTGTAACTCTCTCAAATAAAAAAACTGCTGTTGTTAAACTTTGTTTTAAAGTATATTGGATGTAATGTGTTAATGTACTTTAAATGTAATGAAAATATTTTTTTTTATAATTGATAAATGATAATAAATATAAGACATAATAATTTTATTGAATTTGGCTTTAAGTTATTGTTATTATTTTGATGCCTATTCCAAAATACATCTATTTGTTTGAGTTTTTAAAAATTTATTTGAAATTAGAAGTCAGATTTTTCATAGCAATATATGATTTGCTTTTATAAAATGTTTGAATATAACTTAGTTTTTTAGTGATTTAAAAGAAAAAAAGAATGTTATATTTTATGCAAATTCTAACAGCCTAATTGCCTCAAATCAGGCACATACCCAGAGATTTTTTTTTTCTTGGGAACGGCTAAATAAAATAAAACTATAACCATTTGAGTAAGTTCATGGGTTGTACTTATCCATTGTGTTGGCAAAAAAGTTATTTAGTTTTTGCAATGCTTTTCAATAGTGAAAAATAAAACAACTTTCTTTTCCTTGTCAATTCCATATAAATAAGAAATATATCTAAAATTGAAATTCCAATTCTATTATTATTGATTAATAATTTTTACATCATACTAATTTGGGTTCTTCATATATAAACATTAAAAGCAAAAACTTCAGCAGAAAAAAAAAAAATTTAATTTCAAAGTTTCTTAAAATTATAAATAAAAATTTAGTCAGGTCAATTAATCAATAATGTCAGGTCACCAGTTACATACATTATTAAATATTCATTGAAATATTATAGTTGACAATGCTAAACTATTTATGCGTTCTTGCGCTACTATGTTTCTTAAATAGGTTTCCAGCCTTTGTAACATTGAAAAAGATTTTTCATTCTTGCGCAATATCACTAGTAGAATGGCAAAAAATTTTAATCGGAAATATATATTAGAATATTTATTCCTGCTACTTTTACCTAATCCTTCTGTAGTGTTTATTCATATTGTAGTTTTGTAAAATATATGAAGCTACAATTTTATTTCACTTTTTAAAATAGAGGTACTAGTTAAAATTTACACAAATCCATCCTAGTAACTTTGCTTCTGTCAATTTAATGTTACTTGGGAAAAAGTGTATGACATTTTTGTAATATAATTTTGTAGTTAATAAATCACCTTTTTAATTAGCTCAACAATTGATCCAAAAATGATATAAATATCATTTTTCAGAAAAAAAATTAAGTTGAATAGCTAATATTTTCTGGAAGATAATTCCATTTTTCTTTTTAAATTTCAACATTGAATTTTTGAGTTGCATCCTAACAGCTGTAAAAAATTTTTTTAATTGAACTGTGGATTCTTTGCGAATAGAACTAATTTGAGCAATAGAGTTATTAAAAAGATTTAATGCAGCCTAAAGTTTGTTATCAAATTTTTATAACAATTTTAAGAAAAAATGTTAATGTAAATGCACACAATTTATCAGATACATGCAGTGACAGTAAACAATTTTTTTGGCTCAAGGCATACAGTAGACAACATATCTCTGTTATTCCAATACATTATTTTGTTCAGGCTGTGAAATGACTTTGTGACCAAACTGGTCATCCTGGATCAAATTGAATTGATTATTGCTGTTTGGTGACTACCGATTTGGCTACATGGTTACGCTACTATAGAATCCTCTAAATTTGAACTCATGTACACATTTTGCTGATGGGTTTGGGGCTCAACTTTTCTTGGTGCACCTGAGTAATTAAAAAAAACAATAATTAAAAATTTTCATTCTTTTTCATTGCAAATATAATGCAGCATAATATTAAGCATTGTAGTACAGTAGAAAATCATTTTCCCATTAATTGGACATTTGTAAATGAATCTGTAAATTCTCTTATGACGATAAATTTAAATACATGAATATAACAGTTTGAAAAAAAAAAGTATAAAATCATCTTTCGTAATTTGATAACTAAATACAGAGAAGGAAAAAAATTAATATAAGAATAAAAATAATTTTATTTCTCAAAAATGATTGTTTTTATTTTGCAAGTTTCGATGAGATTATATCTTATGAAAATGAATGCATAAGAAAGTTTATTAGTTATCAGTTAAATAGATTAAAAATTTAAGCATTTATATCTTTTAATATTTTTATATCCATTTTTTGTAAAATATATTGAATAAATGGATTTTTAAATTTTTTTTTTAAGGATACACATGCAATTGTTAATTTGACTGTTATTTTTTTGTATTACTCCAGGAACTGGAGAATCAGGAAAAAGTACTTTCATTAAACAAATGAGAATTATTCATGGATCTGGTTATTCAGATGAAGATAAAAGAAGTTTCATCAAGCTAGTTTACCAAAATATATTTATGGCTATGCAAAGTATGATCAAAGCAATGGAATTACTCAAAATTGAATATAAAGATCCTTCTAATCATGTAAGTTTATTTCTTTTAATAATATAACATATGCTTCTTCTTTTTTTATTAATGCTTTTTATTATTTTTACATCTTACTTTTTCATATTTTAATAATTTTTTGTTTTATTGGCCTTACAATTTTTTATACTTAAATGTTATTATGTATTAAAAGTATAAATTTGAGTTTCATTAAAATTTTAAAATTAATATATTTAAAAATAGTTTTCAAATTTCATCTCATTATTGATTATTCAGTAATCCCATCCATTTATATGAATTAAATTTTATCTGAATATTTATTCAAGATATTTTAATTTTGCTTTCTAACTTGCATAATTTGTTATTTTACTTCATTTATGGCATTCATTTAAAGCTCATTTATGGCATTTTCATATGAAAATTTCAAAAGCATTATCAATGCATTTATGAGAATTAAATAAATTTCTACAACAGGTATGATATACTAGCAACCCATTTTATCTAATTGAAGGCATGATGTTGCTTCAAATCTTTTTCATTGTGGAAATAGTAATTTTATTTATTAGACAAGTGACTTAACATCTTGACTGATTAGTGTTTCTATATAATATTACTGCACAAGATTTTGTATAATTTATCTCATGAAAATAAGTTTTCTTTCACTTTTAGGATAATGCTGATCTTGTTCGAAGTGTAGACTTTGAAACAGTTACCACATTTGAAATTCAATTTGTTAATGCTATTAGAGCATTATGGAATGACCCTGGAATACAAGAATGTTATGACAGAAGGAGAGAGTATCAATTAACAGATTCTGCCAAATAGTAAGTATTACCCGTGTAATTTCTTTAATTAAAAAGAACTTAATAAAATATTTAAGTGAGCTTGTTCTATATTTAGAACTTTTTGCTCTTGTAATAAAAATACCAAGTGTTATTCATTTTAATATTAATTTGGAATAAACAAAATATTTATTGGGGTAGAAATTTTCTAAAAGTTATCTGAAGAATGTATTGGTTAATATAATTTATTTAAAGTAAAAGTTAATCAAAGGTTGGTTAATATTCATTCAAGCACTTATTTTCAATTACTTTTTTATATAGTTACCTAAGTGATTTGGAAAGGATTGCTAACCCTGAATATTTGCCAACACAACAAGACATTCTACGTGTGAGAGTGCCGACAACTGGAATTATTGAATATCCATTTGATTTGGATTCCATAATATTTAGGTAAGTCTTATAAAATATTATTAATATAATAAATAAGTTTAAAAATTCAATATAAATTGAAAAATTCATGTATATATTTATAAAAATGTGATATATTTTGTATTTATTATCTTTATTTTAGAATGGTTGATGTGGGGGGTCAACGTTCTGAAAGACGGAAGTGGATTCATTGTTTTGAAAATGTTACATCTATAATATTTTTGGTTGCTTTGAGTGAATATGATCAAATTTTGTTTGAATCAGATAATGAGGTAAGAGTATTATCTGATGTGGTTTTAAATAGTTATGAAATTTTTAGTTGTAAAAAAATCATTTTAAATAATAATAAAATCATCTTTCAATTAAAATAAATTTTGATCTATCATATTTTTGTAAAATCTTTTATATATGATTATTAAAATGTGTACTATAAATTTTATTTTTGATACTCAATAATTTTAAGGCAATGAATTTTCATTTCTTTGTAAGCCATTTGTTTGGTCTCAATAATTAAATTATCTATATTAGAATTTCTATAGATACACTTGTTTTTAATATTATATTTTTTAAATTTTTTCTCGGAATTCAAATAATTTTCATTTATGCATTCTTAGTCAATGTGCATTATTTTTATATAGATAAATAAAGAATACTCATATTTATTTCAATTTTACTGAAATTTAATTTTTTACCTAATTTTTTAAATAATGTATCAAATATCTGAATATAAAATTTAAAAAAAATTAATCCTATATAGAGATAAGCAATTGTTTATATCTATCTGCATTTAAAAACATACTGCAACAGAAGATTAATATGTGGTATGTCAAAGAATTCAATTAAATTAGTATGAACCAAAACCACTTTGAATTAATTATACTTGATCTTTTATTTTTTGTGGTTGAAAATTATGCCTGTAGAGTGCAAGTAGGAAATCGCGGTAATATTTAATTATTAATTTAGAGCTGAGCTGCACAGAGTTATTAAGGTATGGTCTACTTATGATCACTGTAATTTAGCTACAAAGAAAGAGAAAAAAAAATAAAATTAAATAATATTTTGATAAAGTAAATAGATAACTTGGTACATGATATTGCAATAATTTTTAATATGTATGTTAGTATTTGGCTTAATTTTTAGTGTAACTAAATGCAAATGAAATTAATAGATGATTAGTTATCAACTTTTTTTTTATTCATGCCCAAAAGAGTTAGTTATCAAACATGTTTATCTTAACAAGTTCATACATCTTAATGTATTATCTAGTGATAACCACATGTTTGTTTCAAATAATTTTAAATGGAATATGTTTTTGGCAATTAATATTGTAGAAAGTTGGACCATGTTCCATATTTCAGTCTTTCACAAATATATGAAATTTTTTTAAAGAAACTGCCCACCATATTTTTAAAATAAAACTAATAAAGCTGAGGTGGCTTGCTAGAAAACCAATAGTGAGCTGTGGTCTGTACATCTCTGATTAAAAAAAAAACACCATTGATGCTCATTACCCTTCTTTTGATGCTATCTGTACTATGATACTTTTTACTCCAAAACCAATTTAAATTGGCTTATCCTCAAAATTATCTTATCTCCTACTTTATTTAAACAAAATATTTGAATAGGTAATACTTGTATGTCTGAATCAGCATTGTGTATTAGAGTACAATTTGGATTCCTGAACAATTTGGATTCAACAAGCAATTTAGTTATTGTCACAAACTCTTGTCTTGGTACAGGCGATTTATAAAGGCTGCAACAATTGCAAATCTACATGATTATTTGTGGATACACGAAGCCTTTGATAAAATTTACCATAATGGCTAAGCTACTGTGATTTATTTTCAACCCAACTTGTAAAAATAATAAATTTCAATTTTGGTTCTTTTAGTTTCCATTCTAAATGTGGAAGTGCCATCTCTTTCTGACCAATCAGTAACAGTGTTCTGCAAGGGTCCTAAAAAGTTGTTCTTGCTGTTCCTATCTTTTTTTAATTTGTTAATAAAATTAGCTATGTTTTTAGTCTGCCATGCATAGCATAGCATGCGTTACATAGCCATAGCCATACAGAACAAATCACTATTACATGCTGTTGCAATTCTACAAGACTGTCTTTTTAAAAAAGTGATTAACCAGATGAAAGATTAAAGTCATTGCATCCAGATCTGCCAATCTAAAACAAATTATGATGTCAATCGTATTTCAAATTATATGATCAAAATTTCAAAACAGTTTCTTAAAAATATTCTAAGATTAGCAATGAGTTAATCCAGTGTTCAGTATACCATCCTGATATAACCAGCTCCCAAAAGAGACTGAAAGCAGCATATGACATCTCTTGTAAGAGATTGATTTCCTTTCCTGTAAGAGATAACCATCCTGTAAGAGCTGTCCTGTCCATAGGGAGCATTAGCAAGAGTTATTTGAGAGCAGATTTTGGATGTAAAGATTCTCTACTGAAGGTTAAATTGGCGAAACTGGTGGTTTTCGGAATTGGAAGGTGGTGTCATTGAACCTCTGCCTTTTACCTTTTCTTTTTGGTTGATGTGATGTGCATCACTTATATCTTACTGACTAGTGAATTCTAGTTACATTTTTTTTATCCCCTTCTTTTAGTAAAATAAATTATATTTTAATCAAAAAAAATATAATAAATATATCCCCTAAATAATCATTTTTTTAGAAATTGAATCATAAATTTTTTTTGTATGTGCATCTTATTCTATTTTTATAGTATCTGTTACAGGTCCCTAAATTGTACCAAATGTTTCTTTAAAAAAATAATAATAAATTTAGGAAAATAATTTTTGAAGTTTTCTTTGATCATTAATTTCTTCTTCTTAATTAATTTAGCTATTTAAAGCAACTTTTTAATTTTATCTTAAAAAGTTAAAAAAATTTTACATACCCACCAACTCTTTAATTAATCAGTCTGCCCTAATTAATGATTTGATGTTCTCAATAAAAATAAGGTTAAAGGGATATTATTCTGTTGAAACTCCATAATCAGTCAATTGCTAGTTACATAAATTTCTGTTGTATATCTCAATAGAGGAGATACTGCTGTAAGATAATAAATTTAATGATTATATTAAACATGGAAGAGATTATTGTCTTTAATAGATGAGAAGCTATGTTGTTACAGTAAGAAAAAATTGCATGCTTCTTTAAACTAACAAAGGAAACATTATATTTTCCCTTGAATTTAATTTGCATTTGTCAGTTAATTGGCTTTCTTTACTGCTGTGAAATGTAATTTTTATGAATGAGTCTCAGATATGGGTATTCAAACTAGCTGTATAGAGAAACGTAAATTATAAATAAATCTCTAATTAACTAGTATATACTTGAACAAATTTTACACAATAAATAAATTCTTTTGTGTAATTTGTCTGTTTAAAAATTGTTATGAAAGTCTGGCTAATTAAGAATGAAAATAATATATAAAGCCTAAAATTTATTATTTCTACAAAATTCTGAGAATTTTCTTGAATTTTGAAATTTTTTTTTTCTTGAATTTTTTTTTTCCTAGGATTTTAGGTTGTCACTTGAAAGTGAATAAAAAATTGCATTAAAAAATTAATTTTAATATCCTAATTCACTCACCTTTGAATTCATGTAAAAAAGAAGTTAGGTGTATTTATATAACAACTATAAGTGTTTATAAAATTTAAATTTTATGTTCTATAAATTTGGATATTTGTTCACTAATTTTATGTTATATTGATATGTTTTATAGAATCGTATGGAAGAAAGTAAAGCTTTGTTCAAAACTATCATCACATATCCATGGTTTCAAAATTCATCTGTTATTCTTTTTCTCAACAAGAAAGATCTTTTAGAAGAAAAAATAATGGTCTCGCATTTGGTGGATTACTTCCCCGAATATGATGGTATGCATAAATTGGGCAACTTTATTTAATTTTTTTAGTTAATTTTTCTTTTCTTTATATTTCACAGACTATAGATAATTTATAAATTTTATCAATTAAGTGCTATAATTATTAATGCACACGTTTTAAAAAATAGAAATGGACATTCATTATTTCACAGTGAAGTACCATGTTGTAATTATATTTGTATTGAAAATCGGCTGAATATTGAATATAATTTTGCACTAAAATAAATAAATTTTTCCATTGTATTTGTATATGCCATCTGCTATTGAAGAAATGATTGCTCATTCTCAAATCATTAATCTGCAAATTTGCTTGAAAAACTTGTTTTAAACAAATTTATATTAATTTTTACATGCTATAACATATATAAATTGTAAATCCTAATTAATATTATTTTTTTTTAGGACCTAAGCAAGATCATATTGCTGCTCGTGAATTCATTCTTAAAATGTATCTTTCTCAAAATCCGGATCCTGATAGAATGGTGTATTCTCATTTTACATGTGCAACAGGCAAGTAGTTAATTGACTTTTCTTTTTCTTTCTTTCTGTTTTTTTTTTATTTGAATGCAATTATTGCCATTTAAATATCTACAATTTTGTTCTAGCTCTGATTTTATTTATTAAAATTTTGATTACTTTTCCAGTTCAGTATTTTTCTGTTTATGTTTCAATATAAATTCTGTTTATATTTATGTGCATGTGCTGATTTTTTTGAATGCATGTAGATACTGAAAATATTCGACTGGTATTTTGTGCTGTAAAAGATACAATTCTCCAGAACAACTTGAAAGAATGTAATCTTGCCTGAGAGATTGGAAAAATTATCAAAATAATGAGCATGTCTAAGTATAAAAGATTTTTATCATCAAGCACATTATTCCCTTCCAAATATAGATGAATTGCTGACAAAAATTTGCAATGCAAGAAGTATTACCCATCATTCATATGGATAGTAGATGTCAATTTCTCTTATAAGTACTATTATGCGCAGTTTTAAGCCAAATTTTGCTTCTACTCACATTTAAAAACTGATTCTTAGAATAGTCATTCCTTCTGTAAAAATAGTTTTCTTATGTAGTAATATTCCTTTGCAATAGTTTTGATTATCACTCATAGATAAATTTTATTTAATATTTCTTTTTATGTGTTTGTTTATCAAGAAAATATTCTTTTATGAAAGTGGTATTCAAAAATTAAAATTAATACAAAATATGAAACATATATAATTTATTAAATATTTAAATAAATTCAAAATGTATTTATTAACTTATAAATTTTTATAGTAAAATATATTATTATTAAATGTATTGTTACTTAAAAATTATTCATATATTATAATTAAAATAAACTGCATAACAATCAACTTTTTTAACTAATTAATTTTTATACTTCTGTAATTTGCTTTTATTATATAAAGTTTTGTTAATTTTCTTAAGTTTAAAAATTCTGCTAGTAAGTTGCAATCATGTAAAACAGTATTAAAAAAATTATTTTAATCATTATTTACTATTCACTTTATTTAAATGTTTATCTTATAGAAATATGTTGTTTTAGATTATATTTAAAATTCAACTGATTTATATTAAACTAAGAAATCAATTCTATTTACTCAAAACAACTTATAAAGTTATTTATTAATAAAGACTTTAAACACAATTTACCATAATTTTAATTTTTAAAAAAATGATTTTTAAGAATGCTTTCTTTTGTTTCTTCTAGATACGGAAAACATTAGATTTGTTTTCGCTGCAGTGAAAGACACCATTCTTCAGCAGAATCTTAAAGAATATAATCTTGTATAAGTGGTAAAACTAGCATTTTTACTATCCTGACTCCTCTTACTGAGTCACTATCAAGCTACCTTTTGGTTAGCTATTTTGATGGTGAACCCTTTTCCCGAAACAAAATCATTTTTGCTACTTGCAAATATATATACTTATATATATATATATATATATTCAAAATCTGTGAAGCAAATTAATGTGCTTAACAGTGGGAGTGAATTTTAGCGTGACACGATGCTATCACTACAACCAACACAGTAACTTTGAAAGTGATTTGATAGCTATGGTGAATTTAACTTTCTCTCGGATGGATGCATTAGTGCAGAAATTACTTTTCTTTTCTCATCTTTATAGAAGACTTTGTAGTCAATAAATAAAACTTTTTGTACATAAAAGGAAAAAAAAGTATTAAAAATTATTACAATACTGTGGAAATTGTATACGTGCCAATGTTATTTACAATGGAGAAGGGACAAATTATTTAAAAAAAATGCTCAGAAATTTTTGTAGTTATTTATGCTTTTCATTGAAAATAGAGATTTTTAACAGATTATGGTTTTCGTCATTGAAGTCGTGTTTATATGATTAAAGTGGAGAGAAAATGTCCTCTCCTGTCTGTATACTTAAGACTGCATGATGTACAAAATATTACTTGGGCAAATGTTTTGTACAGACTGGTTTTTTAAATTATCAGTTTTCATTAAAAAAATTTTTCTTCTGTAGATAACGTTTTTATGCAATTTATATCTGCACGAGGAAATCCCCATGTGGTTTCATTCTAAGTATATTTAGGGACTCCAATTCTGTGATCATTTAGCTCAGCATAGTGTAACAGTTACATAGCAAACTTCTCAGCTAAAAGCATTGTGTTCAGATGGGTCCAAAATTGTAAATGTAGAAATGTCTGTTGCATGATATGTTTCTTTTTAAATATGTTTTTTAATCCATAAATTGTTTTAATGCTGAAATATTTAGATTGGTACATGTATTTCTTAAGTGATGTTACAGTAATAGACTTGAATTGTTACTTATAAGGGTTTTGGGACTGGATTTATTCAAGATGTGTGTAACTATTTCAATGTGCAAATTGTTATTGAGTCGTGAAGAGTTGATTATAAAACTTGACAAATTTAATAAGACACTTTAAAGTAAATGATTGTTGATCTAGTAGCAAGATAAACTTATGTTCTGTATGAAACTAGTCAATTGAACATATCTCTTGATATGGACTTAAAATCAAGTAACTTAACTTGGTTTTTCGACATTATACTGTTGGATCAATTGCTCATGTGTTGAAGAGATTGACTTTCCCAGAAATAGCTTTTAAACCTTAATTAGAGTAGTAAAGAATTGCTTGAGTGACGTTTTGTAAGCCTCTGTGAAGAAAATGAGTGAAAGTATATAGAATGAATGGAGAGATAGCTGAAATGATCTAACCATGAATGAAGTTTATTTTAATCAACTGTCTTAAATATGGTACTTGGTATGCAATAAATTTTTTTGAATTGATGCAAATGCAAGAGTGTTAATTTTTAAAGTTATGTACAATTTTGTATATTACTACTTTTATAGCAGTCCTGTTAAACTGAAATTAAGTTGTGATAAACATAAGACAATACTTTTAATTACAAAGTAAGCTAATAGTTTTTTTTTCTCTCTAAGTGCCACTTAATATTTCTAAAGAAATTTCATTTTTATGACACTTAAAAATAAGATTTAAAAAGTCTGTTCTTTTATGTTGATAAATAAAACCCTCTCGAGTGAATTTGCCATTTTGTGTACAGAAAATTTATTACTTTATTGTGTGAATGTAGCCTTTAAGATGAGGAATTAATTGTAATTCCTTTTTGTATTTAAAAACTGAAAAGTTTTACTGTATAGAATTGTCTTGTACATTTATTCTCATTTTTTTTATTTGCACTTAAGTCGATAATGTAATATACATAATTTTTTCTCCTTTGCATCTTTTGTGTGATTAACTATGTTATTGATTATGTGTGTTATTTGCGAATGCTGATCAGCCTTCTTATATTGTTGGTGCTTTTAAAATATACTACTATTCCTTGCATTTTGCATGCAATGGTAGTGTGAAAATCCTGTTTTAGTGTTACTATATGCTTTGTTATATATAGATATGTATATAAATATATACATCTATATATACTATAGTAAGTGCAGTATTGAGATTTTGTAAGATAAATAAATAAAATATTGCATTTTGTTTCTTATTTTAAGACACCTTATCAGGCATTTGTTTACATGCCACTAAATGTTTGTAAAGTTAAAAATAATTCGAATGGTGTCTTGGCTGCTACTATGCTCAGTAATATTTTATAATAAAATTTGAGGTCATTTCATACTCTATATAAAATGTAGTTAATACTCTTTTTTTTAGCTTTTCCTTTAGAAATTGATAAATAAACATGCATTATTTATAAAAAGAATCTTTTGTTCATCCTTGTATTTAAAATGTAAATATTAATATAAAATTAGTTAAAATTTCAAATAATTATTTTTTTAAAAACATACAAGATCTTAAATTATTTAAAGTTTTCTGTAATGTTTATTGAATTATTCTTTGTTAGTCAGAAAGATAATTTTAAATCAAATTATATTATCTCTATAAAAAAAATTTAATGTATTTTATTATATGTATTTAAAATATTTACTTAAACTTTAAGGAGAGCATAAAATAAATATAATTACCATAAATATTCTATTAATTTAAAAATAAATGCATTTCTGCTCACAGAATTATAGCATCTGAATTTTTTAAATTTTATATAGGTGTAAAATTAAAAAATATATATATATATATGGTAATTTATTATTTGGGGTAAGATATTCATCAATTTTCCTTTGAATATATTTCATATACAATTGTGGGTAATTACTAAATGACTTTCTGTATTGTGTAGTGATCAGTGAAATAAACAGTAGAACTGGGGAATTCTAATATTACTAATAAATGCCTTAAAATTAAATTGTTTTTATTGAGATGTTCAAATAATTATGAACAGATTTTAGACAAATTTATAATTAATGTGTTATATCACATTTAGTTTTATTATATTTACATTTGAAAAGTAACAGAAATTTTATTATAATTTAATTTACAGTGGTGGCCAAAGGTGTTTCATGACTTCTACAATAATTAAAATTTTGTATAGGTTAAAAATGTAATTTGTTAATCATTGATCATACATTAATACAATTTATAAATTTGTAACACAGAGGAAAATTTTTTGTTGGATTATATCACTAGAAAAGAGAAACAGTTATCACTACTATCCGAAATATCACAACATATTGTTAAAATATTTAAAAAAAAAACATCTAAAGTATCCAGTGATGCAAAATTTTTGACTGCCCTGGTGTTAGGAAAACAAGCACAATGTTGTTTACATAAAAATATCTTGTAGATCATTAAAATTTTGATTATCTTTTACTTAAAATATTTTTGTTAAGAGGAATCTAAAAGTATAGTTATTTAAGTCTCAATTTTAAGGATTTGTTTACTGTTATTTGAAAAGTTTCAACCAAAGTTGAGAATTATTGAAGTAGATTTATATATTTTGAAAATAACTGAAAAAAATAAAACGTCTTAATTTTATACTGAAAATTTGTAATACAGTAAATTAATTCCAGTGATTCATGTTTTATTTTTAAAAGTTAGGCTGCATAGGACTGGTGTGGCAAAATGGGTCTAAATTAAGTTATAAAATAAATTTAAAGATATTGAATATTTTATTTTTTTAAATATTCAGCTTTGCTCTGAAAAAATAATATAAAATGCATTTTAAAATATTAAATGAAATTTAACAACAATTAATTAAAATTTTCAATTCACGTATCAAACTTTTATATAATGTAATTTCTACATCAGTTGATTTTTTAACTTGCAATTTTACTACTTTCTAAACTGAAATGAAGTACTGTATTTTTTTTTTAAATAAGTGTTGTTCAGTCGTAATGTTATATTATTTATGTGGGTTTCCTTATTGTTTACTATCCTATTTGTAAACATTTTTATTTTCTGATCATCACTTGAGTTTTTAATAAAGTTTGATGGGCATATTCACATAAATATAATTCACAGAAATAAAATATTTTCTAATAACACATTGTAATGTAAAATTAAATATTTAGAGAAGTATACAGCATTGTCGGACATCATTCAGAATAAATCCTTAAAATTTAAATGAAAGCTTCAGAATTAATACACAGAAAATTAACTAAATAATGTTGACAATATATATAAAATAATTTATAATGAAATATGATAGCTATCTCTTTGGATTCAAAATTATGCATCATGTAAATTATATGAAATAATTAAAATAATAAATATGCAATTAAACAATTTTTATTGAATTATTTTACTTTTGATACTCACATTACTTCATTGAAACCTTCTGCCATATATAATTAAACAAAACTTGCATTTTTCTTTTTATAGAAAGTTAATAAAATAAAGCTGATAATAAATTTAAAATATATTGAAGTACAGTTCATTTTATACTAAAAAATGGTCAGTAAATACAAATACTTTTTTAATCCTTTATAGAATGGAAGTTCAATTACTTTTCCCTTTTAATGTGTGGAAATATTTTAATAATAGTAAACTGTGTCAGATGTAATAAGCAGCATATAAGACTATTATAACTAAGAAAATCCTTGAATAATAATAAAAAATCTATTGAGTCAAATTTGATATTGAGATCATGAGGTTTTAATATCTGAAAAAAGGTTTTTGCCGCTGCGTAAAAAATTGTGTTGCAAATATAATATAATTAAATAGTTTGATTACATGTAAAATAGATAAAATTAAATATTCCTCTGAACTTCATTTTAGGATCTCTGATGTAGTAAGATAAAATCTAGAATAATGCATTAAGCATTAAAGTATAAAAAAGATGGATTCTATTTTTGAAGCTTCAATACAATATCAAGGAATATTTTTAAAAATAGAAATGTTACATGCAACCATACTAAAGGAAAATTACAAAATAAGGCAAAATGAAATGTGATTCATGATCAAATGTTTCTCCATATGAATTCATATTGATATTTTCTAGCTGTCTAAAATTTATATTGAAAAAAATATTTCATTACTTGTCTTGGAGCATAAATATCTAGATTTGTAACATGTTTCAAAAAAAGCCTAGGATTTTTAAAGGGTTAATGAAAAGTACTTTATTATTATTTTAGAAGAAAATTTCTGATAAAATACCAAGCTTAAATTTTAAAATAATAGAAAACTTATATGTTTGCTGAATTTATAGAAACTTAATATAGTAATATAAATAATTGTAAAAAACTAGATAAGCAATATTTGAACTATATAAATCATACTTAAAAAAATATATTTGCGATACAAGTGTCGTTATCTATTGCGTACCATCTTCATAACACTATCTAGTCTAACAAGCTACCATTAATGCATAGTACAATAAAACTTTTGATAGATTTCAAGACAAATTCTTATTTAATTGTACCAGGAACTATTGGATACTTTAAAAAGTTGCAGGTGAATCAAGGTTGATGTTAATTAAATTTATTATGGTTGTTTATGAATTTTTATCTGCAAAAATTTGTATACAGATGCCTGTACAGTTGTCTATGTAGCAAAATTCATGACTAATTTGTTTAACAAAACCTCTCAAAGTAATAAAAATATACAGCACATCAAATTAATAATAAAGGTATTATATATCATAAACTAACATATATCAGTAAACTATCATCCCAATTAATATAGCAGAATTATATTCCTTATGAGAAATAAAAAAAAACTAACTAGGAGAAAAAAAAAAGATATTGTGCCTTATAGGCAAATAAGAAAATTCAATATTCATGAAAAAAGATAAATGTTTCAAAAGTAATAAGTTTTAATATTTAAATAAGCTAAGCTATTCATCAGCATTACAAGAAAATAAATAACTATGAATGAATTATTTTAATTAAGGATGTTTTGGATTGAGATGATAAAAATTAAATTATAAAAACTCATTCAATTTGATTAAATGTATATGTGTTGTACAGTTCGATTAAATATATATGCCAGCATACACTCATTTCTGAAAATAAGGAATTTTAGAGCTATAATGCGATTTACAGTCATCTTTGAAGTGGCATAGATTTTGATTCCTTCTGTAATTTTCTTTCGTTTAAAAAATGTATATAGATATGAAATAAATTGTGTTAATTTAGTTAGAACTTTGACGATTATTTTATAAAAATGAATACAATTAAAACAAGTTATTTTGATTACTATGTTTTAATTTATGTTTTCTTTACAAAGAATATATTTCAGCGTTATTTATTTTTTTTCTTCTAAAATTAAAAATGCTAAGCTCGATCAAATGCCCGGGTATTTACTTGAGTTGTAGGAATTATCAGCTCGGTGAGGTAACCTGTCGCCAATCAATATTTTTTTATGGCATGTTTATCATGATAATCCTTTTGTGGGAATGAGATTTTATGACGTCCAGGAAGATGGGGCAAGAATGAGAATGCAAATCGATATTTCATAAAAATGCCATATAGGATAAATCTACTATATATATAAAGTAAACAACATTGCTTATAATCGGGTATCTTACACTAAATTGGATTATCTAGTAATTTTCGGTGTTTATTCCCACATATTATGCTAGGTAGTATCTTTGATAGTCCTCCCAACACTTTTTGACACTATAATGGTATATACCACTAAAAAAATTGCCAACAAATAGAAGGGCTTTATCCTGAAATATGTGTCCCCTTCATCCTTCTTTTAGCATATTTATTCTTTTATTTCTGTTCCCGAAATTTTACATTAATATTGAGCTTAAAAAATTTTCAATTACTACAAATAATATAATTTTAAATAACTTAATTTTCTTTTTAAAATTGATTATGTTACATTCAAGTAAATCAAAGTTGTTCTCAAATTACTGTCTAGGAAAATTGTTTGTATTATTAACTTTTTTTCATTACAATGTCAGATTTAAAATATGTTAATAAATAGGGTGCCTGTTTTATTTAAGATTTCTGCAGAAAAATAATTTTTCTGGTGTCTAGAAATACAGGAAAATGCTCATAATTACTTTGAAAGTAGCTATTGTATGGAAAAGGCTCAAGGCTTATAAAAAAGTTAGTAAGAGTTAAATTTAGAAGTGCAAATGAAAATCTTGTTTTAAAAAAGAAAAAAACTAAAGAATCCCATTAAGATATTGATAATAATGCAATTAAAGATATACACAGTTCAGATATAATTTTTAGGTACATTAGGTAAAATAATCAATGTATTTGGTATTGTAGCTGCTTGACAAACACTTTTAGTACTAATAGCTTGGATGCATTTGATATTGTATTCATTTAGAAGAAGTTGTAGAAATTGCTATTATTAAAGTAATGTCTTGCATATTGCTAAAATATTAAGTAAAATTTTTAGCATATAATTCTATTTAGTGACATCCTTATTTTATGAAGCATTTATAAATATTCAAAATTCTTGATTATGAGCTGTTGTGATTCTCTTCGTTGATATACATAAAATATATGTATTAATTTCTATTATAAATATGAAAGCATTACTGCTTACCACATACTGCAAAAATATGAAATCAGGCTTAGTATAACATTCTTAGTCTGTCACTTTATGAAGCAAGATAACTATTTTCATTTATAATAACAAGAAAAATAAAACAATTTTAAACTAAACAATTTCATAGGCATACTTTTCATTAGTTGGGAAGTTTATTATTATAGACATATGAACATATTTTCCTGTAATAAATCAGAACTTAATTTTAAGTGCTTATCACAATTATTTTGAAATAAATATAAAGCAATGTGTGAATTAGATGAAAACAAAATATATTACAAAAATTTAAAAAAAAAAAAAAAAAAGAAGCAATTTACAACCAAGAACTGGTTAGTCAAAAACATAACTTTTCTTGATTCATCAAAGTTGCCATTTTAAGCATCTGATTCTAAAAAAGACTATTTTAAAATGCAAGTAGCGTTTTTTCCAAATTTTAGGCAATTAGAATATAATACAATTTTTGAATACCAACCTTCAATGAACTGTTTATAAATAAACAACAATAATTGTGATTTTTAACTACATAATTAAAAGAATAATGAGAATAAAAAAACGCATACCCAAAGAAAAGTATAACTAGAAAAAACAAAAAAATCAAATTTTATTACTGCAAAAATGACAAGGTAATCAGTATGAACATGACTGCATTTGCTGTTTTACAAATGCAATTAATCTACAATGTTAATGTCGAAGCTTCAGCATGGCACAGAATTTACATTTATCCTTCGACTTCGTTTAATTTTTCTAATAATTCCTTTTCCATCTGTAAACGTCTTCGTCTAGTCACTACTTCTTTAAAATGTCGCCTACTTTCTTCATCAATAGGTGGATATAGTTCGTGTCGGGTTTTCACAACCCATTCTTCAAAATATTTTGGTTGATTAAAAACGTAAAACAGTCCAACAGGAAAAGAAATATATAAACCTAATTTAAACACTTCTAATTTCCAGTTACCCATATTTTAATGGATTTGGGAATAGAGTATTTGACAATAAGTCGTATTTTTTTTTTAAATAGAAGAATCTAGTAATATTCCAAGATCTATATAGCGTTCATATCTTACCAATACAGTGATCAAAACAGTACTTCACTCTTCAGAATCTCGTAATGTAATAATACATACTCAAAAATCACCGAGTCCGGAATCAGTCAGAGCAACACAGTTAGATTTGGTCCAACTGTTACTATAATAAAATTTTTTTAAATAAATTTGATTTGACATGTAACTTTTAGAATTTTCTTGCTTTTAGAATTTTTTAGAACTTTTAGAATTTTCTTTTTTTTCTTATTTTTGATCTTGACAGAATTGCTTAGTTATTCTTATGAAAAAATATCTCTGTTATCTTCCACAATTACGCACTAGAACCATAAATTAAAATGCGTATAATAAAATGGCAAAATCTTGTAATTTAGTTCTTTTTAAATATTTTTCATTTAAAATGATAAACTAAATGCCATTATGCTAAATATTATTTACACATCATTGTCTATTGTCAATCCAGGATCAAGAAAGAAAAATTTAACAAATAGGTGGTATAAACTTTTTCTTACATAAATTAAATTTTTCTAAGAAATCAAAATGTTAAATCAGTTACAAGTTTTAAAATTTTCCTTTTTCCTGACTGAATCCTTTTTTAAAGCCTATTCTTATCGCTACAAGTTTAAAAACTTTTTAAATGATTAAGATTATACTTGCCCGACTCGTAGCTCTTTGGCAACGAGCCGGCTGGTAAGCATTAGAACGGAGGTTCAATCCGCAGGCAACATTGTTGTAGACACTGTTTCAAAAAAAGAACAGCCTCGATGCTGTTTGTGATATTCAGCAACTTGCCTTATTCGGACTACATGGTGGCAGTTTTCCGAGTTTTCTCCCATACGATATGCAAATACGGTGTAGTCTTCCTCCCGGAAGGCTGGGCGTTAATTCAGGAAATTGGAGCCAAGTCAGACCTGGTGTTCCATCACAACAAAAGCTGCCCCCCTTTTTCCTTCTTTCATGATACCACACTGGTTCTTGGACTTGGTCTAGATGTTGTCTACCAACTAGGATAAAAAAAATGCCTTTTATTGCTCTGTTTCATGAAAAATATTTATAATTTACTATTTTAATACTAAGTTTAATGTTGTCTCTTTTAAATTTTAATTACAATCCCTTCGTCTAAATTTTTATTTGGAATCTCATACTAACATACAATACTTGTGGACCTTGAGATCATTTCTCAAATTCTCCAGATTCTTCTCTTCCTCAGATTCTCCAGATTTCTCCATTTCTCAGATTCTTCCAAAAAGTATATAAATATATATATATTAATTTTAAATTAATTGTTTAATCTAACTTTGGTGCTTTACTTGAAATCAGAATAATTCTTAATTTTGAAATTTTGTTTCAATATATAACTATTATTTGAAGCAAAATGAAATTCTCTTTCAATAAACAATTATCTTTTCTTAGATAAAATGTCTGAATCTTATATTATACAGCCTTCGTATTTAGTGTCCCAGCATTATATACAAAAATCAAAACAAAAATTTAAATACTGAAAGATTAATTGAAAAAAAAAGTGCTCATTCATATTTCTATTCTTGGAACTAGATTAATCTGTGCATGTTTTGCCTGGGATTAGGTAATTAAATGTAATTTAAAATACTGTATGCTCAATATTTTTCTAAGGCATATCAAAACTGCAAAATGATTATTAGAAAGCAAAGAATTACAGAACACAGCTAATATGTACATATTGTTCAGTAAAAAAAGTAAATGCTCATACGATCGAAAAGTATTTTTTTTTCATGTATTGTTATTTTTTTATGTTTTATAATATGGTAATTTTCTATTGCTGGCTAACTTATGCGTACTTATCAAGAATGAATCGCAAACTGGGGAGCAGCTCTTTGTTCAGCTTTCATCGACATTGTTGTCATTTTTGAACTAGACAGCTCGTGGATTTTTTCTTCTTGAACAGCAGGGTCATAACGCAGTAGTCACAAAACCACACCATCAGCAAAAGTGTTATTACAAGAATTGATTAGAAATTTTATAAAGTTAATTTCTGCAAATGTACGCTTAATCTTAAAAATTTTAAATGCTACTGCTATCTTAAAACCTGATGGTATTTAACAACACTTCCTAAATACTAAAAGATGATAAAGATCATGATACGAAATTTTTCATAATTAAGTCAGGAAAAAGCAAGCTTAACTGACATTTGCATATCAGGGTCAGGATTTTTTTTCTTATAGTGTTTAAATCACACCTTAAAAAAAAAAAAATTTTTTTTAAATAGAAATCTTCCAGTATTTACATCACCAATATTTATAAAGGTATGTTTTTAAAAAAATTGCAGCTGTACTTCATCGAATTTTAATGATTAAAATTTATTGGACGTGATTGTTTTTCCTATATTTAATTAAAATGTCGAATGTGTTAAAATAATTCAAAGAGGTGTTTTTTTTTTTAATTTCTTTGTAATGTTTCTTAAAACTTCGCTTAAACTTCGCTTAAACTTAGCTTTTTCTTAATTTTTAAATTATTTTGTAAAGTTACCAAGTATTTGTTTTGATGTTATTTTAATACCAATGTTTATGTTTCTCCAAAAATAAATGTTTATGGGATTGTCGTAAAATGATTCATATCTTACAAACTTGACTGCTAATTGTATTTAGCAGAATGTCGTTGGAAAGAAAAAGTCACTAAACAGAGAAAAATATGGGTAAAGTAATTACGAAATGCAATCCGCACTCAATTTCTATTTGTAAAAATAAAAAATAAAAAAAACCATTACAATGTTCTTCATCTAGTAATTTGGTTAAAATCCTGGTGTGCCGCTACTTTACATATGTAAACTAAGCTATCTCATAGCCAAAATACACAGGTACTGTTCATTACTTCAAATATGCATAGCTACTTAACATTTTCTAGCATAAATTAATTATATTCGTGTATTTATAATAATAACGTTTAATTTACTGTAAAACTATCCCTTTCTTATAAATAATAATATAAAATTATGGCAAATTACTTTAAAGCATTTTTTTTTATCAACATCACGTATTTTGATTCTGATTTTGGTACTTACGTATTAACGCCACCGCAGCTACAGATTTGACGGTTTTTAAGTGGCGCCAATCTACACTTAAAATTTTTGTGACAAATCATAAACTTTATGAAACACTTTATTTAAAATCAAAACACTTTCAAAATTTAAAACACTTTATTTAAAAACAAAGTAGTCAGTCGGATTTCAGGGGAAATTGGGCCGATATAGAGTTTAACATAGATTTAAAACAATCTCTAATTTGGCGCATTGGCAGCTCTTTATTGGTACATTAGCGCAACTTCTGCTGCGGTGGCGTTAATACGTAAGTACCCTGATTTTAATTAAAAAAATAATTTTTAATAGTAAAACCTTCAAATGAAAATAACCACAGATATTTTTTCATCGCAAAATAGAGGACATTGGGATTTGGCAATTTTTTTGTGGTGCCAAATGAGAAATAAGTTCCCAAAGGTGGTAACCTGAATTTCTTGTACTGTTTGCTATTCACTTCATTTACAATCGTAACCCGTTACTTGGCGGACATTGGCGAAAATAATTTTCAACGTCAAATCTCATAAGCCGCAAAAGCTGCCCGAAGAAAACAAAGCTAACCAATCCCCCATATGCAACTTATTGCTTCAGCGGCATGATACAGAAGCGTTTTTCGATCGCTTGATCACTAGAGATTTAAAATGGGTCCCCTATGATAATCCAAAACGTATAAGACAGTGGCTTTCTCCGAATGAATCTCTACGAAGTACAGCTAAAACAGGTTTACATCCTAAAATGACACTTTTGAGTGTTTGGTGAAGTATTCGCGGGGTCTTTTCTTTTGAAGTGCTGAAACCTTGACAAACTGTGAATACAGACCTTTACTGTGAACAATTGGATCGAGTGAATCAATCTAATTGAAAAGTGCCCAATGATTGTCAACAGAGAAGGTGTTATTCTGCAACAGGATAGTGCAAGACCTCACTGCGCAAGACGAACCCTGTAAAAAATTAATGAATTGGGATGGGAGGTATCGTTTCATCCACCTGATTCGCCCGATATTGCACCATTGGATTTTCATTTATTCAGATCACTACAACATTTTCTAAGGTTCAAAAAGTTTGAACATTCGGATGGTGTCCAAAATACCATCTCCAGATATTTTGCTCAAAACCCAATTGAGGCGGCCTGGTGGCCAAATGGCTAGCACTCTGGCCTTTGGTATCCCAGGCTTCAGGTTCGAATCCTGGTGGTGGCATGGATGTTTGTGAGTGGTTCGGAATCCACGTTAAACTGTAGGTCGCGGTCTGTTTAGCCCAAAGTGTGGACAAGATGACCGTAGAGCGACAAACCAAACCAAACCAAAACCCAATTGATTTTTATCGATCCACCATTGAAAGTTTGCACACTAGAAGGCAAAAGGTTAAAGGGTGATATCATTAAGAGGATGAAGGAGGTTAGGAGGTTTTTAATGAGGGTGATTATATAATTGATTAAAAATAAAAACTTGCTAAAAATTTATCTGTTTGAATTTAAAGTAGAAAAACTAGTTTACTTTCCGGTCCCCCGAATATTAAGCATTTGCATAAAAACTTTTTAATCTATACATAATCATTAAAAAAAATCCACATAAAATTTGCTTGAAACAAAAATGTTAATTTACAGGAATTGGAAGTTCTAAACTCTAGTCCTGCATCCCAATAAAGGTAATTTTGCCTTTTTCAGAGTAAGGGAGTAGTTTGATTTTTTTGTAATTTAATTCTGTTTTTTTTTTTTGTTTTTTTTCAGATGATGCATTTAAAGGTTTGTGAAAAAGCGGAAAGCATAATATCTATACCGAAAGCCCCGATAAAAAAATTTACTATCCGTACGGATGAGGATCCAAAAACAAAAAAAATTTGGAAGCAAGAATTTGACTTGGAATATGAATATTTTTTATCCTCGATGGTATGTCATTTTAATGCTATAGATACTTAAATTTATTTTGTTTTTTTTATAATAATAAATTTATCAAGTTAGGTGAATGGGATGCATATTTTTTGCTGATTCTTGTCAACTCCATACTTATTATAATGCTAAGCGATCCCCTCTTAATGACCGAGTTCTTGGCTAGCATATGAGTATAAGAAGAATTGAATTTCTGTTGGTGGTATACAGGGTGATTATATAGTAATTAAAGTCCCACTTTCAAAATGCTGTAAAAAAAAGGAAACACTTGTCACAATGAATTCAAATGTGTACTGAAGATACTTGAAAAAGGGGGAAACGATGTGGCATAAAAAAAAAAATAAATTCCAAAAAAGTTCCACCGATTTTTCCCATCCAATTTGCTATGACCTTGCCGTGCTGGATGGGCTTTCCACTAACAGTGTCACAACTGTTGAATGACTTGGAAGTCATTTTTTTCCGTCAAACAACCGAAACAATCAAGCACCTTGAACACTATAATTGATTTAATGTGCAACTCATGCTAAATACGTTGTAATTTCTATTCAAAATATCACTGGTAGCAAAATTCACTTTCATCATGCCTCTTACAGCGCCATCTATTAATACACTTTGGAATTTTTTTAATGGAATACTATTTCCCCCTTATTCAAGTATCTTCAGTTCAAATTTGAACTCATTGTGACGAGTGGTTCCTTTTTTTTTTTACAGCATTTTGAAAGTGGGACTTTAATTACAATCACCCTGTAATTTGCTTTAACAAGTAATATGTACAAAAAAAAAAAAAAAAAACTTTTAAAGTCAATTCCTACATTTTTTTCACTATAATGCAAAAAGTTCTTTATAAATAATTTTTTTTCATTTTTTTTTATGTTTATTTGGTACCATCTATTGGTAGATATATGCAACTTAAATCTAAAAAAAAAAAACTAAAATAAATTAATTAAATTTAATTACGGAATTAATATTTGAAAAAACTGTATTAACATCAAGTGTCATCCACTACAAGTTCAAAAAAATGTATTTGAACTTGAGACGATAAATAAAAAGTATTTTATTAACGATTGAAAATTTGAACAAGATATATATAAGGAGAGTGTGAGCTAATAGAAGGAATTGAAAAAAGTTACAATATTCGTAGGAGACTGTGAGTATGAGAATGTAGCATCGGCGAAATTTCTGGTGGGAGTTTCTGGGATATCTCTTACTAGAGTAAATGAAACATATGCAAAATGCCTCCGTCTCAGCACTTGAGGAAAGTTCGTGGGAAAGAATATCAAAACCTATAATCTAAGAAACTTTTTTAGCAATGTTGAAGATGATAAAAATATAAATTTTTATTTTATTTTATTCTGCTAGAGAACGTACAAGGATGCCACGTACTTAATTGAAGAACGCAATGATTTAATTTCGAAGTACGAAGCTGCGCAAGTTAGAAATGTTGAATTGAGAAAAGATATACGAGCTATGGAACGTGAGTTGTATATCATGTTTCAGAGGAACATTCACAATTCAACTGTCATAGACGGCTTACAAGTGAGTAGTCCTTCTGTAATTAGCACGTTTATCTAATGTAGGATGCTATTATTATTTGGTATTAATTCCTACATTTTTTCCTACAAAAAAGTAATATTTATTTTATTATAAAATTAGTGTGTCAATAGCCAAACATTATTTTCTGATATCTCTGTGGTAAACTATTAATTCATCTTCGAGAAAACGACTAGTCTTTTGAGGTTCTCTAAAAGAATCGAAGTGCTGTTTCGAAAAAGTCATACGTTATCGAACGAAGCAAGTGGTAATCAAAAGGAGTAATGTCTGGAGAATATAGAAAGGTGCCAACGGCAATACCATGCTGAATATACCAGTTCTCGTTAGATCACCGAAGTCAAGCATCATTGGGCGCTGTCAGTACTTGGGTGGGCGACCACCTGGGAACACCGCGTGCCGTTGGCATTCACAAATTTGGGACCTGAATGGCCGAGTGTCTAGCGCTCTGGCGCTCGGTGCCACAGGTTTCGGGTTCGAATCCCGTCGGTGCCATGGATGTTTGTAGTGGTTCGGAATCCACTTTAAGCTGTAGATCCCGGTCTCCTATGACTGTAAAAGCGTCACGGAGCCAAAGTCAGACTTCTACCTACGGGTGCTCCATCACAACAGAAGCTGCTTCCTTCCCATGAGTATGTATGGGCTCGTGAGCTTGGCCAGCCAAGTGGGATAAGAAACAAACAACAACAACAACAAACAATATAGAAAGGTAGTGTACGATTTTCCATCAAACATTTCAAAATAGTTTTTTATTTGCTTTGCAATATCAAAAACTATTTGGAAATAGAAAAAAAAGTTTGAAAATTTTTTCGTCTGTGGTCGAAGTGAAGGGTAACAAGTAATTAAAAACCTTTTTTAAAGTCAATTCCTACTTTTTTTCACTATATTGCAAAAAAGTCCTTTACAAATACAGTTGAAATTTTCCTCTTACATCTAGCGCCATCTATTATTAGATACATGCAACTTAAATTTAAAAAAAAATTAATTAACTAATTAAATTTATTTAATGAATTAATATTTGCAAAAATCGTATTAACATCAAGTGTCCTCCACTATAAGTTTATTTGAACTTGAGTGGATGCATAAAAAGTATTTTATTAACGATTGAAAATTTGAACAAGATATATATAGGAAGAGTGTGAGCTAATAGCAGGAATTGAAAAAAAGGATGCGAACAGAGAAAAATATAAATAAAAAAGTTCAGCCTTCGTTGAAACAATGGGAACCATCTTGCATGATGAGTCTGCTTGATTCCAGTGCACACGATACCATCATCTTCATTATCATAATCTTTATGTTTAATAAATGATTATAATTAGTACCTTTAAGAAATATAAATTATAACATTTGAAAGATTAACATAACATTATCAATGGTATTTGAACGAGTAATATAAAAAAAAAAAAAAATTTAAGTCAATTCCTACTATTTTTTTACTATATTGCAGCAAGTCCTTCATAAATAATTTTTATTCATTTTTTTAAGTTTATCTGGCGCCATCTATTGGTAGATATATGCAGCTTAAATCTAAAAAAATACTAAAATTAATTAATTAAATTTAATTAATTAATTAATATTTGAAAAAACGGTATTAACATCAAGTGTCATCCACTACAAGTTTAAAAAAAATGTATTTGAACTTGAGTGGAGGAACAAAAAGTATTTTATGAACGATTGAAAATTTGAACAAGATATAATATATAGAGAGAGTGTGAACTAATAGTAGGAATTGAAACAAGTAATATAAAAAAAATTTTTAAAGTCAATTCCTACTTTTTTTTTCACTATATTGCAGAAAGTTCTTTATAAATAATTTTCATTAATTTTTGTTAAGTTTATCTGGCGCCATCTATTGGTAGATATATGCAACTTAAATCTAAAAAATCTAAAATTAATTAATTAAATTTAATTAATAAATTAATATTTGAAAAAACTGTATTAACATCAAGTGTCATCCACTACAAGTTCAAAAAAATGTATTTGAACTGGAGTGGAGGAATAAAACATATTTTAAATTTGAACAAGATATATATAGGGAGAGTGTGAACTATTAGAAGGAATTGAAAAAAAATAGGGTGCTGAGGCATTAAGTATGTATTTTTGTAAATTTCGTTAAATTTGGTTAGTTAATTCAATAGTTTGCCGTTTTACTCTCAGTTTGTTCAATAGTTTATTTTTATTTTAGGTGATGGATGAACAGATAAAACAGACTCTGGTCTGCGAAGTAGATCTGAAGCATAAAATCAAACTTGCTGGAAATGAGCAAGCTAACTGCGAAGAAATAATATCGACGTTGCAACATGAGATACGCCTTTTAACCAACAAGAACAAAGTTGATGAGAAAATGATTGACACTTTAAGAGTATGATAAAATCTTTGAGTAAACAATACCTTTTTCCATCACATGATGCTATTTTTCTTACCGCATTTCATAACTCTTTACCATATTTTATTAATCAAATACAATATTATAGTAAATATCTTTTACGATATTAAAATCGCGTAACATTTGAATGAATGGTAAAATAATTGTATTTGAAATTAGGTATTTTTAAGTATATTAAGCAGTAGACTGATTTGGAAAGATTTAGATCGGATTATTAAAGGGGCCTAATGCCCGATGGCGCTTGGTGAAACAAGTTTCGGGTCCGAGTCCCAGCTGTGACATGAATGTTTACAGTGGTTCGGAATCCACTTTAAGCCTTAGGTCCCGGTCTAATATAACTTTAGGGCGTTGGGTGTAGGGCTGACAACCCTACCCCGTAATAAGAAAACATCTCCTGTCGCGAAATCTCTCTGGGCCTACAGACAGATTTCGGCAGCATTGACCCACTAAAAAGCTGTTGTGGCAATGATGATGATGATGAGGAGGATTTTTAAAACATGTGTTTCATTATCAAATTTATCATGATAAATGATTGGAGTGCAAGAAGCAATAGGGACTGATGGGTTCAACGGCAAAAAGTTTGAATATTAAAACTATTAGAATTGGGACTAATAAAAAAATATTGCAGATTTATTTATAAGAAAATAAATGATTTTAATAATTATTGTAATAATAAGATTCTTTCATATCCACTGCCCAATGCAGAACTTATTATTGTTTATGTCTTTCTTTGAAGTTACAAGTTAGCTCAAAAGCAAAGATTTATGTAGATGATAATTTAACCATTTATAAAAAGTGGCAATGTAAAAATGAACTCTAAATTAAATTAGCAGTGTGTAAATATACTTCATTGAATTTTGATCATTAATATACTTATTAATTTATGTTAAAATTAAATTTGTAATTCAATTTAAAAAAAAAACATTTTATTCAGCCTCACAGTGAGAGATTGAAAGACATACTCAACACCATAAAGCTCAAAAACCACCAGGAAGCGAAGAAATTCAAAAGAGAACTGCAGGATGTTTCAGAAGAAGCGAGAGAAAAGGACTCTGAACAGAAAGCTCTGCTGCAGGAAAATGCTGAAAAGACGACATGGTTGGAGGGAGAATTTCAATCTATTATGGATAAAAAAGCGGTAAATTTTCACCTAACATTTGTATTTAAAAAAAAAAAAAAATGTAAAGTGCGATAAACGTGATTGATAAGTATTTCGAATCAAAGGAAAATTTCAACCGGGACTCAATGTCGTGTCAACATGCATTTAAAAATATTTTTTTAATATCGTGGTGTGCAATTATTATGAATTTTTAGAATATTTCATGTACTATAGTACCCGACTCGTGTCTCAATGGTAACAAGCGCCGATGGTGAGCGTTAGGCGTGAGGTTCAATCCGCTGACGGCATTTTTGTAGACACTGTTTCAAAAATGTGGAGATTCGATGTCGTTTGTGATATTCAACATATTACCTCGTTAGTCAGACTTCCTGGTGGGAGTTTTCCGGGTTTTCTCCCATACGATACACAAATGCGAGATTCCCGATGTACAAAAACAAATAAATAACAAATAAAAACATTGTCCAAAAGTAGAAAAAAAAATTGTCGGCTTACTATAATCAAGAACAATTATAAAGGAAATAGAAACAACTAAATAATACTTAAAATTTTGTGCTTGTAATACTTGCATTAAATATTAAATAAGGTAATCACATTAAACATTTTTTAAATTACTGAATTATTTCAGTATTCATGAATTTTAAATGAAGAATTTATGGTGAAACTATATAAATATACTTGACACTGAAAAAGTTTATTTTTTTAGAAAAGTATGGAACCTTCGGTAAGGTAATCACATTAAACATTTTTTAAATTACTGAATTATTTCAGTATTCATGAATTTTAAATGAAGAATTTATGGTGAAACTATATAAATATACTTGACACTGAAAAAGTTTATTTTTTTAGAAAAGCATGGAACCTTCGGTAGTTGAAGAAGAGGAAACTGTAAAGTAAGGAAATATTTTTATTAATATCAATAACATAGTAAACATTTAAAATAATTAATAAAAAACATATAATTATTTAAAATTAATAGCTTTTATATAATAATATATAATATATAATAATTATTTAAATTAATATATAATAATGCAAATAATTATTTAAAAAACAAAATATGTTATAGAAAAAGTCCTTTCATCTACCAACAACAACAAAAAATTCGACAAATTCCCGATAAAAAGGGTACCAAAAGCCCTCTATTCCAAAATTCCTAGAAACTGCTGTTGACAGAAAAAACTGTAACTAAAACGACAAAGAAAAAATTTACAATCTTGATCATCTGTTGCAATTATCATAATCAATAACAGTCTAAATTTCTAATAGGAAGATTCTGACATTGAACATGCTGCAGGAAACAAATTGATGTTTTAATTTAATGGTGCAACTCGTCAGTTAGATAAAAATCCAGGAGAAATATGATGCATTAAAATCAAAATTTATTACGAGTTTGTTTTATATAGCTTATACTGGAATAAGATGTACTCATTGTTCCGTAATACTTGCCATATGGACATATTGGAGGAAAAATTAAGCCAAATCTATTAAGTTTGGCTCACGATGGGTAAACTTTGATGCCGAAACGGACTGGAATAACACCAGAGTTTCTATTCGGTGGATACAAACAGTGTTTAGGCTTGATATTACTTAAATGAGAAAAATCTTTGATTTCCGTTCACATCGTTTCTGCTTTATCATATATCAGATATTCTTTTATGATTAATGATGTTTTCCTGTGACATCCAGTATAGGATTAGATCATCCGATGCTGTTTTTGCTAGTAAATCAGCTAGCTCTATGATATATAACCGAGGACCCAAAAAAAAACTGATGGATGACGTTGTGCTTGTATATTTGAAATTAGGCGATTCAGTAATTTTATCACCTGTGTAGAATAAAAACTACTATTTCTGGTTACTTGAAGTACAAAAAGGCTGCCTTTTAATATAATGTAATCATGAACCGAGTTGAAATAAGACGAGAGAAGTAATAAAAGAGCAAGAGTCCCATAAAAGAAGAGGCTAATACAAAAATAATGGATGTAATGTAATGGATGTAATAGTAAATGAAAAAAAAGTGTACAACTTTTTTATGACTGCAAATAGAACGCTTATGAGATGATTTAGGAGCGTCAGAGGCGAGAAGGATCTTATCTTTTCAATGCTGTTCCTTATGATGCCCAAAAAGATTTTTAAATAAGTACACAGATAATTAATTTTGGAACCTAAAATTATTAAGGTAAAAGAGATTTTTAGATGCTGTTCTATTGGTGGAATGCTGGGGTTCAAGAAGAAACAGAAATATTTAGGTTATTCAGAAGTTTTACGAAACATCTTTATGAAAATCGGACGCTTTAGACGTGGAACTGATCGACTGGGAATAAGACACAAAAGAAGAATAGAAGATGGATCAAAAGATTGCTCAAGATGCTTGAAGATGGATCAAAAGATTGCTCAAGATGCTTGAAGATGGATCAAAAGATTGCTCAAGATGCTTGAAGATGGATCAAAAGATAGCTCAAGATGCTTGAAGATGGATCAAAAGATTGCTCAAGATGCTTGAAGATGGATCAAAAGATTGCTCAAGATGCTTGAAGATGGATCAAAGAGATAGAATCTTTCTACAAGTATTAACAGCCTATTGTTTAAAGGAATTTTGCCAGTTTCTTTATGAAAGATCGTTTGGGTATCTTCTTAAGAAAACTGATTGCAAAATGCATTGTATTATAAAGGGTGTTTAATTTTTTTTGTAATTCGATATTACTAGCAGATATGAACTTATCGTTACGGAACAAAACACGAGTTGCGTATCACTGAATTGACTATTTTGATCGAATACCAAGACTTGCATCCCCACGAGTTAGTCACAATCACTTTTATAACATTTAATTTTTCATGACTTTCTTCTTTAAATACAAAAAAATTTTTCTAAAAATGATATGAGCGAAAATAAGGCTTAAAGTACGAATATATTGTTTCCAAGGAAAATGAGTGTTATAAATTTGAAAATTTTGAGGTGAATAAATAAATTAAATTAATTTGAAGGTTAGGAAAAAACTTTATCAAATTTTTTTTACCGTAACAAAAAAAAAAAAAAAAAAATATCATCAACATAAACGAAGCATTCAATATGACATGGAATAGCTTCAAAAATATCCCTCAGGTAAATAGGAATCAGGATGTCACTTGCTGTACTCCACGAATTGAAAACTTTCTTATAAACGCCTAATTTCTCCACTTATCAAAGAATTTCCGTTATTGATGAAGCTTTATAATCACGTCACAATCGTACTAGTGATACTTAGTTGCAGAACTTTGATCCTTGGTAGTATAGTGGTAAGTATCCCCGCCTGTCACGCGGGAGACCGGGGTTCGATTCCCCGCCGGGGAGGACAATAGTTTTCAACGGCCGTACCATGCTGAATATACCGGTTCTCGTTAGATCACCGAAGTTAAGCATCATTGGGCGCGGTCAGTACTTGGGTGGGTGACCACCTGGGAACACTGCGTGCCGTTGGCAAATTTGGGACCTGAATGGCCAAGTGTCTAGCGCTCTGGCGCTCGGTGCCACAGGTTTCGGGTTCGAATCCCGGCGGTGCCATGGATGTTTGTAGTGGTTCGGAATCCACTTTAAGCCGTAGGACCCGGTCTTCTATGACTGTAAGAGCGTCACGGAGCAAAAGTCAGGCTTCTACCTACGGGTGCTCCACCACAACAGAAGCTGCTTCCTTCCCCTTCAATCATGAGTCCATATGGGCTCGTGGGCTTGGCCAGCCAAGTGGGATAAGAAACAACAACAAACAAACAACAACAGAACTTTGAAAATCAGCCCGTCTCTCCAGATGGTAAAAAAAAAAAAAAAAAAAAAAAAAAAAATGTGCACCTAAAAAAAAAAGAAAATTTTTTATTCTTAGCTTCAACGATTTTCCAAAATCAAACGAATGATTTGTTTCAGGTTGAATAGAAAGATGACTTCGTTTCGGTTATTACACAACATGGTAATCAAGTGACAATCAACAGTTGCTGGGTTATTGTTTATTCGAGTTCTTTTTAAATACGATGAAATAGTAATCTAATTAACTTTTGCAATTCATTTTGATTCACAGTAATATAATTAACTATTGCAAGTTTTGTTTTTTTAATTTATCCCATTCTATTTAAAAAAATTTTATTTATCCCCCTCCACATCCTTTGATTTTACTTTTTATTTTGACAAACAATGACAATCAAAATGTGGGACACCGCAGTCAAAACAGGATATCTGTTTTTAATTGGGAACTGAACTTTGTTCTTTCGTCTCTATGCTTATACCTCCTCTTAGTTTATTAAACGTCCCCCAAATGCACCCGAGTGTATTATCGCATCTTCCTTGATAGTTCCAATGCTTCTCAGGCTGCGCTATGGCCTTCTTTGAGAATGAGTGGACCACAAGCAGGGCCGGATTTTCCTATAGGCTAACTAGGCTTCAGCCTAGGGCCTCGAGATCAAGAGGGGCCTACATTCAAATTGTTAGCAAAATTAGAATTACACTATTCTAAGAACCGTAAACACGAAAATGCGAATTATTATGAAATAAATTTATCTGAATTGAATTTGCTTTAATCTTCACTGTATTGAATATATTTAATTTAATTTGATAGAAAATGTGATACTTTTTATTGCATATTTTATTTTCGTAGTTAAAGATTTTTATTAATTGAATTTTGTTTCTTTGTAAGTGATGTGTTTATGTTTGATTAGTTGTTGTTACAAGTACTATATAGGGTGCTGAGAATAAATGTCCAAATAAGTGTTCTCTAAAATTTATTATCCGTACCACATTTTTTATAAAGATTATAACCAATCGCAACATGTTTCATTTAACATATTGATATAAATCACAGTAATGATGTATTATATTATTTATCATGTAATTTACAAACTTAAAAATGGGAGGTGAAAGGGCCTCATAAGTGGAAGAGCCTATGGTCTCTTTTCATCTAAATCCGGCCCTGACCACAAGACCCACCGATGTGCAACAACAGTAAACAACGACATCAATAACAACAATGATAATAATACGTTTAATATTTAATTTTCATACTAAGAAAATCTACTAATATGTCCATTAAAGCAAAATAAAAAAAATGTAGTATTTCTATTGTTGCTGTTGTTGTTTCTTATCCCACTTGGCTCATTGCCAAGCCCACGAGCCCATACGTACTCATGATTGAAGGGGAAGGAAGCAGCTTCTATTGTGATGGAGCACCCATAGGTAGAAGTCTGACTTTGGCTCCGTGACGCTCTTACAGTCATAGGAGACCGGGACCTACGGCTTAAAGTGGATTCCGAACCACTACAAACATCCATGGCACCGGCGGGATTCGAACCCGATACCAGTGACACCGAGCGCCAGACACTCGGCCTTTCAATTCAGGTCCCAAATTTGTGAATGCCAACGGCACGCGGTGTTCCCAGGTGGTCGCCCACCCAAGTACTGACCGCGCCCAATGATGCTTGACTTCGGTGAACTGCTACACTCCTGTTCCCTACAAATCTGCTACTCAATTCACCTTATTTTTTTTTTTTTTTTTTATTTTATTTTATTTTATTTTTTATTTTATTTTATTTTTGTATCTTATTTAACCATGCTGCACTTTGTTTTGTTTATACTTATTTACTTATCTGTTTGCATATTATCACCATTAACTTTTTATATATCATTAGTATTATTCTTATATATTCCAATCACCTGCATGTGATCACCTCTTGCCTATAATTGTAATTGTGTTTTTATCAATAAAGTTTAAATGAAATTATGCACTCATAGTTGGCGACTTGTATCATGTTCCAAGGGTAGTTAACCTACGGGTACCTTGCTGCGTATGTCGGTTCTTAATCCGTTTTCAAGTCATTCCCATTACATCGGTATTATACTCTAGTTATCTTTTTAATATCTGCCACACCACTTCATTTAGTACCTGAGGTTACAAGCCTTTAAGGCATTGGTGCCTCATTCCTCACCCTCCGACTGACTTGACTTCGGTGATCTAACGAGAACAGGTATATTCAGCATGGTATGGCCGTTGGCGAAGTTTAATTTCTATTAGTTTAATAAACAGAATCGGTAGAGAGGATTGTAAATCGGTAATCAAGGTCGGTAATGCCTTTATCTGAACTAATAAAGTATATTGCTTTTTCAGAGAAAAAACAGGCAAAGAAGCGAAAGCCAAACCACCTGCTAAAAAGACCAAAGAAGTAGAAATTGGAGCAAAATTCGCATTGATGAAGGAAGAAACACCTAAATTTATTGCCGATACAGAGCTAATAGAGAACGAAAATGATGTTGTTACCAATCTCATATCTGATTATCTTGAAAAGTAAGCAATTAATTTAATTGAAATCAGATTTATCTTAAAAGCTGAGAGAAAATAATAAGTATTGTCGCCACTCAGTGAATGAGACGTAATTAGGAAACTGGTGGAAATGTGTAATTTTAAATTTATGTATTATGTGTTTATTAATTTGGTTGCAAATTAGGTTCTTGTTTTGTTTGTTTTGTCATTGTATTTACATTTTTTGATCTCAATATTTTTCCCTCTTTGTTTGTCATTCTAGTCTCTTCTTTGTTTGTCATTTCTTTGTTTGCCCCATACAAATTCCTGGTCACTTTGTTTTGGCTGAAGCGGATTTGTCCCCGTCGTTTAATGTCATATTAGGCTTAGCATTTTTGAATCTTCATAAGTTTATTTTAGATTGTGACAAAAAATTGTTGAAAAATGATAAACTTGAATTAAAATGCAATTTCGGGAGAATAAACCATAGCACAGGATTTGTGGTGGGAGAAAATTATTCAAATGAAAGGGCAGGTGACAAACAAAGAGGAAAAAATATTGAGATCAAAAAATGTAAATACAATGACAAAACAAACAAAACAAGAACCTAATTTGCAACCAAATTAATAAACACATAATACATAAATTTAAAATTACACATTTCCCATCAGTTTCCTAATTACGTCTCATTCACTGAGTGGGAGGATGGCAGCGCCACGACAGTATAATGATTGTACCATTCTAAAAACTTGAATTTCTAAAGATCTTAACTACAACTGATGAATTTAACAATTACTATCAAATAATTATATAATGATAATAATAAAGTTTAATAAAAATATTTCATAGAATTTTTAATTCAAAATACTCATGCAAAAATTTGTTTTGAATGCAAAAGGGAAATTCTTTTTCTTTTATATATCGAGAAAAAAATCGTTATATTTCTTATATTTATTGATTAATGTTTCTCTTACAATTACTGTAAAAATACTTTCATTATCATACCAATTTTGTTACACATGGTTCATTTCATTCTTAATTTACCAGAGTAAATGAACCGTATATTTCCCTACATAACCCGATAATTTATTAAAAAAAAAAATTAAAGTACGGGGATAGTTTTGCTATGTACGGATCAGCTAGTCTGTCAAAAAAATGTACATGATTTTCTATTAGCTGGGCTTAAGTAATAAATCGCCAAATATCTCCGATCAAATATCGAGAAATATATACGATTTTATTTCTTTATTTTATATTTCTTAAGTTCATAAAAAAATTTTTTTTAATGAAGTAAGATATTTATTTTATAAAAAAAGTTGTTTAATTTTCGAAATTGTTTATATTATATTACTGGTTTGTTGCAACATCACCAAAGCGAAGTTTGGCGAAATTTGCGCCTGTCTAACAGAAAAGTACTAAAATATACACCAGAAATAATAATAAAAAACTGTAAATAATGAACGTTACAGGAATTATTATTATTATTATTATCATTTCAACCGCAGTTTTGCTAAATTTTTTTGAAGAAAAATACCTTACTCTCTGCTTATACACAGATCTGCTTACATTCAAAAATATACGGTATATACATAGAAAATATTTATAAAAAAAAAAAAAAAAAAAAAGTGTTCACAAAATTGCTTTGCTTTTCATTAATTCTATAGTTACCTAACCGCTAATTTTTGTTTAAATATATTTGAGGCTTAGCTCTTTATTTATTTATTGAATGCATACATATACATAAACTTTCTAAAAAAATAATTAAAAAAAGTATTCAATGTCGATATTTAAAAATAAATCAGGAATCAGTATATTTTTTCAATCTTTTATTTATTTTTTTTTTAAATTTGTCTTGTAGTGTGCAGGTTGGTCAATCAGATTGCAACTGGGTGTAGTTGGATTGAGATATTTGAGGCAAAGGTTTGAAAACTCACAGTTTTATTGACACAACCACACACACATACAATTAGAAACATATCATATTTAACACCTTTAAAGGCATATAAATATAGATTTGTGGAAAGATTCCACTTCTAAGACAAAAACACGATACTCAGCTAACCGCAGGATGCGCGAAATATACTTCCTCTCCGGGCGAGAGTCTGTATGACAACTAACCATTTCTCTTGAACGCCACTGGGGCTGCTGTTGGCAGTGTGTAGGAGGAAGCATGGTTACAGTCACATTTAAAAAAGAAAAAAATGGCACCCCCATTCCCCCAAGATTCAATTTTTTTTTTAATATTCCATATGAAAGAATAATTTTTACTGCAAAATTTACCACAAAAATAATTTATTTATTTCAAATTTGTAGTTTTGTTAGAACCTGAAGTTTTTATTATTATTATTTTTATTTGCAGAGTAATTGAGAGATTTGATGATTTAATTAGCTTATCAATTTCTTTGCACACAATCGAGAGCAGAATTTCTTTTGTCCAAGAATATATTGACCGACTGAATAAGGTTCGATTGAAACAAGTCCCAGAACCTGAAGATGAGACTCTTATAGTTGAAGAATTGGATCAATTGGAAATCATGTAAGTTGATATTAGTATCTGATTAAAATTTACAATAAGTTAGGAATGGAAAATTAACAAGTAATATAAAAATTTTTTTTTTTTTAAGTCAATTCCTATTTTTTTCACTTTATTGCAGAAAGTCCTTTATAAATAAAGTTGAAATTTTCCTCTTACATCTGGCGCCATCTATTAGTAGATACATGGTACAACTTAAATCTGAAAAAAAAATTAAAATTAATTAATTTAATTTAATTAATAAATTAATATTTGAAAAAACTGTATTAACATCAAGTGTCATCCACTACAAGTTGTATGTATGTATTTGAACTTGATTGGATGCATAAAAAGTATTTTATTAACGATTGAAAATTTGAACAAGATATATATACAGGGAGAGTGCGAATTAATAGTAGGAATTGAAAAAAATATTTAAATCTTAAGTGGATGACACTAAATGGACTAAATATGGATGGTTGATATTTGATATTCTGCTTACGATGCATATAAACTGCATTGCAATATTGAAGGATGGGTTCATTTATACAAAAAAAGCATCAGTCTGTTCATATTTATAGTACCGGTTCTCGTTAGATCACCGAAGTCAAGCATCATTGGGCGCGGTCAGACCACCTGGGAATACTGCTTGCCGTTGGCAAATTTGGGACCTGAATGGCCGAGTGCCTAGCGCTCTGGCGCTCGGTGCCACAGGTTTCGGGTTCGAATCTCGGCGGTGCCATGGATGTTTGTAGTGGTTCGGAATCCACTTTAAGCCGTAGGTCCCGGTCTCCTATGACTGTAAGAGCGTCCCGGAGCAAAAGCCAGGCTTCTACCTACGGGTGCTCCATCACAACAGAAGCTGCTACCTTCCCCTTCAATCATGAGCACGTATGGGCTCGTGGGCTTGGCCAGCCAAGTGGGATAAGAAACAACAAACAACAACAACTATTTATAGTTTGTAAAGCACGTTTTATAATTTTCTTTGTTAGAAATCAAAAAGTAAAAAAGACTATCTTAGTAATAACTATTTCGTTTAAAAATATATTTGCTATTATTCTTTGAATTACAAAATAAGTTGAGAATAATTTACTCGCATGATGAGGCTACTTATGACGATGATTCATTTTAATGAATGAAGCTGAAGGCCATATCACATGGCCCACGCTATTATTTTCATAATAAATTCATATATTGTGTAGGAATTAGTGTACATTTTGTTCCGGGTATCACATTAATTTATGGAGCAAGAAACAAAATAAGCCCAAAATAATTTAATAAAATTATGTGTCTTTCAAATCATCATTGATGTTGAAAGTGTTCATTTTTTAGAAATAATTCTAAACAATATAGTAGATATTATTTAATAGGAGTTTGATTTAATTGATTTCTAGCATGATTTAATCGATTAACACGCCATTTTTAGCGATAAATATAGACGACGATAGACGACGATATAACGACGATATTATTTTAACGATAAATATAGCGATAAATATAGTAAGATTTCAATTCGAAAATGGAAAAGTTATTCAGCAAAGATACTTTATCTTAGAAGAGCTTCTCATTGCTGCTTTCAAGGTATTCCAAAAATTATTATTAATCTTGCAACAACAAAAATGGTATTTTAGGTATTTGAGATAAAATATTTGTTGCTTCGTAAGTATTATTATTATTATTATTATTTTTTTTTTTGTAATTTTCTTTATGTATAAAATAAACATGTGGCAAGTAAGGACTTTTAAGAAAACTTTTAGATACGCATGTCAAGCGGTAATTTTGACATCCCAAAGTCCATCACTTAATATAAAATTATCATTGAAATATTATATTTCTTATATTAATGAAAATGGGGCCTGAATGGCCGAGTGGCCAGCGCTCTGGTGCTCGGTACCACAGGTTTCAGGATCGCGTCCCGGCGGTGCCATGGATGTTTGTAGTGGTTCGGAATCCACTTTAAACCGCAAGTCCTGGTCTAATAGGATCGTAGAGCATTGTTACTCTACGTTCGTGGCTTATTTTCAAGTTACACGCGCCCTCTGGGTAATGCAAAGTGAGTAACGTCTGTGCAGCTCTTGTCTTAAGGCATCCAAGACCAAGCTGTCTAAGTGTTTGCCAGCTGCATTAGAAAGAAAAAAAAAAGATTAATGATAATTGTTTTTTTAATTTGAAAAAGAAACTTTTCTTATTTAATTGTGTCGACATATTTCTTTTACATTCCATTTTTATAGATTTGAAACCCAAAGGAAAGAAGGCGATTTTCTTAAAGTTCTTCTGGATTATTTTGTAAAAAGAGGGAAAGACGATTTCTTAATCAACACCGTCTTTTTAAATAATAGTAAAGAGCAACTTTTGGAATGTCTTCAGATAAAAATTCTAGATTCTTTACCGGAAAAAAGTTAAACTAATATGTATCGATCTAATAATATTTAAATAAAATGTTTTCTAAAACTTTTTGGAGATATATATTTGTAGTTTCGCTTAAAAACCTACATAATATTCTATTTTATGAGTAAAAACATTATATATTTTCCAACTTATCTATAGGGTTTCATTATTGTATTTTTCTGCCGGCCTGTTAATAAAATAGTTCTATGTCCTTAAAGTTAATTCTTGTGAAAAAGTTGTAGTTGAAATGAATGATGACATGATAAAATACACCTAAGAAGCAGTTGTTTTTAAAGATCATAGAAAAAAGATTAATATTTCATGATTACTTAGAGACAAAAATAATATTTTAGATAAATTTTAATAAGATTCAAAAATAGCTTTTCAAAAGAAAACTTAATTAAAGATAAATCACAAAATTTTTGGGATTTACCTAAATAATTTAGATAAATCCCAAAAACTTTCCATCAAACAAAGCATATAAATACCTTTCTCTTCTGGTTCAATTTTCAGATTAAAATCAGTACAACACTAAAAAAAACTTGTCAATTGCTTTTAATTACTCGACTGGACCTAAATATTTTGTAAAAATTCTTTCAATATGTTGTAATCTTTAAACATACACAAATTTTTTGTCAACATCATTAGTTTTAAAATTGTATGAGAATCTGTTTTTTTATTTCATCTTATTCCAGCCTCCGATCTCTTGGTCGTAAGTCGACGAGCAGCCCAATACAGACAAGAACGACAGAAATAATCATTAAAGGCATTGACAGTAACACAAAAAGGGATACAGTAATAAAAAAAAAAAAAAAAAAAAAGTTATTAAAAATCAAAAGTACAGCATGAAAAAATACAACAAGGTACAAACAAAGTGACATCAAATAGACAGCAGTCGTAGCAAATAAATACAAAAACATCTTCATTTGTCTTCAGCAGATGGCGCCATCATTTAGTTCTTTGGTACAAATCAAAAAGCCAACCGAAGTCAGGAAAAGCTTTTTTCCCCTCCATCTTTTTTCTTTATTAAGATGTTGATAAAATATATTAGCAATAATAAATGAGTTGTAGCATTTAAAATTTAAAGATTGACCAGAGCTATTATTATTAAAAAAATCTTTAAAAGGTTAATATAAGAAAATATTTTATTAAAATTAAAAATTTGAAATAAAAGTTAAAAGATTTAAATAAAAATAACTAAGCAAGATTAAGAAAAGTTAAAAGCAATTTAGCCAGTAAAAGCTATTGAAATAAGCTATTGAGTTTGAAATTTCAAAATGTAAGCAAATAATGCGAAATTTTTTTTAAATGCATTTAAAATAATTAAAAGATTTAATTAAAACTATTAACAATTAAAATTTAAAAGTCAGATAGCCATGTTCTAGATCAAGGTGCACATCATAGCAAGTTAACATTTAAGTGCCAAAGATTGTAGCTCAGATTTGCTTGAATTGATTGACGTAGCTAGAAACTAGCTACCACAGCGGTAGGATCAACCGTCGCGGAATAAGATGATACGCATGATAAGGACATATTTTGAGAAATAATGTACAAAAAGGACTAGGACAAAAGGACATCCCCTCCCACCACCACCACCAATGAAAAGGCCTATAGGTCCAGGGGCGGGCTTTCTAATAAAATCCTGTGAATAACGAGTTAAAGGACGAGTGGTCTATAGACATAAGAATGGATCCAGGTGATATCAAACATAATCGGGGTAAAAGACAGACAATGAGAAAGAATGGTTGGAGAATTGACTGAAAAGCAGAAAACGGAAGTCGAGTAGCAAAGAAGGAGTGAGTGTGAGCTGTCCCTCTCGTAATGGATTGCTGGAAAGCCCAGAAGAGGAAAGATGTCCTGTTGCGATCCCCTGCATGGGCTCCGAGTGTCAAGGACCTGGCCAAGAGATTTCCTGCCTGCCTGCATCGGTAATGCGAACACTCAAGGAGAAAGCCCATTTTGCGGTTTGCCCCGGCTACTATGATTTGTACAGTAATACAGGACTACATTCGTCATGATGCGCCTATGCTTCAATATCCTGTTGGCCTTTCCTTTACAATGACATTAAACAAAACTCAAGAACAAACAATAAACATTAGTGGAATACATCTTCGAACGTGTTTTTCGTGTGGACATGAGAGTATGAAATAATGTATAAAACTATTGATTCACAAAAATTTATAATAATAATAATACAAGTATCTAACAATCCACACACACACACATACTATATATGCAGAGAAATATAGATATAAATGGTCAGCGAAGCCGACGAGTACTATTAGTAATTTACAAAATTGCATTCTCTAACAATTAATGAGATTTTGCATTCGATAAAAAGTAAATCTACGATTAAAATAAGTACATTATATTCAAGCCTGGGAATTTTTCAGGTAACATATTTTATCTAATAAATCCCATTCCTTGTTACTAAGGTAAAATTTAAACGCATATTCAAGTAATAGATAATTTAAAAAATAATCTACTATTATTTGACTAACTTTAATTAACAAGCAGTTCAAGAAATTCCCTCCAACAAAATGTGCTACAGTTGAGAATATTTTCTTATTCCCACAGTAATCTGTGAAATGCAAATAATAATAATTAATGTACAAAATAATATCTAAACAATGAATCCCTTTTTTTAAACAGATGAGCATATTAAATGTCCAAATTTGTCTGTCAGACTTTGTCAGGAATAAGGAAACATTTAAATATGTAATCAATTAATATTAGATAATTTAAAAATTAATATACAATTAGTCGATTAAATTTACTAACTTTGTTTGCACTTTATGCCTAATTAATTACGTTTCTGTGCAGAAAATTTTCTTGAAATTGAAACACAACCTACTAAATTAAAAAGCAATTGATTATTATAATGCTAAATATACAACAATGGAGCTAATAAAATAAAATAAGAAAATATTTAAATACAATATGAATCAGCCTTTTCCAAAATCTATAGTAATGTAATAAAAAGCAACAAAAATTTATTTTCACAGAAAACTGTAAAAAGATTATTAACTAAATGCTAATTAGATAATAAACGATATAAAAATAAACGATTTCGAAAAAATCGTAGTAGCAAACAATTTAGACCGCAGCAATTAAATGACAGGTTAACTCCTACTGTGACAGTATGACGTTCTTGTCGTAAAATTCTCCCCTACACATTTTAGGGAAAATTCGCTTTCGCTATAGATCGCCTGCGCCATCTGGTGGCCCAGAATTTTTAATAATTGATTAATTCCTGCTTGTAATGGCCTCAGTGTTCATCTCAAAGTAAGGTTGCTTTGTTGTGTTTGTTTCCTAGATAAAAAATTTTAGTTTCTTCTCCCTGTTAAAAAAAATGCATTTGCGTCACACACAATTTATTGCTCGGACTGTTCTTGTTAAAAACGGTAACGTCGATGGAGCAGTTAGCGTCTTGAATAGAATTTTAAGTAATGAAGGTGTTTTTACTCATTATCGGCGACGTATGTATTATGAGAAACCTTGGCAAACAAGACGCCGTGTGAACATAGAAATTTGCAAAGCAATCTACAGTGAAGACATGACTAATAAGATATCTTTTACGATGAGAAAGAATAGAGAGGAAGCATGGCCTGGCTGTTGATTAATGTTAGTGGAAACATGAATCCGGCAAATGATGTTAGTAGAGGATCATCGATTCTTAACTCGCCTTTTACTGTATTTATCATTGGACTTATTCAACATTGTTAGAGAATCATATTTTTGCAATTAAGTTGAAATGTTAACTGAAATGAAGTTGAAATGTTAATGAATTTTTAACTCACTTTTTCTTCTATTATAAATATACTTCCAACATCTTTATTTTATGTCATATATATTAAAAATTTTAAAGTTTAAAAAATAAATCAATAAAATATCTTCACAGTTATGCTTGTTATTAAAGTAAGAATTTTAAAATATGAGGTTGATATGTTAATAATATATTAAACTGCTTGACGGATTACTAACATCAATAAATGTTGAGAATCTTATCTGAAATACATTTCAGTGATTGCTACAAGTTGGTTTATTCATTTTTGAAGAAAACTTATGCTGATTTAAATTATTTTCGAGTATCTATGAAAGAGTATAGATCTATACATAAAAATCTATTTTGAAGAATAAGTGCAGTATTATCTATTATGTTTGCCAATCCTTATGTAATTTTTTGATATGACATTTTAAATTTGCAAGTGAATGTAAACAATAAAAATTTTATGTAAGTTGTTATTAGGAATTCAAATTAAATATAAAAGGATATTTATAAAGTAAATAGGACTAATAAATGGCATTTTTTTCACACTGCACGATAAACTAATCAAATTCATAATAATTAACTTAATTCATATTAAGCCATTAATTAAATATGATTTTAAATAATTTAGGTGTATGAAGAGATTAATAAACTATTTAAATTGGTAACTTTTATAAACAGGATAATTTTGGCAAACTAAATTTTTAATATTTTAAAAAGACCATTTTTCAGTTTTTTTTCTCTTGGTGAAACTCGAGAAAGGAAAGGAATAATTTAGCATCAATGTGTAGTCTTGCTTAAAGAAATTATTCAACATCATTATCTATTCTGCAAAATTAATAGTTTACAGTACTGCAATACTGATAAATAATTTGTATAACAACTCTTAATGAAGAAGGTTGAACTTTTAATCCATTATAGAACATGATTATATGAGATCTGCATGCATACTTGCACAAGTTTGAAATATTATTCAGAAAGAAAATGTTTATACGACCATTCAATCATTAATATACACAGATGTTATCATAAGTGATCAATCACTTGTGGTTAATAAGTATAAGTGGCTAATTTTTTATTTCTTGATTTATTACATTGCTATTTAATATTTTCTGAAATTATATATATATTTTTTAAGTATGAATGCATTACAACTGATAAATTATTTTTCACTTAATGTTATTCAATTCCCTTTTTTTTTTCATTATATTTTTAAATTGATATTTATTTTAATGTCCAAACAAAACATTCTACGTCTTTCTTTACTCTTGAATATGCATTATTATTATGAGGAATTGATAAATTTGAGGATTGTAATTAAAGTCTCATAGATTCATCTCGTACATAAAAAAAATTACTCTATACAAATATTTCATTATTGGAAAGGATTAAAAAGAATCAATATTGAAGAAATTTTTTCTTGGCATTGGTTTATATTTTAATAGTTAATTATGAATAGAATTGAGTATAACTATTTTTTAGAAAAAAATATGTATAAAAGAATACTAAGATATTTATAAAAAAATTATCAAAATTCAGAATTACACTAAACATTATATATTTGTTAAGATTTAAAAAACAATAAAGTCTAGTACAACTTTAATATTAAAAAAGAAAAGAATCTTGCCTGAAAATTCATTTGGGCGGTAATTTTAAAAATATAATACAATGGCTACTTCTAAATTTGAATTATAATGGAAATTACTTTTCTCATGATCAATAATTTATGGTGTAATAATTCTTAGTGAAGAAGGCTGAACTTTTAATCTATTATAGAACATAGTATGGGATCTGCATACATACTTGCACAAGTTTGAAATGTTATTCACAAAGAAAATGTTTATATGACTGTTCAATCATTAATACACACTGAGGTTATCATGAGTCGTCAATCACTGGCATGTGGTTAATATTTAATTTGTTACATGGTTATTTAATATTTTCACAAATTCTATTTCTATTTAATTTAAAATAGGGATTTTTTTAATAACTATAAATACATTACAACTTATAAATTATTTTTCACCTGATGCATTCAATATTCTTTTTTTTTTCATCATATTTTTAAATTGATATTTATTTTAATGACCAAACAAAACATTCTATGTCTTTCTTTACTCTTGAATATACATTATTATTACTAGTTGATAAATGTTAATGAGAGGGGAAAAAATACTTCTATATATAAATTGTCAAAATAGAATGTAATATTAATAACTATCATTAAATAATGCTGAAAGATCCCTTGTTCTTAATTTTGTATGCAAAAGTAATGTAATGTGTGTATATATCTAGATAGAAAAATAAAATAAAAACTTTACCCAGTGTTACTTAAGGGCTACTTGTACTATAACAATTTTTTAAGAAATCAAATAACAGAAATTTTACAATGTTTTAAAAATAAATTTTTCATTCATGTTTTAATATCTGAATATCATGTTTTATTCAAAAAAAAAAAAAATATATTTAGGTTTTCATTAACTTTTGATTGATTAAACTAGATATTCAATGAACACAACCTTTTTGATTTTACATACAGTGGCTCTCAAATTTATACTTACACTTATGTATATCAATAAAATACTGCATTATCTATTAATAAAAATTAATATTTAAGTATGAGATTTTTTTAATTATATCTATAACTTTTTACCTTAAGAATGAAGAAAAATGTTCAGTAATATTGTAGAAATTTTTTAGAACACTCAAATGTGGATTTTCATAATTTTTTTAAAACTATAAATTTATGATCATGTTGAGTTAACTTTTTCGATCGAGCATTTCTTGCCTTGTTTTGATTTGATTTTTTTCTTTATAGCATTTTATCACATGCTACACCAAAGAATAATATAAATTTTCTAATTTAGCAGTATTCTTATTTACTGCTACTATGAATAAAAATAAACAATTTGAGATAGCTGTTTCCTTACAACTACGAGCTATTTTAAATAATAAATAGAATATAACGAAGCAAATAAAGATTGAAGTCAAACAAGTTTTTAAAAGTGACCAAAATGCAAAAATAATAATTAAAAAAAAGCTTCAGATCATAATTTCGATGAAACTTCAGCAATATATTCATCTCGCATTTTTATTTTTACAGAAAAATGAGATTTTTTTAAAAATTGTTTAATTTTATTGAGAATCACATGAAAAAATATTAGACTTCTTAATAATACTTAATTCCAGACTAGATTTTAAAAATGTATAAACACTTTTTTGGGGCCACTGTGTTCAATAATATTCACGTCACAAAATTCAAGAGTGTTTTAATTAGAGAAATAATGCTAAAAACAGCTTTTATAAACATGTAATAATTTGTGGTTAGAAAATACAACAAATATGTTTAAAATTGATAATTTCATATACTAATTTGAATTTACATTATAGTATTCCACTGAATTCAGGAATATTTAATATCCAATGCATTTGTACATGAAAACTGTATGTCACTAATTATCATAACTATTAACAAATTTTTACTCTAGCATAATAAAGAAATTTGTTTAATTGAAAACTTATAGATGAAGAAAGAAATATTTTTCCTAGATTATTAGCAGAATATTTTATTTAAATAACTACAATTTTGTGAAGACATATTAATTTTCTCTAATTTCTACTAGTAAAATCAATTTATGTTTTTAAAAATTTCAATTATTTACATATTTAAAATAAAGCAGTTGTGACAAAAAGGGAAATTAATTCAATTTGAAAAAGATAAATATGTGTATAACTGAAATTACATAAGGTTGTCAAAGCTAAAAACTAACAATAAAAAAGTTATGTCATTTAAATATTTTCCAATTATTAAATGTGTGAAGTGGAATCTTCAGAACTGCATAAATTAAAATTACAATACATTACTAAGAGCAGGTATCCTGGAGAAAACCTCTGATCTCATTATATTGCATTTTATTTACATGGGAAAATATCAAGAACATAAACTTCCAACATCCAGTAGAAGATTTGGAAAATTTATATCAGATAGTTATTGCAATTGTCACTCTAATAATGCTAGTATACAAATCAAGTAAAGTTGAATATCCACTGGATATTTGAAGATGTATTGATGCCCTGCAAAACCTGGTTGTGTCATAAAAATCTACCTTTTATTGATAGTTTTACAATACAACAGCTTCCTGTATTATAAAAACATTGTTTTAATATGTAACAAAAGCTTTGTAGACATTACACATATTTCGGTAAATTTTTTTATTGGTAGTTTTTGTGTCAAACATCTTGCATGTTATAATTATTCGAATTAAAACTAAATACGATATTAATTACAGTTTATGAATAGGATTAATAAAAGAGTACAGCAGCAATATCTTCTATATCTTTATTATTAATTGACTTAAGTTAATAAATGAATATTAAAACAAAGCAAATAAGGCTTATTAATAACAGAAACACAAGCTTTATGGAAATACATTTCTCCAGTTAGATGTTAGTAAAAGCTCACTGTTAAATAATATAAACAAATATAAATTTTAACACATTTTTATAATTGTGTAACATTTTAAAACAAAATGAGAATTCGATAAATTTTCAGTGGCTTTATTAAAAACTTTCTGTACAATTTCAGCATCACATTTCTTTACATCTGTTAAATTATAATGGAAGTACTTATATTGAATTTCTTTCATATTTATTATACAATAAATAGCCTTCTTCTACAGTAAAAGCAGTCTAAGGGCCATAATATTAAAATTTTTTTTATATGTATATATCTAAGTAATTTTCAGATATACAGTTTAGCATGACTAACTATGGTAAAACAGAATTCATTTCCTTTAAATTTATTCTATCGGAATAGTCAATACAAAAAAAAATATGGAAGAACATAACACTTTGAAAAATATAACATTTACGATAATATGGTAAAATTATAACATTTAGTTATGAACAAAATTTTTTTTATGTTTTGATTACAAAATAAATTGAATGATAATGAAAATGTACAACATAAAACATGTTTTAGTTAAAACATTTTCTTTTATATGTAATTATATTAAATATCAATAATGTTTTTTCTTTCACTTCTTCTGTATGATCAGTAATATAACTAAGTGTTTTTAATAACAAGTGGAAATTTAAAATTGAATATATTTATAAAATTTCCCAACAACTATAAATAGCCTTTTTTCAAAAATTATTCTAAAAACAGAAATACAACTTTTTCAGTTTTGTATACATAAAACCCTCAAATGTGTAAGTGTGTGGTATACTTTTTAGATTTATAATTTTAAATGTAAATTTCTGTGTAAAGAACTGTAATACAGGTCCATCATTATTTTAATGGATAACCCATCCTTTAACATAATATTTTGCAACAAATTCTTAATTTATGTCTCAAAACAGTAGTTCATTAAATAGATTGAATATAAAACCTTTCACCAAATGTAATATTGAGATTTCTAGCTTTTCATTTTTATTTAAAGTATTTGTTAACCCACTATCACAAATGATTTCATAATAATCTTATGCATATATATAAACATTTGTCAGTGATATCACAATATATTATTTCTTTCATAAAAATGAGAAATTGTATAACTAAACAGAGTTTAATCAATATCTATCACATTAATTAATTAAAAAGTTTATGTAACCCCAAAAGTTTCTAACTATTTACAACATATAATATTAAAATAATTACACAAGTTTATTCATTAAAGTGAAAGGATGTGGTGGAATGGATAATGCAAAACATATTTAATTTTCTCATATTTGAGGTATATGATACATTTTGAAGAGATTAATTGAGAAAATTGCATAAACCAATACCATAAAACTTCATATAAGAATAAAAAAGCTTTATATGGTATTCTATACAAAAGATGCCAATGGCTGATTTGTTTTTTTTCATAAAAGTATAGTTTTTAACAGGTTGCAAGAATTTTTAATGTACATTTCAGAATCTATGATAAGTAAGAAAAGTTTGAACTCTCCCCCCTGAGGGAGATGGAATTTAGAAAACAACTCAAAAATGGGATAATATGATGTTCTAAAAAAATATCAGAAGTCAGAAATTACAGACAAGATAAATATTTCAAAGAGTTAATAATTTATATAAAAAAAATAAATATTAAAATACCAAATTGTACTTTTTTTTTTTTAACACAGATTTGATTTGTAAACTAAATATAAATATATCTAATTATAATTCATTGGAGTATTTTTTTTTTAAAGAAGTATGTCCTGAAATGTCTACAAAACTAAACCTTCTTTAAGTCTTCATATATTTCTCATCAAAAGCATACAACAAAATGAGTTCATAAAACGAACTCTTCGAACAAAGTTTATTAAGAGATTAATATCTCTTTAATTATAAAATAACTTTTCAATTTCAACAATTTTACAAGTCATACAGATTTTACATTTATATTTTTATTTATTTAACAAAAAACAACATATAAAGCATTTCATTAGAAACAATGATAAAATAAAATTGGATTTACGATGAAAATAGTGATCCTAACTAATACTAATAAATTGAATTTGTGTAATATGCAACCCTTATATGAGCTGTCCAATCGATTTTATTCCTTTCAACCAACATTTATATATATAAAAAAATTGATTTTTTTTGTTGAGTATTACAGAAATAAATGAATATTTAAGTACCAGTTTATATTTTAGACAGCTTATGCAATTCTAAAGCCATGAGTACAAAACAAAGCTTGGAACTCACCAGCAAGACAAAGCATTTGATATGTACAACTTACAAAAATATATCAGTAAATTATGTGTACAACTCCTTGGAATCTTGTCTGGTAACCATTTTGACATCTATTCCTTCTTATGTACAACAGCAATGATACTGAACATAATCGATTTGATACACATATTAGTTTTAAAGTTTGTCATAGAATTCCACAAAACCACCGAGATTTTCGAACTGGTTCATTAGCTTTCAATTGATGACCACATGCTTTGGATGGCTGTGTTGCTTCCTATAGAAGGGGGGAAAAAAATTCCAATATTAAAGCTTTAAATGCATATTCAAATTAACAACAACAACAAGAAAAAAATGTCTAACATAGATACTAAGTTATAAACAAATTGACATAGTATACAGTGATTCAACTGTTCAACGAAAATAACAATGTTTTAAAATTAATCAATAAGACTGAAAATATGGGCAATATACTAAAATTCATTTTAAATACAAGAAATATTGTTTCTAAAAAATTACTAATTTATTCTATTTTTCATAATAATGATAACAAAGTAGTTTTAGAGGAATTTGGCAGGAAAAAAATTTAATTGAATAAATTAAAAGGAGATATCATTAATTCACAAATTTAAAATAATTTTTATTTAGCAAAAAAAATATTTAAAACAATTGTTATTTTTTTTATTTGAAGTAATAAAATAATACTCCGAACAAAAACTGTTATACAATCTTAGTAGCCTGCAAGATGAGAGAGTTCAGAGTTATGTTGCTAGTATACTTTCTGGAAAATTACATAGGGCAAACATGACCAAGTTTCTTTTTTCTAATAAATGACTTAAATAATAATAACATCTCTAACTCTAGATCCGAACGTTATCTTAGCCGATGATTTTAATGCAGGGCACACCGCATGCTACATCACTGTCAAATAATACAAGATTAAAACTAACATTTTCTTAAATTTAAACCGGAAATTAAAATAATCTCTCCTAACGAATTCACGCACCATAACACTAGTAACGCAGTGAACCCTGCAATACTCGACAACGCTTTATTTAAAAAAAAAACCCGGTTTCTTCCGGAATTAACAAAAAAAAAAAAAAAAAAAAGAACGAACTTAATTCCGACCATCTTCTCGTCCTTTTTGACATCGCACTAAACCGTCCGCCTCATAATATTCCGCATCTAGTTTCTACAAATTGGCATGATTATAATTATAAACTGCAATATATTAATTTAAACATTAAAATTGATAGCACCGATTCGGCCGATATTGCAACGAATAATTTCACATGACGCATTCAATAAATCCTCGAAACGGAGAAATTTGTCACTAATTTAAAAACTTCTGATAGAAATTAAAAATGTAACAAAAGGAGACATTATATCCGCGGACTATGGCGACGCACAAAAGATCCGGAACTTAAACCTTTTCAAAAGTCATAATAACGTTGAAAATCTAATTCTTAGATATAATAATGAGAGTTGGGAGAAACTGACTTGCTCTCTAATAATTAGAACGCTCTTTGGTTAATGTTAAATCGCTTCGTAAAACGCAAAACTTAATTCTTTCACTCAATACTAAAACCGGCAATGTGGCAAGGAAATTTCAATTTGTGCTAAACCCAAATCCCAGTAATGAAATAACCATAGAATTTGAAAATAATAAATACTTAAATACTCCACTAAATTATAATTATAATGTTTCTGCAAACGAAGTGATAAACTTTATAAAAACCCTCGACTGATAAAATTAGTAATAATATACTTATTTATCTACTACCCAAATTCGTTTGGTGGCTCATGGTTATTCTTAACGAATTTTTAATCTCACTTATTTAACGGATTTGGTTTGTTTTGTCGCTCAACGGCCATTTTTTCCACACATTAGGCTAATTAGACCAGGATCTACGGTTTAACGTGGGTTCCGAACTGTTAAACATCCATATCACTGTCAGGATTCGAATCTGAAGCCTGTGATACCAAAGGCCAGAGCGCTAGCCAATTGGCCATCAGGCGACTGCTTATTTCTCGAATAAATAGAAAGTAGCCGTTATCTCGACTGTTCATAAAACAGGATTGCATCGCTTGCACAGGCCAATTTTTCTTCTCAGTAATCTTAGCGAATTCTAAGAGCACGTTATTTTAAATCCAATAAATAACTTTTGTAACAGTAATAACATCATAATTCCCGAGCAGTTTGTTTCCGAAAATCTCAAAGCACGACGCAACAACTGTAAAGAGTCACCGAACTCATTCATCACGGATTTAATAAAAAATGACAAACCGGTATTTTTTTTTTCTTGACATCGCGAAAGCGTTTGACAAATCTGGCATACCGGTCTCTACTTTAAATTTAAAAAAACTGAATTTCTGACTTCCGCTCACTAATCTCCTTCGCTCCTGTTTTAAGCAATAACACTTTTAAAGTAAAAATCGAAAATCACTTCTCTGTACCGTGAAACATCATAAGTGAACTCCTGCAAGGATCGCTCCTTTCGCCGGTACTCTAAATATTTAAGTACCTCAACGATTTTCTGCGTGCAAAACATTAACATCGTCATGTATGCGGGCGATACTGCCATAATTACGCAAACCGAAATGAATTAAAAATCTTAGACAAACTTCAAAGTCTCATAATTAAATTACAAACTTGGCTATACCTTTGGAAAATTAAGGTAAACCCAAATAAATGTGATGTACTTATCTTCTCGACCAAAAGAAATCCAGCAAATATGCAACCACTTGCAATATTCAATGAACCAGTGCCTTTCGTCACGGAATACAAGCACCTCGGACTTAAATTTGATGGTAAACTTTCTCTCAATTCACACATACAACATAAAATTAATTCTAGCTAAGTTTTAAATCAAACATTAAGACATTTAACCAATCAGAGAAGCAAGCTCTTGATCGGAAACAAACTCAATATTTATACCTCGATCATTAGATCATCTGGTCTTTATGTATGTCCAATATGGATAAATACTGCCATGATAAGACTGAGGAAATTGCAAGTCTTTCAAAACAAAATGGTCATTCAAATGACTGATACTCCACTTAATTTCCGCAGCGAATTCCTTCATAAAGAACTTAGCATTAAACCTATACTAAACTTTGCTAAAAGAAAAAACCTTTCTGAAAATTTTCTAGCCAAAATTCCGAATAGTAATAATTCACTCTTAGATAATCTCCCCCATTACGATCCCTTCGCGATAAATACCAGAAAACTCCAAAGCGCTATTATTAGCCAGGACTTTTATTATTTTCCAAAGCCAAAGCGAATTCATTTCGACACGGGATAACTAGCGTATTGTTCCACATTCCCGCAGTTCATTTCTTCACATGACGCCGATCATAAACTCCGCCAGTTGGGGGGTTTGCTTACATTTCCCGAAATCCGCACGTCCAATGACAGCACAGCTCAAATATAAACATTGCTTTCTCCGCCTCGCTGAATAGACATTGCATTGAACCAATGTTTACATCGAAACTCCACACCCTTTTTCTTCACCTTTATTTAATTGAACAAAGGAACTATTATTTTTTTTTTCAATTCTCTCATTAAATCTTTAATTTAAGAGCAAGCTACTCTAACTAATTAAGCATTGTTATTTTATTTTCTATACACTCTAGAATTCTGACTAAATTTAATATTAATTAAGAAATAGGAGGTATGGGACTTAATCCCTGGTACTACTTTAATTCATACATCCTTTGACCATGTTTCTCACATTGAAGTTTCACGGAAATTTTTTCTCCATATAATAAATAAATATCAGATATATATTTTAAATCTTCCAAGAAGATATTAACCATTTACACCTATATACTGTTTTTGTAGAACAGTTTGAAAACAGATTAACAGGCTGGTAAGGAAGTTAACTTTGTGGATGATAAGGTATAAATTGAATTTTAGGATTTTATTAATAAGGTGATCATAACAAAATTTTCTTAAAAAAAGTACATAAAGCTTTTCATCATCTATAGAAAGATACTAAAAAAGGGCAAATAAATTATTTTTAGAACAATATATATTGATAGACAAAATGAAAAATAATGTCAAATCTAGCATTTTACACTTATTATCATAAACAAATTAGAAAGTTTCCTTTTCCTGTTGATAGGATGGGGAAAATAAAAATTAAGAAGAATTCAAAAGCTTTATAATAAATTTTACTTATTACATTAATTTCATACATTATAATAAATTTTATTCTTAAATATATTTTCTTCATAATATCAGTATAAATGATGCAAATACACAATTTTTAATAATTTTTTTCTATTAAATTTACTTAATTTCTAACATTTAAAAATATTACCATTTTCTTTTCCATTTTGGTTTTAATATCTCTGGCCAAAGACAAAAATGCCTCTTGCACATTAATACTGTTCTTTGCACTTGTTTCCATGAATCTAATTCCATATTCAATAGCCAACTAATAATAGAAACATGCAAAGAAACTATATATATAACACATATATTAAAAAGTCACAATACAATAATTGATTGATTGATTAAGAGATAAAAATTTCACCCTTTCAGAATTTAGCAATAATTTTTTATGATTTGTTTACTGTAAAGAAATAGGCTCTATTCATTACTTCCTGCTTTTCGATTAAGAGTTTTTTAAAAATTTGTTTAATCTCAACAAAGAAACAATGTACCATATGACATTTGTGGATTATAATTAAAATTTATTAACATTTTCTTGACACAAAACTAACAAATATGATCCAGATTGCCGGGTCACAAAAACATTTTTAGTTTTAGCAAACTTTATTCAGAAAACATTTGTGCAGAATTGACATTTTAATAATTTTTTAAAAACTTGATCCAGTAAAAGTTTACTTTTAGGAATATAATAGTGATAAGCATGGAAAATAAATTGACAATTAATATGGTTAATTTTCTACTTGATTATTCTTTTCATAATAACTTAGTTTAAGTTATGCAGGCAATCATTTTTTAAAGCTGGTGTCATCTGATGGCAGGAAAATACTTATGTTAAAAAAAAAAAAATATATATATATATATATATATTTATATATATATATATAAGAACATAAAACCCAAAAGAGATTAAAAAGAGCCATTTTGTACACAAGCTACTACTGGTATTTGTAACATGTTTAATTTTATAACAAAACCATTACAGCATTTGCAAAACAAAAATTTTAATATGTCTCACATTCAAACTAAAAAAAAAGTTCAAGACCAAAGTGTACATAAATTGCAGTAACAAAATTGAAAATCCTTTAATAAACAAATATATCAAAATGTCTCATGTTAAAATAACAAAACTGCAATGGCAGATAATAATAATAAAGAACATAAAAATTTAAATAAAATATACAATGACAGGGTGTGAAAAGATATCGACCAAGAAATCCTTGATATAAATTAGTGAACCCAAAGGAAATAAATTACATTATCCTGAGGATAGCTTTATCAAGGACTATGTACCCTCTTGATATTATGGCCTCTGTTATTTCTGCTAGCTAGATGACAGGATCAAAGTCAAAGACATATTCTGATAACATGGATTAACAAAATAATTCTTTGTTTAGAGCTAATAAGGTATAGGATTAAAGAAGAATGAAATAGCAGTGTAAACTTTTTTATAAGGTAAAAAACAAGTCACATGATAAAACCTCGAGACATTTAGGAATAAAATGGCTATTAAGCAAATGAATGGTTGACCAAAATTATCAAAAATTCATCTGATTGGGTAGGTTTATGGTCCACTGTTAACCTATCGATATATTATCTGATTGGGAAGATTTATAGTCTGCTATGGGATCTCTGTTAAATAATAACATGGGAAAGTGAAATGACCTTGTAGGAATCGTTAAGATAAATTACCATTTCTTGGGAAGAATTTCAACAGTAGGGAGAATTTATGGTAGTTTCAAACTATAAATGAATTACAAAAATTTCAATAAACTTAGGCTGATATTTTGATATTTTTTATACCATCAAAGTACCTTATTTGATCCTCTTAGCTTAATTATGATTGAGGGTATACTTTTTAATAAATTGAATAGTTTTCTTGAGACACAATTTAAAAAAAATTATTAAAAATAAAATCACTTCTTGCATGAATTTATAAGATGTGCATTCCCATTAATTAGTAGCATGGGGAAGTGAAATGACCTTATAGAAATTTATGGCAGTTTCAAACTGCAGAAAATTTTTTAATAAAAATGAATTTGGATATTATAGATTAGAGTAGTACTGGCAAAAGAAATTATGTGGAACACTTTTTTTTTTTTTTAATATTGTTGAGTTCTATTCTCTGTTATTTAAAAGTATTGTTACAAATGGAATTAATTCAATGCAGTTGATTAATGATAATATTACTATGTATTTTGATACTGATAATGGAGTTTCATGGTGGTCTATTGATAAAGAAGTAAAATTCTTTTCTTTTGTCAAATATATTAATTTATGGCAAGTTTTGGATGTCAATGTTGATATCAAGGAAATCAACTTGAAATTTACTTATATTAGTCTTTTTTAAGATAAGACCTATTGGATGAATACATGACAAAAATTTTGAAAATTCTGACAGCTGAAAACAATTAGATTATAACACACATGCATAAAAGCACGTTTGTGAAGATAATTTTTTCCCAAGTAATGTATAAAGATTAGCTAGCATTCATCAATATTTTTTTAAAATACCTGAGTTTGAATGTAAAGTTTTCATTATTGTAAATTTAATTATTAAAAATGTAGAGATTACAGAATTTTACCCAGTAGCCAGTTTACTATAAGAATATTGTTATAGTCATGGTAAAGTGAAAATGTTACAGATGGAATTAATTCTGAGCTGGTGATTATGATGTATTTTGATATTGACGTTAGAATTTCATAGTATGAGTCGATATCAAATATACATATATATATTTGTAATTCATGAGTTTTTTTTTTTTTTTTTTTTTTAATGAACTTTTAAATTGAGGGGAAAAAAAAAAAAAATTTTTAAATGTTATAGTTTTGAAGTTATATGTGCACAGATATATAATCTATTTTTAAATATAGACGACGTCAAAATTTGTTTTTAACCAAATCTTCAATAAAGCTATGATTATAAATAGAATAAAATTAAAAAGTTTTTAACATTTTACAATTTCTATCATTATAGAAAACACTAATTGTCACCTAAAACTAGAAAAATAAGTTGGTAACAATATTACAAAGAAAATCATAATTCTTACAAAAAAAAAAAAAAACCCCAGTTTTTACTTTATATTATTTACCTAGATGAATGATTAATTATTTATTTATAATGCAATATTAATCCATCACTATTCAAATGGTAATAACTAATATCTATTTCAAATACAAAATTGCTAGACTAGAATAATGAGGAAAAATTTCTTTGTTAAATTACAATAAACTTCCATTTATTTATATTACACTTAAAAATATTTTTAATCAATTCAAGAATTTTATAACAGAAATTTTAATCAAAAATTCTTACTTTTGTTATTTCTAATTTCAGAAGGAATTTAGCTTTTTCAAAATGGAAGTGTCAAATTTTTGTGCATAACAGCTACCAATTATAACTTTTTCAATGTTTCATTAAACAAGTTGGAATGGAATTTACTTTTTGATTTGTTCATTACATTAAAAATTCTTTCACATTCTGCATTGTTATGTGGAATTGGCAATATTGCTAATATTACCTTGGACAATTATTTGTACTTAAAAGTTCCATCCAAGCTTTTTATATTCCTATGGAAGCCCATTGCTTATAAACTCTTTCTTCCTTTTTAACTTCTAAGTTAACTGTAGAGAACGAAACTGAACTTTAATGCATCCATTGAAACATTACATTAAATTTTTCCAAATACCAACACTGGATTAGATGGAAATCTTTAAAAAACTTCACATATATAAATGATGCATTTTTGAAAGTTGAAAATTTGCAACCCTAATATATATGATTACTTTATCTTTAACAGGAAATTTGTGTAGGATATAATGATAGACGTTGCAGATGAAAGTAGAAATAATTCTCGTAAAATTGTTATAGTATTTTAGTTGTTGCTGCATAAATCACTACATCTTCATCCAGTTTACTGTATAGTTACAGTTAATTCGATAACCTGCTCTTCAATCCCCAAGTCACTGGAATTTTGAGACTCTATATGAACATCAGTCGAAGTTATTAGAGGCATACGACTTAAGGTAACGACGAATAAAAGTTGAGAAGGTTTGGATTCTTTTGTCTCCTTTCAACTACAGGTTGCTGGCTTTGGGCAGAATTTCATAAAATCAAGAATTCAGGAGAAAAACACGAGACTATTGAGGAAAATCAGGAGGAGAAGAGAAAATTAGCAGTCTCCTGCCTAAATTGGAAGGGTTACCAACTATGAATTAAATTAATGAACTAATTTTAATTTGCACATAGAAAAAAGTTATGCTGTTAAATATTAAACATTAGAAAAACATTTAAATTACTTACATTATTATATAATGTACCATATAAAAATCACAATGAAATAACCACAAAAGCAAGTTTGTGGAGGCAAACAAAGCTATCTCATGGAATGAAATGAATCATTTGAAAGAATAACAAAAATTGAAGATTATTATCCTATTAACCTAGATTTTTTGTATTTCAAATAGGCAGAAAAATAAAATATAGGGTAAAATTGTAAGAAATTGAATATGACTGAGTTCAAAATAATTAATCTACCAGATAACAAGGTCATGTAGGAAAAAAAAATTCTTTATTAGTGTAAAAAATTAAAAACAAATTTCCTCTGCCAGAAACAGAAAAGTTTTTACAGTTTGTCAATGAAAGCAAACACAATAAATTACAAATATACAGCTAGCAAATAAAAAAAGAGAACTTTTTAAATTAATAATAAAAAAAAAAGATGGTGGAGTTATGGTGTACTGTTTCAAGTTATTTGCAGAAGTAGGTTTGTATTTATAGATGCCACCATAGGCCAGTAAATGTATAACGATAACTTAAATAAGAATTTAAAACAATCAGTTGAAAATTTTTATTTATGGATAAATTTGAAATTCTATTAAGATGACTATATAATCACATTACCTTGAATGTTTGATCTCAGTTGCTCCACAATAGTAAAGTAATTTAGTCATTAGATTTTAGCCCAGTACTCAAGTAGAATTTGAAAATAGAATTTCTTTTATTAAATATCTTTTTCAGATTTTTTTTCTTTGTTTAATTATTATGCAATGAAATAACCCTTTGTTTTTTTTTTAATAAAAAGGAATATATAAGTATCTGAGAATTATTTTGTGCTGTTACATAATATTTTGTTTTATTTAATACCTTTTAACACATACAAACTATCAGCTGCAAACTGATTATATTTTCTAAATTTAGGCAACAAATTGGCATACTATAAAATCTATTGATATAATTAAGTTGCAAATAAGTAAATATGTCATGTAGCATTCAAATGGACTGATTATAATAAACATTTTAAATATTAATATAAAATCAAATGTTCATGTGGAAGTTTCTAACAAATATTTAGTTTTATTTTTCTTCAATAGTTAGAATAAAAAAAAATTTTTTTTTTCATGTTAATACATGCAAAGCTAGAAAGTTACCTGTTCACCTCTTTCCTTTGAAACCTGTCTTCTATCATTAACATCACATTTATTTCCTAAAATCATCTTTTCAACATCTGTTGAAGCATGCTAAAAATGAATAAAAATTAATTAGTGAAAGAAACTAGCAGATTTAATCTTATTCATAAGGTATAAATAACAAAAATTATTATAAGGTATAAATAACAAAAATTACTTCTTCAATATTTCGAATCCAATTCTTAATATTTTCAAATGATCTCTCATTTGTTACATCATATACAAGCATAATCCCCTACAAAAGAAAAGACTTTAACAAATATAGAATAGAAAATAATTAATGCATCATATTATGTATAATTAATTAATAATAAAATTTGAATTTTGTTTACCATTGCTCCTCTGTAATAAGCTGTAGTAATTGTTCTGAATCTTTCTTGTCCAGCAGTATCCCTATTTTAAGTAAATACATTAACCAATATAAAAATATTAACTAAACCAATTTATTATGAATGTTTTACTGCTAAACAATAAAACTAAAACTGAAGTATTTTCATTTCATTACTTTTTATGTTATTTAAATACTTACAAACATGCAAGCAATAAGTACTTACAAATTTTAATTCTAAATACAACAAAGTTTAAAAAATGCTCACACAATTTTACTTATTTAAGTGCAATTTAATAAATATTAATATATAATTAAAATGTCAAATAAATCATACAAAAATTTAGTTATTAGTTAATAAGGCTACAAAATTTAAGTAATAAGCATAACTCTTAAAACAAAAATGAAGTTGTGTTGCAGTAACTTTCAGTAAATACATTAGCATACACCCACACTTGCATATACAATAATTTCCTGCCTATAATTTAATGATCTTTCATCAACTGTATTGATAAAAATTAATTTGTTCCATGCTAAAGATGTAAAAGATGGAATTTTTGCACTGATTTATTTATTACAATTAATTATTTTTCCTTTTTGTTCTATTAGCAATTTGAAGATTTTTAATAATATTTTTTAATGAATTGATATGGAGCTTTTTGCTTATCTTTATGTACTTGTTTTTCCCATGAAATACATTTAGCAAATACTTTTTCTACCAAACTGTTTCTATGCCTAGATCTTTTTGATATATATTTCATATAAATATTTTGTCAGAAAAATTTTCTTTAGGTTTAAAAATTTGTATGTTGATATAAAATTTATAACCTGGATATCAAAAACACAATTTTATAGACACAAAAAGTCAATATAAGCATTTCTACATGCACAAGTCCTCCATGGATTCTACTAAATTATTTTCTTTTTATGGCCCAACTACGAATTATATTAGGATAATAAGAAAATTATAGACTATTAAATTTAAAAATTGATGACTGGCATTAAAATAAATATGAAATAAAAAACTTTCTTTGAAATCAACCAAACAAATCTTAGAAATTTATTTGAAGAATTTTCTACTTTTCTCATAATGTAAAATGTTTTTTGAAAATATCACAAAATTCTAATATTTCATATACATTTTTAAATATACCTTAATCTATTTATTAATATATTTTAAATGCTTGTGTTGAAAAATTAGAATTTGCACATAGAATATTCTAATGATTTACTTAGCACACTTTTCAAACCTTACTTTAAAAATCTCCATGAATTCTAAACTGAATAATATTAAGATTTATTAATTATAAAAATTAATTACTTAAATAATATTCTTTTTAAAGATTCTTGGATATACTTACCATATTTGAAGTTTAATTTTCTTCCCATCCAATTCTATTGTTTTTATTTTGAAATCTATTCCTACAAAGAGAGAAAATAAAAAAAAAAGGAAATTAGAAGTTGAAATTTTCTACTATTTGCAAAATTCTTTACTACAGACAAAAGCATTTTTAAGCTTCTTAATGATATAGATATATTGTTTGCAACTCCTGCCATTGTCTTAAATTTCAAAGTAAACAAAGACAAGTCATAAATAATAAAAAAGAAGACTATAAATAGGATAAAGATTTACACTCATTAGATTTTAAGTACCTATTATTTATTTTTTTATTTGTTTTAAGCAAAAAGGATAAGAACATTTTTAAGAAAGATAAATTCAAATATAAATATATGAATAGGTAGCATATAAATTCATGAATTACTTATTTTATAAGGATGTAAATTAATGTAATTATTTTCTTTTTAAGTATTATGGCTAAAATATCCATACCTTTTCCAGAATACTGTTAAATGCATATATTGCAAAGTAAAATCAAGTAATCTAAGTAGTAAAATGTATTAATAAATGAAATTTTTAATAAAAAATTTAAAATATCTATTAATTATTTCTTCATATAAGTTGTCTAAAACAGAAAACATAATTATAAGATATTTTCAAATAATTAATTTGAAAGAGACAAAATATATATAAAAAAAAACTTCTACTTTATTGAGAAACAAAATCTTTTCAACTTGTTATTTTATGAGTAACATCTTAAGTAAAGCTTTTTTTTAATACATACATAATAATAAAAAATATGTACATGGTCTTATGAATAGATAAATTAAAATAAACTTTCTTAAAATAAGTATTACTTCAAAATTATTTACATATTTGATGTACAATTTTCTGAGATTTGAAATAATATACAACAAAATTAAAAGATATTTTGCTTTGATAGGGTAATTATGTTTAAATGAATGAAAAGATATTTGCACAGGTTCATTTGAAATTTATATTATATTATATATATATATATATATGCACACTTAAGCATATAAAATCTTAAAAGTTTTCTTTATTTGGAGACTGCAATTTAACAGTAAATAATCCTATTTAGAAATAATTCAAGATCAAAGTTAAATTAAAAATATTTTATTTAACAAATTTTTATTTTTTGTAAACAGCAACTAAATAAAATGTAAACATGAAAGAATGATAAACAGAGTTTTCTTAACTGTGCATTCGATTTATTTTTTAATGCAAAAATAGGCACATACTTGGATTAAATTCTCAATACTTATTATTTTAAAAATGTTAATACTTACAAAAATCTATCTAACAAAAATTCATTTGAAAAATCGGAAAAGAAAACAAAACATGTACTATACTTTGAACTGGTATTATGGATATTAAATAAGCAAAAAAAAGGAAAGAAAACATACAAAATTAAAAAGCTCTAACTTCAATTACAAAATTAATGCCCAATAAAATAATTTTACTCAAGTCAAATTTCCTTTTAAAAGCGTTTATCTTTTTCGGTTTCGCATTGATTACACATATTTCTATTCATTTCCTTTGATTTAAAATGAGTCTACAAGTGTACAACAGGAAATCAAACAAATGCATCAACCAATTTAAAAACTAAATATCAAAATCATTCAATTAAACTGAATAAAAATTACTGAGTTACAATGTTGATTGATATTAGAGACAGTTCAAGAAATTATCAAAAGCTTTAAAAAAAGTAAAAAAATAAAACAATGATCTGTTGATCGACCGTGGAAAATAAGATCTCTGTATTATACATATTTCTTTATTAAAAACTTTTGTTAGCATGACAAACATGAAATAAAAATAATTGTAAAAAAGAGGTTTTCTCTTTCATTACTTATGTATAAATGACCTTTAATCACAAATTTATGAAATATTTTTACCTGAAAGGAAAAACGGGCGCGCTATTTTTATGTGTTTTTTAAATAATAACACACAAAGAAAACAATTAAAATGCAAAGATACTATTTAGTCAATTAACCAAACAATTCTGTACGTCATAAATTGCTGATCGATGATAAATAATTAAATAACCGGTATTACTTG